>QCXZ01000041.1:13116324-13530352 GCA_025024175.1 Rhyzopertha dominica | reverse complement strand
TTGGATTCTCTGAATCTGTTGGAAAGCCATTGTAATAAATAAATAAACAGGTGGTACTAGATAATATCTCTATTATCGAACATTATGTGCCTTCCAATTTTAGTGGGGGTACATTTCAAATCCTCGGTACATGTAGATGGTTTCCGCAATAAATATAATAGCATTTTAAAATCACCAGAAAATTGTAACAAGTTGGGATAGCTAAGCCATCTAACCGAACATACTGACGCAGTAAGCAATAATCAAAATAAATGTATTTAAAGTCATCAAGTCTCTGTAATTCTGACGACATGAGTATTTTCATCAGAAAGTGATAAATTTGTCGAGGTAAACTGCGACGTGTGCCAAATTATCATCTTCAAAATCATATATATCCGATAGTGAAGAAATTTATAATTTGCCTTGCTAATATTAGCAAAGGCAGTCTTTCGGATGTACAGTTTGCATCAGATTCGGAAAGTGATGAAGTCAACGAGATCAACGATCATTAAATCATTAAAAGAACGTAAGTTTTGTTGTTAACATACATGCTGGTACAGTTAAGCGTGATTAAGACTGATATCAAATTTACAATAAAGTCTACTCTTACTTTAATATATTTTTTGTTTCGAGCTAATTGCATAGAATTTTTTGTAACGAAATTGAAACAGAATTTTTGTTTTACTGTTACTTTCCCATGAATTAACTTTCGACAAGTTAATCATTGTAAGGTATGGCTCATACAACCATACTATTTTGAGTTTACAAACACGAATGTCAGTCCCATATATTTATTTTGCCTGCTATAAAAATAAGTAATGACGTGATGGGTTATTTTTGGCAACCAATCCTTTATTAGTTATAAAAAAGTGCCTTTTTTTTCTAAAACCGCAGTATTATTTGCAGGTTCGCTTCTGTAAAGCTATCAAAGTTCATTGCATGATTCATTGGGCCTTCGCCTATAAAGCTGCTAGACGTGGACCTTGGGAAGAGTACGCTAGGAATCGCGAAAGGTTTAGAAACAGAATAAGTCAAATCGAAAAATCACTGGAATGGGTACCAGCTTCGAATCATAGAAATAAGGTTAATACTAATAGGTTTAGCCAGGTGTAAAACTACTTGTCCACCTAATCAAACTATTAAAGAACAGTATTTGGGCAATTAACAACCAAATGGTTAAATATAAAATTGGCCTAGTGTTTACTAACAAACGTTACGGAGACAGCCGGTGGGGAATGGTGTTAAACGAATCATTTATTGTTAACGAAAGTACTAGTTAAACATTCAACGCATCGGCAGAATCGGCTCCTTTCACAGAAGTTTTGCTAAAAGTCGATTCAATGTGTCTGAGGTTTTCGTATACATAATAACATCTGCACCACATCTAATGAGATCGATATTTAAGCGTTACATGGATCAACTGCTGCAAAAAAGGCAGCTAAGAACATACGAAAATCTCCAACTGCGATTCGGGATTAGTATGCAGTTGTTTCTTTTTTTCACTCTAGAACGGATACTAACATTGCAGGAACACAACATCGATTAAACAATTATTACTTACGTAACCATTCTGTTACTTTATAAAAATTAATTAATTGATTACCTTAGGTTTATTTTATTATTCAAAACACGAGTAGTCCAGTTCTGATACTTTTACGCTAGTTAAAAATAACTCGCACTCGGATAGACGCCCGAGCAAGGTCGCCCGCCTAGAACGAGATCCCGCGGCCAAAACATGGTCGCGTCCTAGACCGTGTGGTTGAGCTTCGCGGCATCTGGTATGCCTTTGCAGATTTCGCGGACCTATCTCAATTAACATACAGGTATGCGAATTAGAATAAATTTGCTTACTACTACGAAACAGGTATCCAATCGCCGATTGCGCGACCCTCAAACGGTAATTTGAAGCAGAAAATATATGTTAATTGGCACATATATGAGAATTAGCACATATTTGCGAACTGGAACCACAAACAATCATTCCTTTGAATTACAACATATATAATATAACTACTCACATGTAACAAAGAAATGTAATCTACTCAAACATATGTACACAGTTGCACTCAATGTTCAGAGCAAAATTATAGTTTAAAACAATATTTTGAAGCGTTACTGTGTATGTTTGAATGGTTTGCGTGTCCTCGTATTAAGTAAGTAATTAAGTATTACAAACCGAAATTACATTTAGTTGCAATCTATTGTTGAAAAACAATTTAGTACTGCATAGTTTTTTATTATAACGAGAACGTCCAGGGACCCAGAACGTTGCCATTTTTTTGGTACAATATGTAAATTGTAATGCTCTGCATACACACTTATTGCAGGTTATGCTTTTCAACAATACAATGTAACTAAATGTAATTTTGATTTGCAATACTTGTTAAGTAAAGCGAAGAATATATGCTACTTAAACTTACACAGTAACACTTCTAAATATTCTTTTAAAGCTAGAAAATTGCACCCAACACTAAACTCTGTTACGCTCATAACAGCAACTCGGTTTGTTTTGATCCAGGACCTTGACGTACTGCAGAAAAATGGCCGACATCTATGTCAGCATTAATATAGCGTATAGGTTGCTTCTACAAGTTGGCCGCCTTTCAGGATCGTTTTTACGATGACGTCACGCCGATATCGAGTACAGCTATTAACTCATTTAGTGAAGTACGTGCGCCAAGGAAACACTGAATTTTGGATGCGCATGTATCTTTTATAAAAGTAGCAGCATCTTCTTCATCCGCAATTAATCATTCACGAAGAGACAAAAATCCTTCTGGTATCATTTTTTTAAAGAATTATTTATCTACCATCTATTTAGAGCTTTATTCCGTAAAACACACTCATGACATGTTTTGCTACCAAATCGGTTAAGGTAAGCAAACGATAATGAATAGTAGTTTTTTTTGAAGTTATTAAATGATAATAGTAAAACACTTAATCCTACTGCCAAACTTTTATTTTTGGCAAAGCATTTCAACCGCCAAGCGGCCTTTTTCAATGGCTTAACAAGTAAGACTAAATTAAAACACTAAAAACATTTAAACATATCGTAAATATGGATAGGTACAGAGAAAATACTTTGTTTATATTAAATTTTTGACTTTACGATTGCGGTAAGTGAGTTATTTAAAGGCGTGAGATCCGTATCTAACCGATGCCGATTGTTTGAATTGCGTTTCATGTAAACAGCCTCTCAGGGCTAAGGGCTGGCGCGTGTTGATGGTTTGATGTTCTTGACGTTGGCTATATTAAATTTGTGACCTGTTTCAATATTATGTAAAGCTAGCGCAGATTTTTCTCCATTTCTATTGTTTACGTGGTACATATGTTATTTAAATTTAATTTAAGTACGTTTTGTTTGGGTACAGTACTTTTTTGGGCAATTACAGTTGTAGCAACCCAAAATTTAGATTAATGAAAATGGGTAAATCTGTCACTTCATGTGGTCATTACTCCGAACGAGAGGTATGTCTTACTCGAATGTTAAAGAAAACAGCAGGCCAGCAAGGGCTACGGCAAGAGGCAAGGGCTGTAAAAGAAATGGGACAGTCGGGCATAGAGTGTGCTAGAGGTTAGCACGAGAGTATGGCTCTGTGTAGAAGTGTGTGTGATGTAGTGCCCAATGGTAGTAGTGTGTCCACGTGAGCATTATGGATAAGTTGCATTACCTGTGTGACAGGTATTTATAGCGGTATATGCTTATTGAAAGGGGTACTATGTGTATTGGCCATTATTGTAATTGTGTGGGCGCCGGTGGGCGCAGGACTAATTAGTAATCCGGTGGCAGTGGCCACGAGACCAAGTGGGTCTGTGCAGCAAGTGGCTGCGGAGGTTTATGGCAGTTCCTCCACCCTATAGCTATAGGAGTCCTGGACGGCGTGGTCTCGACCATCCTGTCCGTGACCTGCTGCTAGCGGCAGTGACCTGGCCAGTGTAAGTGCCAGGAGTTCCTCGCAGATGGAACAGAAACCTCTGTATACCGTTATTCCACCAGGGGTTTTAGGTGGTTTTGTGGGTCCGTACATTCGGCCAATGTATGGAATGCCTGGTTGAAAGACTGGGGCCTAAGGGTGGCAATCCCTGCTAATCACATGTTACAGGTTGCCGGCCTACGTGAAGCACACGTTCCGGTTCCAGAGGGCCAGCGCCAGGGTGCAGGGCACCCGCCGTAAGTTAACTATCCATCTCTGTGCAATTATCTTGCTAATGCGTCATTTATTTGTATTTCCATGTTGCGTTTTGATTGGCTGCCCGACTGGTCTAATTAAACGTGCTAGCCTTGTCCGTCACCCGGAACTCGAGTGGGGTAGTGGTAAGAAAGGGCGTGAATGTGATATAAGAATAATATACAAATTATTTAACACTAACCAATAACGACTAACATACGCCCATCTCTATTTTGGATGCTACACAGTATTTAATTTCATAACTTCCAGATTTGTTTAATTTCTTCTTTATTAAGGGTGTTGCCTAATAAATTTCTTAATGTGCAGATTAATATTAAATTTAGAAAATACATTTATGTTCTATTGAAAAAAGGTATATAAATTTTTTATGGAATATTGTTTTGTTTTTTCAGGACTAAAGATGCGTGTGAAATAGAGATAGCAAATTTAATTTATATTTGTTCAATAACTTAGTGATAATTTCTTTTTTGTATCCGTTTGAGTTGACTAAACTATAAGTGTAGGATAGTTCATTTCTGTAATTTTCTGTGGATAATGGAACATTTAGTTATCTAGTATTAATCTATTAAAGACGGACATTTTGTACTTGAATGTATGTGTCGGTTTTCTGTATATATTAAACTTGATTCTATCATCCTTTCTTGATATTATTAAATATAGAAATGGCAATTGGGAATCCTTTTCTAGTTCAAAAGTGAAATTTATTGAATTCAATTTTTGTGTAAAATTATAAATATCAAAGTTATTGTCTGTTATGACAAAAACATCGTCTACATACACAATATCGGAAATTCATGTGTATTTTTTAGATTATAATCCAGGTAGCTGAAGGTTAGCTAAGAATGGTGAAAGAGGGTTTCCCATTGTCAATCCAAATTTTTTTATAAAGTTTGATTAAATATAAATGTGTTTTGTTCGATGCACAGTTTTGTTAACTTCAAGTATTCGTCAATGACCGCTGCATAGAATTTATTCTGTTCAAGAAAATCTTCCAAAAATTGTAAAGCTTGAGGTACTGTTACGCTATTGAACAATGATTCGACATCAAAAGATATTAGTCTGTGATTGCGTTAGCAAACAATACAAATGACGCTACGTACCATGAACTATGTTAGAGGTGCTCGTTGTCCAAGGCCAAGACGTTCTTAAAATCTCGTAAACAGAAAAGATAAACAAACGGCGAGCGAGATGATGGCTGGCGATTAGCCCTCCCTAATCAGTCGTGCAAACGCTTGTGGTCGGACTAGTTGGCCAATTTGAATTTTCAATCTGCATAATACCGTCGGAAGTCGTAGAATTACGTAAAAACTATTTCCTGAAAACACCGCGCGTAGTCTAAATTATTCCGCAATAATTTCTCGGAGTAAGCGCCGCACAGAGCTCCAGTGAACTTTTAATAAAGAAACTTTACGATACGCAGGAGAGAAGAATATAATAAAGAGTTACAGGATGGACACGGTGCACGAAGAAAACAGGTAAATATAAAGTTTCATTAGMTTACTTTTAAAATAATTTTAATAACAGTCCGCGTTTTTTCTTTCGCGTAATTATACGGACGGAATTAAGATCGCCTCCACTGCGAATTAGCTCAGGATTATAATATCTAATGTTAAAAACAGGAAAGACGATTCCTTTTAGAAATAATAAACGTAGAACAACAAACTACATTACCTATACTTTCAGCGTTCACAATAAACTGTGAATATTTTATAGCTTCCTCTACATCACGTTTTTCTTGAAAGCTCGGGGAAAGTCAAAATAATAAGTTTCAAATGTGTCAAATGTGAATTGTAAAAAGCTGCTGCAAATTGAATCACTACCTCCACATACAATTGTTAAAATGACATTTACGCTTTTATTATTTATATTATACGATCTATAAAGAGGTTTTGATAATTTTTGTCTCTACACATTTTTTAGAACAATAAACGGTTCTCGTAATATTAGCAAAACTCCATAAATTTTTTAACATAGTTTTCTTGTAAATAACTCTAAAATTATTAACTTAATAAAAAAAAATGCAAAAGTGCTTTTCGATCAGAAATATGATTATCTACATAATAGTAAACTTAAAATAAAACGCGTGGACGGGGTACTAAATCCAAATTTTTTTTAATATTTCAAAATTATCAATTTTTTGGAAAACATTTTTAAAAACACTTTTTGTAAGAAATTTTATTTCCTATCTGAAAGCATTTTCACTTTTTGAATATATTAAGTATTTTCGGAGATATTTAGGAAAAAACAGTTTTTTTAATTGACAGTTTTTTGCTAATATCTCCTGCTGCACCGAAAATTTGTAGGGACGAAAAATACTCGCACTTAAACTACTAATCACACACTAAAAGGAAAAAAAATAAAAATTTGCAAAAAAGGGTAATTACTCCCCAATTTCACCTGCTTCCCTATACCCTACTTACCCCAAAAACAGTAGGTTGCTTTGGGTAGTTGAGATTTATATATAGCTATATCAAATTTCAAGTTTATGTTAAGTCTTTCGAAAGTTATCGAGGCCACACACAGACCGACAGATAGACAGACTGACACACACGAGAAATTTTTTAGCTCACATTTTGTTTTTGGACATTTTCGAGCATTTTAAAGCGTCTGGGCAAAAAGGAAGTTTTTTAAAAAATTTTCGCGATACATTGCTTCCCTTCCGTTGTGTGATAGAGGAACTAGTATTTTAGTTTTGTTATGTTTAAGACAGGTGTGTGTCAAATGTCATGGCAAAAATAGAATAGAGCACCGATGATGATATTGTATTGGCGATGTACATGTGTCTGTCTGCTATCTGTGTGCTGCAATAAATCTTAATAAAGTTTAGTCATCGTGAGTATTATTGTACAACTAAGTGAACGTACAACATGGCGCAGTCAGTTAAGAATTGTGCATGATATTATTTTAAGGATCTGTGCTGGGTGCAAACGATTCGCAGAAGAGTAGCAAAATTGTGAGGTTAGAAGTAACGGTGCATGCTTGGGATGCACTATGGAAAACCTACACCAGCCAAAACCGGTGTCCTTGGTGGGTGATTTGGGACTGAATTGGAAGAGGTTCAAAAAGGCAATGTTAACGTACATGGTTGCATCAGGTGCGAGCAGTAAACCACTTGATGTCCAAGCCGCCTTGTGGTTACACTGTATGGGTGAAGAAACAGTTGACATTTTAGATAACTTGGGACTGAGTGAACAACAAAAGAAGGACCCCAATCAAATAATATCTCAACTAGAAGGTTATTTTACGCCCCAGACAAATATATCAATAAAGCGGCATCAATTTAACACAAGACTCCAACAAGAAGGAGAAAGCTTCGCTCATTTTTTAAACGATCTTAGGAAGGTAGCCAATGAATGTGATTTTGGAACTCTTAAGGATGATCTAATTCGTGACCGCATAGTTTGTGCTGTTAGGGATAAGAGAGTAAAAGATCGATTACTGAGAGAGTCATCGTTAACATTAACTAAAACTGTAGAAATCTGTCAGGCAGCGGAACAGTCTAACCAAGATATAGGCTGTTTAATGCAACCAAACCTAAGAGTATCAGTTGTGAACAAACAGAAACAACAGGCTAGGACGCCTACAATGAAAAACAGCCATGAAGGAAGACAGCAGAAGAGTATGGGAGGAAAGAAATGTCCAAGGTGTGGAAGGGAGGCGCACAACTTCGAAAACTGCCCTGCAAAAGGTAGGCAGTGCTACGCATGCAAGGGATACAACCACTTTGGATCCATGTGTCGTGCGAGGAAGCAACAACAAAGGCCTAGGAACGTGAGTACAGTGGAGCAAGCAGAAGAAGGCCCTAAAGAAGATGGACCGAAGACTTATGTGCTGGATTGCATTGGTAGAAATTTAAATGCTTGGTTTGAGAATTGTAAAATAATAGAATGCAACAAAACTGTTAGATTCAAGCTAGATTCAGGGGCTGACTGTAATGTAATTCCTAAGTACATATTTGATACTTTAAACATAACAGATGCTCTAATATCAACTAATGACATGGCTACCAATTACGAGGGTAAGCTTTTGAAGGTGCTAGGTAAATGTAGTTTTAACATTGTTGCATAGAAATGTTAAGTATAAGTTAGATTTCTTGGTTATACAAACTGYTAAAGGAGTAGCTCCAGTCTTGGGTAGAGATAGTTCGTCTCAGTTAGGCTTAATAGTTAGGAATAACAGTATTGCTAAAGTAACAATGAAGGTTGTAGGTGGAAATGCTACAAACAAGGTTTCCATGATTTTGGCCAAGTATGAAGATATCTTTAGTGGAATCGGGAGTATAAAAGGAGAACCATGCAATTTTAAATTGAAAGAAAACTATCAAGCTAAAATAGTACCAAGTAGAAAGGTAAGTTTCCAGTTAATAGAGCCTCTAAAAAGAGAACTGAATAATATGATTTCGGACGGAATTATCACTAGAGTAACCGAACCGTCAGAATTTGTGCATCCAGTAGTTATTGTGAAAAAGAAAAACAGCAATCAGATTAGACTTTGCTTAGACCCTAAGTATTTGAATGATGCTTTAATGCGAGAACATTATTACCTACCTACTTTTGAAGATTTAACTTATGATATGTCTGGATCTCAATTTTTCTCAGTGTTGGATGCAAACAAGGGTTTTTATCAGGTAAACTTGTCAGCGGAAGCATCCAATTTAACAGTATTTGCTACACCTATAGGCCGTTTCAAATTTTTAAGGTTACCTTTCGGAGTAAAAGTTGCACCAGAAATATTTCACAGAACGTTTTCGAACATTTTTGGAGATATACCGGGTGTAAAAATATATATAGACGATATCATAATATATGCGAAGTCACTGGAAGATCACAACCAAATTTTGGAAACTGTGTTAAAAAGAGCTCGTGATTCAGGAGTCAAATTCAATAAAGAAAATCTAAAATTTTAAAGTCCGAGATAAAATATGTTGGTCATATTTTTAGTAAAGATGGTATTAAACCTGACATGGACAAAATCGAAGCAATTAAACAAGTACCCAGACCTGAAAATAAAGATAAGCTAAGACAATTTTTAGGTATGGTTACGTATGTGTCAAAATTTATCCCAAATTTGTCTCAAATATCATATAATTTAAGACAACTAATTAAAAAGGATAATGTTTATGACTGGCAAGAAATACATGAAAAAGAATTTTGTCACTTGAAGCAAATTTTAATGGAAAGTCCAGTACTTCAATACTATAATCCCGAGCAACCTATAACTCTAAGTGTTGATAGTAGTAAAAATGGAATGGGTGCTGTAATTTTACAGAATGGAGGACCTATAGCATATGCGTCTAAATGTTTAACCGAAACACAAGAAAAATACAGTCAAATTGAGAAGGAAACTTTAGCTATTCTGTTTGGCTGTAAAAAGTTTCATCAGTACCTTTATGGTAATACATTTATTATAGAGTCTGATCATCAGCCGCTTGAAACAATATTCAAAAAAACTTTTGACAAAATTCCATTGCGTCTGCAACGTATGATCCTAAGTTTACAAAATTATGACTTTCAGGTCAAATATAAGCCAGGGAAACATCTGTATTTTGCAGATGCTCTTTCTAGATCAAGTTATAATGATAAAAATTGTGAAATTGATGAAGCTGAAATAGAGTCGCAAATGCATTTGGTAAACATGATAGAAATTTCCCCCCAAAAGTATGATTATATTAAAAATGAAACTGCCAATGATAAAGAATTACAAGAATTAACAAGAACTGTACTATGTGGCTGGCCCTCTAGTAAGAAAGAACTAAATGATTATTTAAAACCATATTGGCCTTACAGGGATGAAATATCGGAATTTAATGGTGTTTTGTTTAAAGCAAATCGCATTATTATACCTAAATCATTACGAGGTGATATTTTGGACAAACTTCATTATAATCACTTGGGAATCGACAAAACTATAGCTAGATCACAAGAACTAGTATTTTGGCCTTTTATTACGTCAGATATCACTAATAAAGTTAAAAGTTGCACTACATGTATGCAATTCCAAAATTCACAGGTAAAAGAAAGTATTATTGAAAGAGAGTTACCTAGTCGTCCTTGGCAGACATTAGGAGTAGATTTATTTGAACTTAAAGGAAATACTTACCTGCTAGTGGTAGATTACTTTTCAAAGTATCCAGAATTGGCTTTACTGAATTCTTCACCAACCTTTCAAGTTGTACAAGAACTTAAGGCAATATTTTCACGTCATGGCAAACCAGATATCATTTTTTCAGACAATGGCCCTCAATTTAGTAGTTATGAATTTCGATCTTTTGTTAAAGAGTGGCAAATAATTCATAAAACTAGTACTCCAACATATGCACAAAGTAATGGCTTTATAGAACGTCATGTTCAGACGATTAAGAGGTTAATTAAGAAAGTAATTATAGACCGGAAAGACATTGCTTTGGCATTATTGGAATACAGAAACACTCCCTTATCTACAAAAGAACCTTCACCGGCTGAACTACTATTTGGTAGAAAGATTAAAGGTATTATACCAATAAAACAAGAGTTATTAAAACCTAAATATGACATTGAATCACATAAGACTAATCTGAAATGCAAACAAACTGGCCAAAGAAATTATTATAATAAATCTTTCAGAAATCTACCAGATTTGCAAGTGAATGACTTTGTTTTAATGCAACACAATCAATTGTGGAAACCTGGTAAAATTGTAGCTGTGGATTCCACAAGACCAAGATCTTATGTTGTTAAGCTTAATGACTCGGATAGGACTTACATAAGAAACCGAAAATTTTTAAGAAAAATTGATAGCAACTTCATATCAGATGAACAGTTCAATACCTTAATAGACTATCACATTGCTAATTCAGAAAAAGAAAGGAGTAATGTATGCAATGATGAGTATGTTAACACTAATTTAGCAGAAGCTATGGATAGTTCAATGACTGGTAGTTGTTTATCTAATCAGGAACAGTTGAAGTCAGCCGAATCTGTGACACAAACTAGATCAGGACGATGTATTAAAAAACCTATTCGCTTTAAGGATTTTGTTTAAAATATGTATTTGTATCTTTCCTTTTTTTTAGATTAAGCTAGAGGGAGGGGGATGTGATAGAGGAACTAGTATTTTAGTTTTGTTATGTTTAAGACAGGTGTGTGTCAAATGTCATGGCAAAAATAGAATAGAGCACCGATGATGATATTGTATTGGCGATGTACATGTGTCTGTCTGCTATCTGTGTGCTGCAATAAATCTTAATAAAGTTTAGTCATCGTGAGTATTATTGTACAACTAAGTGAACGTACAACACGTTGGATCGCATACAAAAATTACTAGCCGAAGAAGCCAGAAAGCTTGTTAAAAATTATTTAAAAAATTCTCAAAAAACATTTTAATAAAGATTCTTTAATATATATTTATATTATCAGAGGTACCTTTTGTCCTCCCAAAAAGCGACTTTCTAATTGATTATAATATAATTTGTTTACTTATCCAATCGAGAATAAAATAGTTATTTTCAAGTCCTAATCCTATAGGTGAAATTATTATTAAGTTTTTTACTAGAATCTAAGTTTCTTATGGAATTGTATATTTTGCTTATGAAAATGTAATTATAAAATAGGTTTATCTTTAAAGGATTGCCAGCTTTTATATTAAATCAGAATAGTAGTATAGGTATGTAGATAATACCGTCTTCTAATTCGTAAAAATTCTTTGGAAGGATGTTAGGCAATTTATATAAGTCGAACTTTGACAAGCATTACAGATACAAATGATATATCCTTGAAAATACCAAATAATATAATAAAATTTAAAAGTTTATAATTTATTTATAATTTCAAATGCATTTTGGCAGGTTCATCCAACTGAAATAGTGTCTTACAGCACCTATGCCAATTTTTTATTTATGAATAAGTTCCTGTGCCAGACATGCAGGTTGTACTATTTGTAAATTACGAACAATCAATTGTAGTGAGTTTAGCAGATTGATAGAAACGTTTAATCATACCCTATTTGTTTTATGTCAGATGTTTATATATGTGTGTGGATGTATGTCCTCCACACACGTGATTGTGTCTATTGCACACTTTCTCTGTTTGAAGAATATGGAAATAAAACCATGGACACATAATGGTAATTTATTGTGTGGATTTAATTTTTTATAAGCTAACACCTAAATCAGTGAAAACCCAAGAAGGGAGTAATCATATTTGTTTTACTTCATTGCAAAAATATAATCAATCTCAATTAGTTATCTGATAACGCTTTTGATAAGCAGAAACATTTTTAAGTGTAACAATTATATAAAACAAAACATTTTACCTAATTTATTACGAACCTTGTACGTAGCTAAATTTTTATCTGAGTAAGTCAAATAAACTATACAGTTCTGTATTATTACATATTGCTTACGACTCACCCCTAACGAGATATTTACCCTAAAAGAATATAGGACAGAGCAAAATTGGTTTTTAACATACCTCATTTAAGGAACAAAAAAAGTAGTAGTTACGTTTTGAAACGCGGTACTCATATTAAAAGTCATATTAAGAAGGAAGTTATAACATAAATGATTCTTTCTCCATCTGACATTGACAAAATCAACATAAAACGGACCTGACTTAAAAAAAACAAGCTTTACATTCCAACAAAAGAAGCGAATTAGCCATCAAATAAATTTATTTTAAGGTTGCAACTGAATTCACAAAAAATATTTGAAATAGTAAAATTTTAGTCATTTAAAATGTTTTTTACTAATTCATTTGATGATTTGTTACAAAAACATATTGATACTAAATTGCCTTTCGTGGCAGCACGTTTGTGTAACAAAAAATGGTTAGCTAGCCATGAAGTTGTAACAACCTCAGCGATTTTATTAATTATCAGCAACGAAAATTTAAAGCAATTGGAAAAATATTAAAATACTGATATTGTTACAAAAAAATATCGGTAGCTAACCATTTATAGTTACGCAAACGTACTGCCACGTTAGACAAATTATGGTATATAAAACTGTAGACAAAAGTTTACTGTTTTGAACTATTTCTGTGATTCAATAGCCCCATACTAAATGATTGTTCTTCAACTATTAATATAATGTTTGCGTTCGTCACATTGTAGGCTACTTCTTGTTAGCGGTAGGTCTATTTGCTTCCTTGTATTTTGAGACCGACAGACATATCGATTCAAATTATTATTAATATCATTGCTACTGATGATAGCTATTACATTATTAACTGTATAAAATGTATTTATTTCCTGTTCGACAGTACAAACTACAAAATTAATTCTATCTATTGCATACCATGCTATATGTGAACCGTAGCTAACAAGTAAGAAAGAACCTTACCTTCTTCTGAAGTCCGTTAGCCTGATACCTGAAACATTGATAATTATGTTATGTTCGGTTTTTAATTATGTTTTCTTGAATTTTGAATGCACGAAACAACATATTTAAGTAAAAACTTTGTTATATATCCATTTATAGGAATGATCGTATACCGTTTTCCCACAAGTACGTTCTAAAGTCTCTACGCTAACATCATCATAATCGCTAATATGCTTCATTTGGCGCCCGTCCGTCCTCCGTCGCTGAATAGTGAGGTCTCAGCTCCTAAGTGTCGAACTGACCTCGGGTTTTCGCTAAATGGTAGCTTATAGTCTGTAGGCGTACCCAAATAACTTTTTTTAAGTACGGGGTTCTATAAGGTGCGCACCTGAGGTAATATAATAATGCCAATTTTACATACAAAATTTGTTACATTGCTTCATGGGTGTCGTTGGAGATAGTTTTTGATACTGAGTATGATGGTGCACGTCAAATTTTGCTTATGGCTGTTACATACACATAGATGGACGTGCACCATGGTACCTAAAGATGCAAACATTCCATTTTCTTCATTTGTGTCGTTGAAAGTGATTTTTAATTCTGAGTATGATAGTTCGTGTAGTATCGTTGAATGTGATTTTTGATGATGCACGTTAAATTTGGATTACGGCTATGTATCAGGATACATAAGTATTATATAAAATACTGATCTGTGATCGGTGGGATGCGCTGACAAGTAGAAACCTTTTCTATTTTGCAAAATCTTATCAGGTTCCCTGATGTTTTGTAAAGTATACACAAGTTTTTATTTGCCTATTTCCAGGCCCCCTTGTTTTACCAAACAGATTAACAGGTGCTGCTTACCTTAACTTTCAGCAGAACACAATGGGTGATGCTTATTTTTGACGGCATTCTTTGAAACCAAAGGTAACAAATGTGGTTTCAGCATGATGGTGCGCTCATTTTTCGTTAAAGAGCATTTACTTTTCTACGTAGATGGGTATGAAAGGACGAATCTGTATTATGCCCGGCAAGATCAACTGATTTAAACATTCTAGATTTATTTGGTGAAGGGGGAATTTTGAAAACATTGGTCTATGGCACTACTGTCAATAGCCTCAAGAAGCTACAGTTATGGACTAATCAAAAATGCCAACAAATCAATGAGGGAGTTTTAGAAAAATTTCGCATATATTGTAGATGAAGATTTTGTGCCTGCTTGGAAATAGAAGCAGGGCATTTTTAACATTGTATACAATAAATTAATACGTTAAATGGATGTAGCAGTCGCTTTTTATTACAATAAAGTCTTCACAATTAAGAGGTAATCGACTTCTATAGACCTCATTTTCAGTATGGTTTAGTTACATGTTTTATACCTAAGACCCATTATAAATGTTTTATAGAAGCCCTGACGAATATTTGAAATAAAAATCGAAAGGTTGGCAAAGAAAGAAGAGTAAACATTATTTTAAGATAAGAAGTCGATTACCCCTTAATTGTGACGACTTTAATACAATAAATTAATATACAAATATTTGCAAATAATTGAATCAAAAAAGAAATCACTCGTATATCCGAAGCCGAAGGCTTTTTTGCTTATTTTGGTTTATACTATTACCTCTTATAACATTTTACTCTTCTTTTAACACCCTGTATGTATGTCCACAGATGTTGAACCTGAAAGATGTCAGTTTACAGCAAATTTTAAATGACTATTACGTCTTTTAGTTTCTCCGATTGTAATATCATAATTTAAATTCAGTAAATAGAAATTCTTTCGAATACTTAGGACATCTTATTTATGTGAACACGTCATTTTGTCAATATTTTAAAATAAGCTTCGCCCACCGGTTTGCATTTGTCATCAACTAACAGAAAAGCCCCAGCCGTATACGCGATAGAGACGTCCGTCGTTCTCCTAACGCTGCATCTGACTCGGGCCATTGATTTTTATTTCACCCTTGATAAATAACGTCGTGTTCTGAGAGATCTGTCGATTTAAATTGGCGCAAATATTGGGATTTCTTTTCGCTACATTCTACAGCTCGTTACGGACCGTACTGCACCGCCTAAAATTGCGTTTAAGCGCCTGGCATTCACGGCCGAAATGACTCCGTAAATTATACTTTCTAGCCCACCTGGGACCCCCGAGGTGCAGGGACATCTGTTGCCGCCACCCACCATAGTCTTCCCCAACGGGGAGACTATGCAGACCAGGCCGGGAAATGAGGCAGAAGAGCCGCCGCCGTTCTGCTCGTCCAGGAGGTCATCGGCGATTATTGCTGCACTTAGGAGACCATCTCAAGCGATAGCTTTGTCGGCAGCTCAGGCAGTGATGAATCAGAGGAGGTACTTTATGAGGTAAGTAATGAAGCAGGAAAACGTGATTTTATATAGTAGTCGCTAACGAAACACATGGTGGGAGCGTATCCTAACATGGATTACTTTTTATTATTACCAAAGAGAGATGTTAGAAAGGTTGCATGGGAAAAAGAAATATGGACTGGTGTTTGTCTCGTAAAAAAGCTAACCTGCTATAGTGGCGCTTGTCCAGGCAGTTTACTTGCCTCATTTTTTGCATGTAGTAGATAGAGTAAGTTGCGATTCTCATACAACAAAAAAATACACAACTGCTGCCAAGCTACAATACGCACAACGATCACACCAATCAATGAGCACGATAGTACTGAAGGTTGCAGATCAAGTTACAGTCACGAAGTTGATGGCTTTATATATATAACAATAATTATTGGTATAGTAGGCTTGTGGAAACCCCTACAGTCTACACCTTTGCACTATGGAAGCTTTGTGTAGTGAAGTTAACGTTACTACCACCTAGTTTGTAGATTTTACCATTGTGGTAGGATAAAAGCATCTTTCAGTCTATCATAGTACAATTATTTAATATGCTTACTGTAGTCATAACCTCACAAGTACCATACATAGCCTAAAAGTTATACGAAACAGTGTCGCCACAGCTCCAAAATGTGAGCTTTCTGCGACCTTAAGGTTGATTATCCCACAAAACACTACAGAATATGTTGAAAATACACTCTTCCATGCGTTTTCTCATATTAAAATGTATCAAATTATTCAACAATCGACAGATGACTAGTATATGTCAAAGCAATAGTTATGTTCACTTTCCAGAGAGGCGGCAAACCGATTCAATCCATAATTTCCATAAGCGCCCTGGATGCATGAATCATTAATAGACATCCTGTACATTTGTCTAAAGCTTGCAGCAACTTGGATGGCGCTAACTTTGCATAACGCAACACTAAAGCAATCCGGTCATATTTTAATACATTAACTGCATTTTAAAAAAACTGCTTTTACTTTATGAAGGGAATTTTTTTGTGCAGAACAGAATATATTCGAATTTACTATATCTTCTGATCAACTTGGTGTAACACTTATTCAGTATATCGGACGCCATTTAGCTTTTGTATTAATACCTGATTTGTGTTTTATTTGTTAAGCATTGACAATAAATGATGTAGGCACAAAGCATACAAGTACTGCATTTTATAAAATAAACTGTGATTATGAACAAAAATCAACTCCATTAGATTGAAAATTATACAATACAATCCAGAAAACTTTAAATTGTAATGTGTAACTTTATATTGATGTTTATCAAAACTTGTCTATTATTTCTAGAAGTTGAACTGTTTCAAGTGTGCATTCATTGTTTAACATTTTGATTTCATTAAGCAACTTAGAAACAAACTGTCATTCTCAAAGAGTATTGAGTTATACTAAGCTCAGATTTGCGTATTTTTTTATGTCCCTCATTTTTGCAGGGATTTAAAATTTAGTTATAAAAATCTTTGAAGGTCAGATTCACAATTTCGGCAATAGCAAAGGCATATGGGACGTGACAGTTTCTTTTTGCGTATTTGCAAAATGTTTTTTCTGATGTTCTGTTTTTTTAATTTCCAAATATTCCAAAAAAAGTTTTTAGCCTTGTCTTTCGCAATGTAGGAAGCTGATGTTATTTTGATCTAAGAAATGATTGTCTTTATGTAATGGTCAGCTAATTTTTCTGTTTTTATTTAAACTTATATTTATAACACGTTCTTTAATGGTATTTTAATGGCTCTACCTGATAGTTCTATGTATAGGTACTGTTAGCGACACTTGCTTGACATCGAGTTGCACGCTTAGTGCTGGATACTAGTATTCAGTAAAAGCGATGAAAAATATCTCCCTTCTTACTGGCAGCCTTTTATTCACTTCTTTTTTACAGCACCTTTCCCTATCAATAATGTAAATACAACATCAAGTCGCGATACTTAACACCACAGGCGATCGCGATCTCCCGTCATRAACATATGCAATARKACACTGCGTGCATTATAGTTGGTAAATACCGTTTTTGTTTAAAGTATTCAATTTTGGCTTATTCTTAACTAGAATAACCCCCAAAATAAAAGCAATAGGGGTAAACAAGTGTAATTTTATCCTTAAGCTTTTTATTATAATTTTGTAACCTTGGAGCACAAAGTAATGATGTGGATGCCAATTTCAGTAATGGTAGTGTATCTTTCCCTCTATTCCCAATTGGAGCAATTCGGTTTTTAGACATCAACATTTCACATGAAGCATCTTCATTAGAAATTTTCCTGATATACAGTGGCACCGGGGCCAGCATCAGCAAAATGTGCAATTCTAGAAAACAAATGCACATACAACTGCAAGTTGATCCACGCACTATAGTTCTCATTTCCACTTCAGCCATTCACTATCACCTGCTATTTCCAATAGTTGTCAACACCGATGGCGTATTGTAATTTTGTTCCGGGGAGGGGAGAGGGTCAAAATTTCTTTACTTTTTTGGTACGCGTGGTCCCAAAATTTTACTTATTCTTTTATAATACAGTATAATACAAAAATATTAATGTTAGGCATATATAAAAATGTGCTGCATCGCATCTGAAATTTGATAGACGTGTTCAGCAGTCCCAGTTGCACTGTAATAAAGGGATACCAGCCCAAAAAGTAGCTTTACGCACGCATCAAATCATACACATAAGTTAGTAAACTTTTTTTTTGAAGTTAAACCTTTCAAAGAAGTTACACGTGCCTTTCATTAATTATCTGGACGCCTACCCATGAAACTTGATAGATCTACTTGGTTGAGGCTCACAATTGCATCCCATGGCACAACAATATTTTACAATTTCAATAATTCCCCCTTTCTGTCATGTTTCCACGGCGGATACTCTAATTTAAATACACAAGAGAGTGTTGCACATCCACTTTCGAGTATCCGTCTCACTTTCAATTGTTGGCTTCACATTCTAACCTAACTATTAATGCTCAGAAATCGTTCCAGTCCTCTCCCTTTACTTCATTGATCGTGTCGGCATACTATACGATGGCGCGCACTGAGCCGTAGATATTTTTAATAACAGTTTTCATAAAAATAAACTAACATCTTATAAAAACTGTTGGATCGTGTATCATATTGTAAAGACAGCTAATTGTGTCTATTTATATTTATTGTTGTTAATTTTTTATAGTATTACCTCAGATAAAAGTGGATGCGTCAGACCCTCCTCACTGTAGTACCTATTAACATCGATAAGTCTACTGTTTGACACGTTCTATGTTGACATCTATAAACTGATATGCAGTCTTTAATGATAGGGTCAATGCAAGAAAGAAACCAAACAAATTTCTGATATTTATATTGTTTCCATACTAACGACCTCATTTGTTTCTTTGCCGTTCAATTTCATCACACTCACGAAGACACAGATTTCCAAGCTACGATTCATTATTTGTAAATGCCAAGTGGCTGCTTTACCTGTTCCAGTTACTGGTAAATTCAGTTTTATTGATAAGCGAATAAAAACGTTTGTCGTACTTTTGTTTGAAATAAAAGCACAGCCAGTTGACTGTCGGCGAATAAATTAGTTGTTTAGGTATCCTTATATAATTTCCGTAACACCAAAAGGTCATTTTTATTTTTTATTGTTGAATACAACTATCTGCGATTCTTTCTGTGTCTCCAATTTCCCATTTTTTAACAATTCATTGGCATCCTCATAAGATATATGACTAGAAGGCAATCCGTTAATAGTATCAGCAACTTTTCCGATGAATGCACTTTTTAAAAAGTAAATTTAACCGAGTCATTGAGCTCAGCGTTATTGCGAATGTTTAAGCCAAACTATTCGGAAATTGCTGCTAATTTTGTACATTTCCATCGAATTCAACAGTGTTCCCTTTCACTGAAATTAGTACCTTGTCTGCTTGAACTGCTAAGTGAGATCCATGTCCCGTCTGTAATCTTTGTTCGAGTTTTGCAATACACATACTAGCTGCATCGTTGAACTCATAATATTTTTCGAATTCTGCCTGCAGTTGGTCTACAATTCTCGTTCAATCTATATCACCGTCGTCATAAAAATTTATAAAAGACAAACTTCGCTGGAAGGTACAAATAGAACCTTTCTGCTCTTTAATTACTATATTTCCTCGTAATAAGAAACCTTATGCTATAATATACAAATGTATAGTTTACTTAGAACAAGCTCACTTTTTAAAGTAAGCACAACAACAAGTGTTTGCTGAATATTGCAAAGGAAATAGTAAAAATACTAAAATTACATCAGTTCAGTAAAAAAAATATAGAAACTTTATTGACACATTAAAATGTTTTTTGTTTTAAATTTAGTTTCGTCAACTCTACTGCAAAGTTTGCTTGAGGGTAGCCATGAATGATTGCCAACATTGATGCTTGATGGTGGATTAACTGGTCGGCTACGCCTTGGAAAAATAACTTGGCCCCGTAGATGATTCCGATTTATTTTGAGACAAGGAAGCAACCGTTAACGTATTGCCCACTCGTTACCGGACACCCTGTATATCTACCTACGCAAATGAACATTTTATCATTTTGGTTGGCGCTACACAGATGGATAGATGTATAGAACAGAACCAGCGTGAACATAAAATGCTAATTGTAAAAAATTATAAATGTAAAGTGCTGAAAAGTGAACGGATATTGTGGACCTGCTGTGATCAGAGAATAAAAATTTTATTTGTTTCAAATATGTTGTGTTTCTGATGGACATACCAATAACTTGCAAAGCTGAAGCACAAGTTTATTAGGAAAAGATTGGCAGTTTTATGAGTACAATTTTATGTACATTATTTACTACATTTACACAGGTTATTGTTTTTTACTGATGTCTCAAACTTGAGTTTTTTTTCTACATAGAACGATATAAAAATTGAGTAATGATTTCTTTAAAGAAATAAATGAGCTGTTTGTAAAAAACATGTAATTAGCTTTAAAAACAAACTTTAATGCGATGTATGCAAGGCTTCAAAAATCAAAGATTCGTCACGATAGCACACCTTTAATATAATGTAAAGTGGAAAATTATTGTATATTATCAGTAAAGGTATTAAAAAGTAGTGCCGATATTAAGATCAGTGGTGCTCAGATGGACCGTCTCAAAAGTGCCCACTTCACCGGTCGTTCGCTCATGGCCAGTGCCGAGTTGGCCTGTCATAAACTGTAACTATATTTCTAGGGGATTATTTGGTGCCGAGTTGGCGTCCGCCCAGATTAGGTGACGTTCTACGGGATATTTCTCGTCTGTGTGCATTAGTTTTTTCTTCACGATTCATTGTGGGTGGGTTTGTTTTCATGTCTTCTTGGTTTCCGCACAGCATCTTTGCGTTGTCATAGTGGTTTTTTACACCTTCTTTCTCTTGTCGATATGATGTCTTCTCCTTCTCTGATTTGTGTTTTGGTCGTAGTTCTTGACCAGTTCCTTCCAAGATCCCCCTGAGCTTGCATGTGTTTTGTCTAATGTGATTTGCAGCTTTTCTTCTTATTTCTCTTACAGGGTGTTTGTGTTGCTCTTGATAATTTGCTGGATTTTTTGTAACACGATTACGTGATTTCTTCTATACACTTATGTAAGTACACAGAACTACTTCACTGTAACGACAATCACAATAGCAATGTAAACGTAAGAACGAAGCTCTAGAACACATTATGCACATAAATCTCAGAATTTAAAGTAATGATTTGATTTCTGTTTATGTTGCTGTTTCTTGATGGTATCCACGCTTCGAGTGTTTTCATATATGCTTATCCATTCGCTTGCTGGATCTCTAGATGGGGTGATATTACTCTACCAGTAATTGTCTCGTCTTTATACAATGGAACTTCTTTTGAGCTATCCAAATTTTTTGTGGCTGGACTTGATTCCATGTTCTCCTGGTTTCTGTACAATTATTTCGCGCTGTCATAGGGCTTTCTTATTTACTGCGTATTTCTCTATTGGCACTAACATTTCTTCTTACAGCTTTTCTTCTTATTTTTTTCGCACGGCTTATTCGTTCTTGTTGGGTAATGTTCTCCCCGCATATTTGATGACCTAATATGCTTCGAAGGCGATTGCCGTCTTCCGAGATCTTCAGTACCACAATTGTATAATTTCTTGTATACACTTTTTTAGACGCACGGAACTACTTCACTATAACGACACCAACAATAAGGACAACACTCGAACCTAACACTAGAATACATGATGAAGAAATCTAAGAGTTAATAGCAATTGTTGGGTATGTCGCCAATCGTGAGTTAACCACGAGCCATATTAACTTTTGAGCTTATATACGTTTCCAGCATATTCCCTTCTCCTTATAAATCTGTCTTATTGTCTTCTTACGTTGATTTTTCTGTTTTTCTAAAAGAACGTCTAAAAAACGAAAATCGTTTTTATTATGTTGCTGGTTAGTTGTTAGTTCTGCTTGTTACTACTACAGTATGTTTGTTTTTTAAGCTTCCTGAATACTTGTGAGTTTTCTAAAGATCTAATATCGCGTTTGAAAGAAGTCTCTATAGTTGCATTTGACCTCTCATGTCAGCGAAAGGTATATTTCTTTAAAAAATTGTTCAACTGTATAGAGAACCTACTCCAGTTTGAGAGGAGATAAAATATTCTCCCAACTATCTATAATTAAATTGTCGCAATAAAAAACTTTCATTTGCATGCACACTTACGTTCAATATCGAATGACATTTCGAATCTGCTTTCTTAAGATGGACAAATCTTATGTACACATCAAGCTTACGTTTTGAACAAACACTGCTCACCTTGAATATAAAACGATTTCATCAGTGGGCTCTTTGCGGGCTACCAGTGTTTTTGACATCCATCACGCGAAAACCCGATATGACGAACGTTAACAAAGAACGTACCGTGTGTTTGCCAGCTACACGGGGAAACAACGTAGTGACATATTGTGATACAGGAGAGGGTGTCTACGACGTGCTGAAGTAAGGGCATTTGTAGTTATTTGAACTGCATCCAGAGCTTGTGTGTTATTCATAGGAAAACACTAGAAAATGCGTAGGTTCGTTGTTACAGTGTATTGCGCAACTAGCGATTTGTGTTTTGTTCGGAAGTGCTGTGACATAATCTGGAGGGTGTTTCAAATATTCAAGTAATTTTTGTTTCGATACTTCAAAAACGAAAAAACAGGATACTTCACGTATTATAGATATTAAAGCCCGTTGTTCGTCTAAAATCATTTCAAATTTAGATCAAAAACAACTGTCCAACGTTCAATATGCAGCGTGTGTCGCCTGGGACGGAACGGACTGCAGTCCAGCTAATATATATACTTTTTATGGAACACCCTGATTTTTTTCCATTTTCTAACTCTTTGGCAAAAGTAAGGCCATTCGATCAAGGACGCATGTTTTATTTTTTACCGTTTCAACCATTAAAGTTTCTTAGTTTTTTAAAGTTTACTGTGCACTGGAGAAAGTCAAATATCTATATAAAAAAGATATAAAATGGCGGTCTTTCAAATACTGTGTCAAACATTTTAAATTTACTCAAAAAGTTTCCCAATAGGGGAGTTTAAATTTTGGAGGTATTGATAGCGGATAATTTTCAGATCACACTTTGTTTTTGCCTAAACAGCTTATTGAGTACGTTTTAAAAACAAAATGTACATGCAAGGAATCTGTTTCTGAAAATGTTATATTACCCATGACAGAAGCGAGTAGATTCAAAACAAGATTCTAAAAAATTCTTCGATAGAAATATGATTAATAAGCTTTCAATGACCTAGAAATAAATATACCCTTCAATCAGTGATCTAAATTGCGAAATTTTAACTCTCTTATTAGGTAACTATTTCAAAAATATACAAGTGCTTCATAGAAAAAAGTCTGTTAACGCTGAAAGTGGCAATCCCTGCTGTATAATCTAAACTAATATTATACAGCTGAGGGCCTGATTAGTAGGGTACAACTTTTATTTCAAATATTTTGGGAAATTTTCAATTATTACTTGAACTACAGTCCGCCTTGCCTTATATAAAATAAATTAACGATAAGTTTGCAATGTTATTTTTATAATTGAATAATATATTTTTTTTACTCATACTCAACACAATATTGCGTGTATGTTACGAAGATTTTCGTGTAATACATGGTAGGTACTGTACATACAATCCGCGTCTGCGTTCGGCTAATTATCCCGTTAAGTTACAGGGTTCTGGTAAAATGCCCCTAAGATTGTTGAAAAATTACTTTCTCATTACTCAAAAATCTTAAATAGCTAGAAATGAAATCAGACAATCCATTCTAAAGTTATAACGCTTCGATGCTCCATTTGGTAATAAAAGTAGCTTTCAAACGAAGTGTAAAACAACCATCTTGGGTTTTGAGAAAAGAAAATCAAATTATTTTTCAACGACTCTTCTCTGGTAGTTAAGTAAAATTTTTGGAAAGGTTTTGATGGTACGATATAGTTTGAAACGTAACGTACAAGTACTATAGATTTCCAGCTTTGCATGAGAATTCTATATATACATAGTACTTAGTACTAAGTCTGATTGTCGTATATGATTATGGATATAAATTGATGATGCTCCATCAAGGCATTCTTCAAAGATTCTGATTTGAAGTATACATTTTTGCGTATTTTCTACCCCCTTCATCGATAAGGAAAATATGATTTTGCTATTGGAAGGATGTTCCAAATCCAAATATCGATCTGATTTTCTATTAATTTTTAGCTGTCATGAATAAATCATGATAATCTTTTGTGTTTCATAATACAAGGTGTTTTGCAAATGGTAGGTAATCCTTGTCAAATTTTACATTGATTTAACGACTTTCATCTATTTTGTATGCAAAAGTAAACCTTTCAAATTTATAGTCCTTCAAAGTTTTGTTACATCCTACGTTTTCGCCAATAACTTTTCAATCGTTAGAACAAACGTGTTTAATCTTTTTTTATTAGTTACGAGTACCAAAAGACAACTTTTCTTTCAATTAAACGTATGATTTTATATCAATTCAACACGGTGAATTAAGACATTCATTCCCTTGTACCAAATAAATTTTTATTCATTATTATTTTAGGCATTATATCGCGTTGATGAAACAATGCTTTATTTTGTAATTTGTTTTTGTTGCAAGTGCTTCTGAGCAAAATTACAAAAACAATTTGCATACTTTCATAAAAACTTGAAATTTATCAGTTAATAAGTGTGATTTACGCAATAATACATGGTTTCTATAAATGATTCATGCAACGCGGGTGGCGTTGATTGCTGAATTCTTTGTGCCACCTTTTTGTAACTGCTACCAAGCTACAATATGCACGGCGATAGTAGTTAAGGTTGTAGATCAATGTCACCCCACAGCTCCAAAATGTGGGCTTTCTGCAACTTTAAAATTAATTATTCACAAAGCACTACAGAATATGTTGAAAATACACACTTCCAGGCGTTTTATTTTATTAATATATATCAAATAATTCAAAAATCGATAGATGACAAGTGTACGTTACTTTCCTGAGAGGCGGCAAATTGATTCAATCGATAATTTCCATAAGCGCCCTGGATGCATGAATCATTTATAGATGCCTGCCTTTTGCCGCAAATCAAGCAGCGATTGTTTTCTTACAAATGTTACCTCAGACTTGTGATAAGCACACTTCTAACTTATTAACATGGTATTGGTTTTTGCAATTTTACGGCAGAAACGATCAAAAATAGTCCGTCATTAACAAGAAATAGAAACTTCAAATAATTACTGTTAAAATAAAATGTGCAGGTTATAAGAGCATGAGTGTCTTCTGTCTTAACTCAGTTTATTGTACTGATAAAGAATCTCATCATTTTATTTGCGAGGGGTGTCTTTTGATATTAGTAACTTATATTGTAAACTTCAAATTATTTTATCTAACGGCATGAAATAAATTTGTAAGAACACGTAGTCGTGTAACACTGCTTTAAAAGCTGCACTTTTCCATATAGATGAAAATAATTGAATATACCTAAAATTCTTCCGATGGCCCATGCAATAAAGAGATTGGCCACCCTTTACTCTTCACTTAATACGTATTCAGTATACATAGTGAGCTTTTTTTCTTGCCATTAAATGATAAAATGTAAAGCCGTCTTTAGTTCTTGGTCCCCTGATATAAAACGTACTATTCAGGTGGGCCATCGGGAAAAAAACAGGTTGAGATCACTGCTCTAGAATAAATTTCACTTGTACTACGATTTACTAAATTCAGATTTGAGGAATTAAGCTGAAAACAGCAAAGAACAATATAATATACGTTCACACCAAACCATATATTTACGCCCCCCACCAAGAAAATATTTGTAGAAATCAATTTATATGTGGTTGTTCACACATCCTTTTCTCCGTACTTTAGCATAACATCAATAGTAAGTATATTTACTTATTAGGTTCGTGAGTATTTCAGCTCAGTGACAATATGTTAATATAATACATGAGTTAATAACGTCATTCACGGTGAACATTTAACACCCGTTCGAAATGACGAAACTGTCAATGGCTCATCAAATAAAAATCATCGCAACTGTTATACACAATAAAAAAATGTGCAAACACCAAACAGTTCGCGTGCCACGCAAGCGATGTCCCGGTCTTTTCCACCATGCAAAACGAAAGAACAGGCGAAAAACATTTCAATAAAAATGTCAAATATTTACAATCTCTGTTTACCGACACTTGTTTTTACTGCATGCTCTAAACTTGCTATTGGCGTTAACATTTAGCGCGATTATCGGTTATTTTCTGTGATAGTGATTAACACCATTGTCAAAAACGAGTTTTAGTTTGTTCCAGGGTCAGAATGAGCGACCGTCGACCGAGACGAACCTGGATTTGGATCACAAGGAACGGACGTTGAAAAAACACAACAGAAAGCTTGGGGAGTACGTAAATGGCAGGATCAACGAGGGGTTTCAGTCCTCCAAACACTTCTGAATTTAATGTGACGTCACAATGAAACAACGCTCAATTTAACACCACAGAAGCGTTATTTACTTTTTGAAATTTATTCATCGTATACCTAGTTATTACGCGTATTATAATAATTGGCTATTTCAGTTGATGAATTGAAGCTTCCGGGCTAGATGGCCGTGGTCGATGTCTTCTTCTTCCTCCTCTAACTGACGTTTCGCTTACTCCTGTGGCAAGCATCTTCAGAGTTGCGGTCGTGGACGTAATCGTCGCGGCGAGCTCGCTGACTGATCGCTGGCTACTTTACAGTTTGATCGGATAAAAACTGATCTTGTGAACAGGTGAACGGTAACGGCTTGAACAAGTAGACAAAAACGAACGGTTCTTTCCTGATTTAGCCATATTAAGCAATATCCACAATTTTTAAGTAAAACAAATCACAGTTTTTCAACAAACAGCTTTATACATTCAAACATCAAATATGTATTTTTGAAACAAATAAAAGATTTAATTGTGATGTCACTGCATAAAGCCCGGAGGACTGAACCCATATCAAATACTACGTATCTCCAGTTTTCTTTTTTTTTCAAAACAGTGATGCTTTGACCACAGTACTGTCTGCGCTGTACGCAAAGCTTCTGGTGGTCCTAGGTATGGCTTTCCCGATCACGGAAATAATTTCCCCAAACGTTCGACCCTTCTTTTATCAGGGGTTCTACTTGTATCTGTACCTGGGCAGCCTGGCTTTCCTCACCTACATGTATGCGACGCTGATAAGGGAGAAGGCGGTGTCGTCCATAATAAATTCATACAGTGAGTTGTTTATTAAATGAAGAAGTAGCTGCAGACTAGATAAGTTTTGCAGTCTTTTTTTTCAGATGCTTAAATACCTGCTTATAAAAAAGAAATATAATTAACATAGCTATTTAGATTATTAAATTCTGGAGTTCACCATTTCGAAATTATTAAAGCAAGCCTTAATAACCAACTCTTTACATGCAAATCAAATTTGGTTCATTATTTACACAAGTGTCGCTAAGCCACCCACTTTTGGTTTTAAATCAGGTATCATTCATATTTCATAATTTTTTGTTGGCGTCAACAAAAGAACTTCGCGACATTGGGGTCCAATTGAGTGAAGGCTTGTTATATATTTTTACTTTAAAAATTTTGTGATTTACTAGATGTATCTAAACTTAATTTTCAGTATTTCTCCATATCTTTCTGATTCTTCAGCAAGACAATAGATAAAACCGTTTTAGATAGTTTTGAACTTGACTAATATTTCAGATTGTTATGAAAGTTGTCATATTTAAGACAACACAAACTTGCTTTTTTAATATAAACTAGTTTACTATGGTATCATAAACACAGTCATACCAATTTATTGCATTATAGCATTTTTGCTGATTATGCAAAAACTGACAATTCCAACCTTATCGAAAACGGATTATTTAGAATTCTTTTACTGTGTACCATAAAAAGGAATCTAAAATAACAAACAGATGTAGAAAATGTGAAATAAGTCCATTCCTTCCTGTCCATATATTTGAGTAAATCTAACTGAGATAATATCTTAGTACGTAATTAAACTATTGCGTTAAAATCACTGTATCATCCTACGCACGCCTATGTTAAAATTTTTTACATATTCCTTAAAATTCATTTGTTAAGCTTCTTTGGGCGTTTACCACTTAAAAATGTTTACTAAACATCAATAGTGTAACAATTATTTTATTTAGTTTAACCACCTACGTGTCATAATTGTTTAAATATTCAAAAAATGGTTCGTGCAAACATTAAATCAGAAACAAATATGTTTATTATACTTATCCACGGCATGCAGCGTCTCAATGTTTAGCAGGTTTACACAAACCCAAACATTCAATTGTGAAGCTTCGTCCCTTTCTTTTGAATTGATTAACTGACTGAGAAACCAAACCATATGACCTATCCTTGACTTATCCTAAAGACCATTAGTAGTCCGTAAGATGGTTTACAGCGGTCTTGATAGCGCAGCGACGTGTGATAGATATAACATTCTTTAGATTTCTTGGTGTGAGAATTCCATTGCCAATACATACAGTCAAAAACAATTAATTTCATACTTAACTATACCAAAAGCGAATAGTAATAATATGTAGCCATAACTGTTTATACCCAGTATTGCTTTATAAGACCACGATTGCTAACCCTAGTGTACACTGAAAAAACAAAAACCAGTTTATATCACATGTTAAAAATGGCAATTTGCATAAAAGGTTGAATACAGTACCTTACTATACATAATTTTCTACAATCCTTGCAATTGCAGTTTTTCTGTAAAATCGGAATTAAGAAAATCAAAAAGATTTAAAAAGGTATTGTGATAATTCAGTTGTTTCAAAATATCTAATAATTTGAAACAACAAACCATTCATTGAGTTGGGTCCTACTTACTTACTTTTTGTTAAGTACAGGGTCATTCCTCATAAACAATAGATATCGTTGTACCTGGCGTTACGAGGACGGTGGGGATACTTAGATGGCATGGGTGGGAGATTGTGAAAGTGGGGATAGCGGTCGCGTGATTGGGTACCAKATAATGGAGKMATGAAAACCATCTTCGCGGTTTAGGTTATTGGGATGTTTGGAAATTTTAATGACTTCTCGGAATTTTCAAGTTGTGAAAAAGGGACTTTGCTAGAACTTACACATTGTCAAACAAACGAAATTATCTGGCGAATCGATAGCATCAAGCAGCACTTATAAATATATTAAAAACATCTTTAGGGAAAGAAAATCTCTAAAAAGAAAACAAAGAATAGTTCAAATTTAGGAATATGATATTTTACCTTTCTTTGAAGGTATAAACTCCAAGATCTAAGATTTTGTATTAAATTATAGAAAATCAAATATCATCGTATGGCAACAAGGCGGTGCTCCTCCGCATGTGTCGCGTCTGTGATAAAGTAGTTGAATAATCGATTTGAAAGATGTATTGGACTATGCAGGCCAACTCCTTGCACACCTAATAGTCCAGATTTGACCCCTTTGCACATTTTTTGTGAGGACATAACTTAAGTCTACACAAAACAAAATCGGAACTTTGATGACTCGACTTAAAACGTTCCCCAATCAATACATCGATCAAGACTTACAAACGAGAGTTTTTAGTAAATGCAATTAATAAAATAACCATCAATTATCCGAGTTGTATTGAGAGTTTTGGAGAGCATATTGAAAATGTTTAAATAAAATTTTTTAAGGAATTGTTTATTTTGGTATTGTTTACCATAATATGATTTAATCTGAATATAAACAATGTTTGTAAATAACAATAATTTTTACCCACAAAGAGAAAAATCATTTTTAAATAGAAGCGAACAAACTAACTTCAAAAACCATTATCGCGTTCAGCACCATGGCGTTAGTAATCGGAGTATAGCCTTCCAATTCGAATAAGGTTATATTTATGGTCCCTTTGCGTGGAAATCAATCGTTCTCCAATGGGATTACTGCAGACAAGTGCCGGTACTATGAAATTTGCATAATTAGGATCGTCTACAAACAGTTCCAGTCACGTATTGGAAATTATCATCCTGTTTAAAGAAACAATGTGCTACCATTTAAACAGCTTTAGATATAAATTTTAATTATATTCTTTACACATATTTGTTTTCTTTCCTGTATAAGTATCTGTTTATTGGGATTTAAGCAGAATTTATAATAAAGTGCTTAACCCGGTTTACCGGTCTTTTCCTTTACCTAAAATGGCCAGCCATACCTAATTAATTCAGTTAAAATATTTTCTGGGGCAATATAACCTTAGAAGATTGGGAGAATTATAAAGTTCCATATTATCAAGACATAAAGCTAAATATTTAAGAAACAGTTCAAAGTAATATTAACAAACCACATATTCTTTATATCAGATAAAAAACATTTTATTTGTATTATAGAAAGAGTGTCCCATTTAACATAACGATGTTAACGTTCATTTTTTCGATCGTCATTTGTTTTTTTTTTATTTGATATTCTTATTACCTGCGAAAGAACCCCCCCCCATGTTTTATAAGAAGGTTTCTGTCTCTTCAAATAAATGTATAAGGAAGGTGTCGAATTATGAGAAATGACCCTGTACTTATTATTGTATAAAGTATAAAGTGAATTCTATATTATCATAACAATTAGGATAGTTTTCTAACAAAACGAAAGTCTCGCAGCTACGTCGCTACTGATCGGGGAAAAAAGCTGACACTTTTAAAGTCGCATGTTCTTTTTTATAGACGGCAAGCCCGAATATCAAATGGGAGAGAAGCGTCATCACCATACGGGCGAGCCAAACCATCGTCCCATCAGATACGGCAGCTTCTACCTACGCCTAGGCGCGATTGGTGAGTTAATTGAAAACACATCCGAACTGCACCGACCGAAAGTCACTAAACTCTGATTAAACTGCGATCACATCCGGGATAAATACATCAATTAATAGAGCAGGGGTTAGGCTGACAAGTTCTGGCAACACGCAGAATTAGAATAAATGTTCTTAATAAACGGTTTTTATATTGCGTTCTTAGGAGAACAAATTTTAATATTACATTAAGTGCTTAAAAGAAACAGCGTATAAAGTTTCAGTTTCTGCATTAATGTTAAATCAATATTTTCAGTTCACAACGTGTCTCGGTTGATAATCGACATCTCTAGCACCCATAATATTTAGTTAAATCGGGGTCCATTAAGGACAGGATGAACCATTGTATGTAATAATACTTGTTCAGCAATAATATACTACCATGTTTGCACATTATTTAATTTCACCCCGCTTTAAGTAAGTATTTATATAATTGCCGGTTCTAGCCTTTGGGATAGGCAGCATGGTCTATTCAGGACTGGAATTTGGACGCTACTTCGAACTGAAAGACAACAAAGAGTGCTACTCCAACATGCTCCAGGCCATAACACCAGCCACCAGGATGGTTCTGACCCTAGTCCAAATACAATTCATATTTCTCAACAGCAAGGTGGGTAGCAAATGCTATCGGTGTAAAGCTTAACGATTATGGTTGTTTACTAATGTGGCGGCATTATCATCCGGTTTATGAGTTGAACAGCTTCGGTTAGCGGTATTAGAAGCGCAGATTGTGTTATTGTTTAGTGTGTTCAAGTTTCAAATGTTGCAGATTCCTCGCGTTGATTTTGTGATGTTATGGATGTAAGGGTATGTCTGTTCTGAGTACACAATCGAGATTCTCCTCCTTGTGTGTCAATTAGTTCAATAAGATAACAACGTCTTTCGATCAAAACAGATCATTTAGTCGGAAAAGATAAAGGATTTAAAATTTATTTAACTTACATCAATCATGTTACCTACTGTGCATGTTTAAGACATTTGCCAAGACTACAACGTCTTTTTTATTATTACAAATAAAGCTTTCAGTTTAGAGTTCCTGTGGAAGTAAATATCAATGGAATGTTGCATTTAAGCAGCACGTCCAACAAACTGAACATAAAATTAAGTGAAAAGTAAGTAAGAGAAAAGTAAGAGGTAGCACCAAAAAGTTATTTGTGTAGTTTTACAAGCATCTATTATGTATGGAAAACAAAACAATGTTGTTTTGTACATGGTTATAAAAGTACTTCAGTCAGTACAGCAAACAAAATTTTTGTAACTGTTCCTCGAGATTATCAACGTATGAAAAAGTTGTTTAAGGCCCCTAGACGTGATATGCCGAAATCGCAAAGTTTGTTTTTCTGTTGTGACGATCACCTTAATTCTTACTGTAAGTTTTATTATTCTTTTTGGGGTTATAAGTGTTTACCGTTAATTTCCATTTTGTTATAGCTTGAAGAGCATATGAAAAATTATATGCGTTTTAAGTTGATAGGAGGGAAATGTTATAATAAAGAACGATGTTGTTCCCCAGATATTCGACTGTTAGCCAGACAGGAAACGAGCCGCGAGAGCCCCAAAAATAAATGGCAACTTATATTTATTCTGACCTGTAAAATAAATGTCAAGTTTAGGGTACATTTTTGATTCTTACATTTTTATGTTTACAAATAGTATGTTTCCAACAACTCACTGTGATCAAATTATCAATGCTACGTTAATTTGATAAAAAGTTCACTTATGTTGTTGCTTTCTTGCTTTTACGTTCCTCATCTCCGCCGCTTGTCACAAAATGAACGCAAACAACAAACTGATAAATTGACGGGCTGAGGCTGACCGTGACGCGCTGACCCCAGATGTAAACAAGCGGCCATTTACAAGATACCTGACGTCACGGCCAATATGTTCGCGTTTTGGCGGTCCCTTTAAATATTCACATTTTTAATATTAAAAATACGCCTTACGATCCATTTGTTCAAATTTATAAGCTGTCACAGCTGGTTTGTGTATTAGATGCTACCTATTAGTATGCAATTTAATAAAATATAAATATATGGCAAATACCCAATTCTAAAACTGTTGTGGACCAACTATACTATATCTGATTTGATTCGAAGAGCATGGACGAGGGAGTTGGTAAATATTTAATTAATGCTTTTAGGGTTATAAGTATCTACATTTTTGCTTGGTATGTTGCCAAAAATTCCTGTAGCATCTCTGTTGTAAACATTTCGCTAATATCTGAGTGTATTGTTGCTCTTTTCATCTCTAAATTAAAAGATCGATCACATTACGAGCTTTCTCCAGAAGCTTTTCTCAAGTCCCTGTGATAAATACTACATCATTTGTTTTAAAAACAGTAAGCTGGTGTCCATATGTTGTCCAAGTTTGTTAAAGATTTTGAATCCATTGTGTACAAATATGTTTATGCTTAAAGCACATTACAGCCTTTATTCGCCCAGTCGTCTTCAACTGATCATTTATAGCGGATAATGCATGCTGCCATGTCCGGCGTCCCACAGGGATCCGATCTAGGACCACTGTTACTTATTTTATTTATTAGTGGTTCCTGGCTTTTTAACATGTGGAACTCTTATTTATATGGACGATTTCAATCTTTACTGTATTATTATATTTGCCTATTCTTTCTCCATTAGAATGTTGCCAAAATGAGCAAATGATGCACGAACAACAGCCTTATGCTGCACATTTCTAAATGTATGCTTGTTGATAATGATCCTGATGTAATTATTCCTGCTTTCGAAAGCATCAGATTGAAAGCACATAATCAGCAATATACAGCGGCTAATTATTGTAAAGTGCAAATGTGAGAAGCAAAAACAGAAATACTGACACGAACTATCGACAACAATATACCATATCCGCATCAGCCTATAATGATACCGATATTCCATGAACTCATACAAATAACATCCATATACGATACACTGTGTGTAACAAATAAATACGTTGCTCACCATTGGGATCTCGAAAAGACAATTAAAGGTGTGTAAATAAGTTGCTAATGTTGTTGGTCTTTAATAATCCGATATAACCATAAATATTTCGTTAGCGGTTTACTTTAGTTTTTGAAGGGTCTTGTTTTTGTTTTTACAGGGCCAACTGTATTTTTTCTTATAGGTTCTATTTTGAATTTTTACGCAGATATTAGATAGACCTCTTCAAGACAATATCGTTAATTTATCAGATGATACCGTTATTTGTAAAAATATAACAAAAAATTGAAAAAATGGACTTTGGGCGATGAAAGTAAATAAAGAAACTTAAGTATAGCATCTACAAGCAACATTAAGGCACGTGTTTAAAAGACATCCTTCTTGAATATGGTGAAGATCGTTCATTATTTTCTTCATATAATTAAGATACCAATGAGCAGTGAGTATCAAATTTGTTACAACCTGTACACCGTTGGAAGTATGTCATACTTCAACACTTAGAAAATAATTTCTTTAATAACACTCCTTGATATGCTATAAAAGCAATAGGTATGGACCTTTTAAAATTCGTACACACTTACTACATATAAATTAGTGTTGACGTTCAATAAAAAAGGGTATGTAATGTACAAATGCATATTTAACCTGTCTAAATACATGTATAATCATAATAATTGGATAAATTTGTGGAATGCTTATTATGGCGCCTACGTTTGGAATAATATAACTAATTTGGAAGCTGAATTTGCATAATAGAATTAATCTCAATTATTAATGGTTTTAACTATATTTATTTGGATTGATTTGTAGCCTTTGTTTACTGTTTACATAAGTGTAAGCGATTAGAGTATGTGTTGTAAGCACAGTTTTTTACGGTCAAAACGTCACAAAGGTGATTTAACATCACAATTATCACAATAAATAGCTGCAATTTAAAGCATTTATTAAGTAGTTCATGTGAATTCGAACATAGTTGTGGTCATTACTTCATATTCAGCTGCATTTATATTCGTATTATTGGTTTTAGTCAAATTCTTCGATATCCACCTGTCGCTATATATTTAGCCACAATTATTGTAGTTGCAGATTTATTAACAGCACTGGAATTACCAATGCCATGTCATATAATACAAAAAATTATTCACACCTATTGTCATGCAGCTGAAGCGATTTATACAATCAATGTCAACTTTTTTAACATTCATAATTGAAAGCACTTGTCCTGCGTATATCTGAATAAGCTTATCTGACCCGGATGCAATAAAATATTTGTGTTGATTTTTAAAACCAGTTTGACAGTTGCTTTGATGTTAGTAAGCTTCATACCGCGTATCACCTCTTCAAATCTATGAGTGAGGAGTGGTACCTCACCTCATGTAATCTTTCGATGGTTTGTCAAGTTTGAAGAAGAACTAGAATGCCTAGGAGGTGACGTACACACCATTCTTCTTAATATTGCGAACGTTATTCGGCTAGTCACCTTTTATTAACAGATAAATCGAATTGCAGCAATTATAAAAGAATTGTTTTACTGGTTAGCGTCTCTTATTAGAAATAGACTTCAGGTATGCACGAAAATGGAATTGGAGGGTATCAGTGTAGATCAGTAATAGTCCAAACTTTTGTACTCAAGGAAATACAAACACCATGTCAAGTATACATCACTGGACGACATGTTGCTTTTATTGATGTTAGTTAGAAGAAAGAACATTTTTTTCTAATATGAAAAAATGGCATACAAAACAAGTAGATGCCCCTAGTAAGTGGAGTAAAAAATTATTGTTTTATTGTTTTAGCACCTACGCTACTAGAACAAGTAGAATAAGTGGAATAGAGTAGGTACAGTATTAAACAAAAGTCATAAGTGTCTTGCATTTGCGGAATGCGGGTGATGCGACCACCTTAGCCAGATCAAAGATAGAGTTGCAAAGAATAATGAGAGAATTGGAAGCCAAACCGATAGAAATAAGATTGCAAATATTCAAGTAAACACATAACACCAGCAAAAAAACGTCAGAAATGGAATTAGAATAGTGTAGAGTTATAAACATATATTTGAGAATATTAATAACAAGAGAAAGTAGTGTCTCGGAGGAAAGAAGAAAAAGCAAAAGTACATTTATACAGAACAATGCTATTTACCAAAGGTAATATACGAATTGGAAACGTGGGTGTTGAATATTGCAGATACATATAAATTGGAGGTCTGGGAAAAAATACATGGAGGAAGAAAAGAATGTGAAATATAGGAAAGAAGGTACAGCCTTCAAGTGCACGAACTATATGGATGAGTCAATAACGCGGTTTATAAAAGCTCAAGAAATACGGTGATGGGGTATATGGAAAGAAGGGCAGGGAACCGAATGTTAAAGAAAGTGCTTTGTTTGAGAACATTGGCAATGAGAAGACAAAATGGTTGGAGGACATGGTGGTCAAGTGTGGTATTAAAATATTTGAAAGAGACAGGAGTAAGAAGGGTAGAACTAGAGAACAATGGAGCCTAATTGTCAGACTATGACCCTGGCAGGCCTATTAAAATTTATCACATAAGTAAGCACTGCTATCTGTTTCTGTTTTCTATCAAATATAAAAAACAAGTCCTTTTACATCCAACAAAAAATTTGTCGTTATTTTGTCTGTTGATGGTTGGGTTACATGCTCTGCGTTTTGTGTCCTGGTTCACAAGGGTGAATTGAAGTCTCATCAAAAGATTTAACACCGTGCATTAAAACCTTCCTGCGGGTACAATGGTTTCAGCAGTGTACGAATGCTACTTATGGCGATCAGTCAATTATATTGGTTCCATCTTGTGTTCATTCTTCAATACCTACATAAAAGTGTTGGTCGTAATATTATGAAGGGTACATTATAAACATAAAATAGACTTGCAGAACAGTGCCCGTCAACCAATGAATTTCTCTATCTGCTTAAAAAGATTCTTCGATGCATGTTTATTTGGGCGTACTTTTTATTCATACGCGAGTAAATAGTCAAACTATGTTGTCCATACTAAATTATTATGTCATATTTTATTTTCTTTTGGGGCAGATTTGCAATAAGACGAGATGTGGCAATTAAGTTCCGGGAATTTAGTTATAACTCGAGAACTGGCAACACTGTGTTGTTTGAAAACATGAAAGAAGAAACATTCCTTTAGGTCCAGTCGACGTTTGAAGTTATTACCAGGTTTGGTTTATTTTTACGCTTGTTTTTCGGGAGTAACTTTTTTAGTGACGGGTAGTCATTGGAGATGAGACCTGAGAAAGTCAGCAGAGGTTGGAAAACGGTGGGGAGCGACCAACTCATTTTCACGACATCACTAAAAAATTACTTCCGAAAAACAAGCGTAAAAACAAACCAAACCCGGTAATGACTTTAAACTTCGACTGAAACTAAAGGAATGTCCCTTCTTTCCAGACATATATTTACAAATAACCCAGTGTTGCCAGTTCTCGAGTTATAATTAAATTCCCGGAACTTAATTGCCACACCTCGTACTAAGGCGAAGAAAGAAGGAAGGACAATCATTTGGTAGCGAGTTTGAAAATTTAATACCCTGGTTTCGAGCTTTTCAGCAAACTGTTTTTGACTTTCCTTACGTATAACATAAAAAAGATACTCGTAAATTTTCCCATCACATCGCGTGTTTTTAAAATAGCAACTCTAAATGTGCATTATCGGTTGTTCTCTAACCGCATATGCAGTCATGATGACGCGTCTTAACGGCTTGTATATTTTGATTCGCACTTAGTACATAGTTCATAACCGGATTAGATAAGGCTTGCACGCTTTGCTTATTAGCGTAATTGTTGGTCCCTAATCTACACCTTCACCTGAGTAAATGATGAGTATATTTAGCTTCTACACGCTCAGGTGTTAGCGTGGGGGGAGAGGACTATAGACTCGCATTGATGTACCTTTTCCTTCAATTTAAGTTGTTAATCAATATTTTGTTGTTTTGTTTTAATTGCATTGCAATTAGAACCAGAAATGACACTGGTCACAAAACCTTTTTAAAAATAAATACTCCTGAGTATACCGTATTCAAAGATTCATAGTTGTATCATCGTTTGATCAAAATTTACAACTTGCTTATGAAATGATGATTATAACCATAGTACCAGATATAGTTTCGTTCACTAACTTTAGTGATAGTTAATAACGTTAGAAGCTAAATAGGTATCAATAAACCCTCGTTATTATTAACTTCACCAATTAAACATGACGAAATGATGCCCATCCCGCTATTAAAGTTTGTGCGTATACTATTTTCCTGTAAAGCTTTATTTTCACCTAATCGCGCAGGTAAATATGAAACTTTTTCTTTATGTTGATACCAATTTATTTGTTTATTGCACTCTAATAAGGGATCATTAGAGAATGCAGGTCAGTTTAACTTTGTTTACAAACTTCAGCGAAGCTTACGACGGAGTTGACATTTAATGTCATCTCATTAAAGTTATTTATTACGCTAGGTATCACGGTAACGTTACAAATTTGCAGGCTCGCTGCCACGAAAAACAATATTTTAATCATGCTCAAAGTGGTCTGTTTTATCACTCATTGCTTCGTGTTGCAAGACCATCTATTCAAGAATAGTCTGTATAATCATTATATACTTTTCAAATTTATGATATACTACCATCACAAAACCATGACATATTTTTTTTACCTAAGATTTTTTGTCGTGGAATAGTATATTCATTTTGCACCATTTGTTTCACAAAAATAGTAAAGCAACACAAAAATTTAGAAAACACTGATAAATAGAGCGTTTTAGCATAACCGATCGATTACTATCTAAAGTTATTGACATTAACATGTTGTTTTTGACAATTAGCTTAAAAAAATAAATGACCATAAATCGTGCCGAATCTGAGCAAGTTGACATATTGATCCGGTGTCTACCCAGATCACAAAATCTAAAAATAGAATTAATGGAAAAGTGTCCCATATGAGGTTTAGTGAGAAGTTGACAAAGCAATCAATGAGGAATACCACTTTGGATCTTTTCTTAACAGTTATCGTGAGAATCGAAGAGGCACTGAGAAAATCAACATCAACTTTCAAAAATCTGCCCCTAAATTTATGAAATTAATGTCTTTCAAAAGCGGCTTTCTTTGCGTTAAGACGATAAGTTCACTCATAAAGGAATTAAAGCATTAATATTGGAGTTTTTTCCAKGGTGATTATTGATTAAGGAATGGAATAGTGATTCACCACCAGCTGGGGATATGAGCTGTTTACAATATTTACCCTACTGTTTATGTGTATACCAACCCTAACTACTCTTTAAATCTGAAGGCTATTTTTATCGTTAAGGGTAATTTTCTACCTCCTTTGTGGAAAGCTGCCATATCTTCTTTAATTGCTTGCATATTACTTTTTCCAATGTAAGTGTAGGTTAAAAGAAGAAAATTATTACTTACAATTTCTAGCTCTCTCTTTACCCTTACGTCTTTTATATAACAGTTTACATAGTTCTCCACTGACATGTATATAATATATTATATAGACCTTTCTTTTCTACTTATTAGTGCTGTTGCTAATTTATGGAATTATATTCAGAAGTTATTATATTCCTATTTTTATGCCTGATATTCTCCCCACATGTGTCTGTTACCGTACCTACACCTCATTCTTTTTTGTTCTGCTCCTTAAATTAAATCCCTAAAAGCTACAGCTTGCCTTAAGTTATTTTCAATACCCCTATTATTTACGCTCAACAGTCGCTCTTTCGTTCTCATTTGACCAAATACTTTTATTATTATTAATCTTAGTCCTTTTTTAGTTAGATCACGTCTGTTTTGGAATAGGGTCGAGGTTTCGCCCGCTCTTGTAAGGGACATCATCAGGGCAAGATATGGATATTCTGAGCCGAACCAAATCCCAAGGAGGGAAGAGAACGAAAACGGTAGAGTGACCTTATACCGGGCGTTACGAGGGGATAGAGATGCTTGGAAGACAAAGAAGGCAGAGTGTGAAAATGGAGATAGCCGTTGTCTGATTGGGTTTCATATAGTGTATAGGTGGTAGCCATCTTCGCGGTTCAGTTTCACAGCTCAGACATCTTCTTAAGATCATCTTAATTCCCAACATTTTAATATAAAATTCACGATGGAAATCAAAGGCAACAATCTTCTTCCATTTCTTGATGTCCTTGTCACTCGTCTACCACTCTGTTTGTCGCAAAGCCACGCACACAATTCGGTACTTGCATGCATTTTCTCATCATTATACGTCACAAATCATCATGAAACTGGTCACAACATCTTGTTTGACAATGTGTCAGTTCTAGCGAAAGACCCCCTTTTACAACCCGAAAATTCCGAGAAGCCATAGAAATTTCCAAGCGTCCAAATTATCTGAACCGCGAATATGGTTACCTCCTGTCCACTATATGGAAGCCAATCACACAACGGCTATCCCCGCTTTCAAAATCTCCTCTCTCTGTAGTCCAGGCATCCCTATCTCCCTTGTAACGCCAGGTACAACGTTACCCCATAGTTTTCGTTCATTTTCATCCTCGGATTTGTTTCGGTTCGGGCGCGTTTTTAGAGTTAGGTTTGTTCCACATTCCATATTCCTGTCCTGATAATGCCCCTTGCAAGAGAGGGGGAAAGGTAGACCCTATTCCAAAAACAGATTTGGTCTGACCCAGAAAGACTACGATTCCAAAATAACTCTGGCCGCTTACACCATTAAGCTCCATCGGTTTTTGTAACTCTAATTTACTACCCCTGTATGTATTCGTTAGATGTATTCCTTTTTGTGCAGATATATTATTATATATTTATATCCAATAGAATCTATTCCTACCAATGCCCTCATTTCTTGAGTTATCCCACTTACTTTAGTTCTAGTTCTAGTTATCCGTTTAGATTCAGTATGAATTAGTAACATTTTCTCCTTGCTGTTTAAACCTGTTACATTTCGCTCACATTATTTCTTGATTCCCTCTACATTCTTATGGTATTAGTGTCTATTGTTGCTTCCTATCTCAAATTATGTACTACCTACACTAAAATGTATTGTTTCTTTAGGATATTGAAATGGCAAGACACAAATTTATATCCAGATTCGGCCTTATGCACATGATAGCAACCAACCTATGCGAGTGGCTATACGTTCTGGTAGAAGAAACTAAGCATGAAATAATTCACCTTGGTGGTAATCATGCCAACCCTGATGTGTAATGCGCATTACAACCATCTGTTGTAGAGCACGACCATGCGAGTAATGCTACCCTAAGTGCCAAATATTGCCAGGAAGGCAACGTGATGGGATCCCTGGTAACTAACGCAAGTCCTTTTTTGTTCCCATGTACCATCGAGTACAGTCTAATCTGTGCTGTCATTCTTTTCGAAATGTGGAAAAAAGTTAAAACAATTGACATGAAGGTAGACAAGAAAGGAGAGAAGCAACAGTCGCCCCGAGAAGACAAACTTTTCACCCATTTTAACTTCAGTGAGTTGAATCATTCAAAATCGACATATAGAGTATAGACTAACTAAAGGTTTTTTCAGATCTCTTTGGACAAACACCTGAACAATCTCATCACCACTTTACAGTTGATTGCTCGAACGCACATCGCGGCCTCTTTGCCGGCATACTCGTTATAGTACTGACTATTATATCTTTAATAATGTTCTTTGTGCTAGCCAATGAGCCAGGGACTAAAGAAAATACGCTAGAAATGAGAAGCATGGCTGAATTCGAGGTTAACGTGGTTGAATTAGTTTTATACCTCATCACGACCGTGTCCGTAATTCTGGCGATGTACCAAATGAGGGATCTTAAATACGACAGGAAAATTGGAGGTAGGTGGTCAAAACTAAACGTAAACTTTTGGTCATCTTGCTGACCAAAGAACGCAGCTACTTTATGTATTTTTGGTAGTCCGTATAATCTGGGTGTAAGGGCTACCTTTAGTAGTGATTTAATGTCTTCCGCAATATTCGATTTATTGATCATTCTATTTGTTTCTCGGAGTATCTGATTTGCTTCAGATTTTCTTTCTTGTATACATCAGCTTCTTACAGTTGTACGATTTTATATATATAGTTCATAGTTTATAAGATTGCAATAACGTTGTCTTTGTCCGTTAAAGAGATGACGATACCAGTGTCTATTCAGATACTACAGTACGAGTACCTACTCCAAGAAATTAATAAATCGATTTAGAACTCGAGCATTGGGGATGACATTTAAACAACTATAAAGAAAACGAAGCTCTTTTACTCAGATTACGCAAAGTAATAAAATATAAATACACGGTATATCTGCGTCTTACAGCATCTTGCTTTTTTTCTCCAAGAATATAGAATAAAATAGTAATATGAGACACTACAAGTAGTTTAGTGTCATTTATTCGAGTACTACAACAAGATGCTGTAGATCCAAAACAACTGGAAAATGAACTTCTTTGCCAGGACCGGCGATTTCTATTAACAGTTAGATGGTGTACCAATTATTAAATTTAGTGGAGAATGTTGAGGGCCGTGCATTAAAAACAACAACCCTTAAATCTGAAATTCGGTTTTTATGTAGGCAATATGTTAAGCTCTTATATAGGTAACACAAATATATTTTCTGTATATATAAAAGATTGTGTTGAGTACAATATGTGTATTTGCATCGACGTTTCTTATAATGAGCTCTGTTGACGAAAGTGCCATTGGGATGCTCTACTAAACATAGAGCCAAGCTTTCGGTCATCTGTCGAAGTTTATTAAGAAATCAAGTTTGCAAAGTCATGAACTGAGAAAATACTGCAAGTGCGTGATGATAACAGCGTTATCTCTTTCACAATGACCGTCTGGTAGAAACGATCGTCAGAGTTATCTGATAAATCAAGTGAAACAACGCACTTACGTTCAATCAGCGTGTTTCCAAGCTACTCAATTGACCAATTCTGATGGCAGTAGCCGCCACTTTATTTTATTCTATTTTTCACAGCAGGMATTTGCTAAGTTAGCAATGAAGTGTTAATATTATCAMTTTAATAAAATAATAATAAGCTTTTTATGCTTCTTAATATCTAGCATTCATTTTAAACTTTTTCGCTATCCGCCACTGGCATACAGCTCTGGGAAGGATCTAGTACATAAAACTACACGCCTTATCACCACCGCTCGCCATATTTCGTCTGCTTTGTTGTTTTCTTTTTTTATAGCACTTTAAGTTGCAATATTTGCGTTTTTAATAAGTAACCACTAAATCTGATAGCGCCTTTTCCTTCCAGCTGAAGGTCACTCCGGTATCGGCTTGGACAACACCCTCCTCGTGGTAGCCCAAACCGGAATGTACATCTACTGCATGTTCTCCATAATAGGATGCTACTTCACTCCAGCGCGCCACGCCCCTACCGGCCTGTTAGCCGAAGTCTTCGGTTTCGTTCAGACCAGCATCCAGACCATGTTCGTGCTCGATGGCTGGTGGAGACGCTGCAGAAATGTCGAGCAGACGAAACGCAAACCAGGAAGGGAGCTCATCACCTTCTTGATCATAGCCAACATGGCAATGTGGACCATCAACACTCTGGAAAAGAACAGGGCTGAGTTTAGGCCCACGCACCTGTTCTTCTTCGGAGACTGGGCTTGGACCATCATAACGCACATCTCGATGCCGCTGGCGATATTCTACAGGTTCCACTCTACGATTTGTCTCTTCGAGATTTGGAAGTCGGCGTATAAAATCAAGACCCAGTACAAGAATCCACTATTCGGTTATCCGTAGGTAATTGTTAGGGGCTGTGTTGCAAATAAATGTAGATATACGTACCATATTGATTTATTTGCCAGTATGTAAATACCTGAAAAAATATAAAAAGTAAAAACGTCCTTGTTTTTTATTTTATTTGTGTTAGGCATAACTAAAGTGTTGCATTTTGTGTACTTCACAGAGCTATTAGCTTCCCAGTCACTAACTAGAGGGAAGTAGCAGTGACAATCCTGGTGGCGAATAAGGGATTGGGAAAACGAAAGTTATGTCCTAATGAAAGTGTTAAAAAACTGAGTATATGCCGTAAGTTGTTAAAACTTATACTTTACTTCTGAGTAAAATAGAAAACTAGTATGTACCTGTATTCTATGTTTCATCAAACACCAATGAGTTTTTGTTTTCAAAATTAACCTAAGTATGTCACTAACTGATTTTTCCTGTTTTATAAATATATACACAATAAGCTTAAAGTTATAACTTAAGTTTTAATCAGAAGCATTTTAAAACCTTAAATGTAGCTATGGAAAGAAAAATAAGTTAAAGCCAGAACTCCGCAATAATAAATAGATAAAAATAAAAATAAATAGATATTGACATATGTTGTAAAACACAACAGGCAAAGACAAGTTTTAAAAATACAGCAGAAATAGACAATTATAGTAAAGTGAATGTAGCCACAGTTTCGAATCCCTTCAGGGAAGCTTTGATATTTATTTTAAGAATAACCGGCAACTCTGTATCACCAAACTGAGAGTTGCAAATTGATTTCATTTTCTACCTATGAATTGAGAACATCAAGTAAATATAAAATTTTGCTTCAAACGCAACCCATGAAAACATGAAATATTCAAATTAACTTATGGTAACCACTCACTCGCGTGCTAAGAGTAATGTGCTGGATCGCCCTTCGATCTCCTATCCAAAACAAGACTTTGCAAAGGTGAACAGTGTTTCAAGCAAGCCAAGGAATGGCCGTTCAGAAAATATCCTACTATCTCCATATCTTATTTTGTTCGGTGTAACAAATATCGCTAACACGAAGCGTATAGTACCAAATCTTTCCCATATACTTTGACGCCCGATTAAGAACAGATTCTAATTATTATGATCCTGATACCAAAATTGGAAGGCTCAATGTACCAGTAGAAAACACTCAGCTGACTTTGCACTGAAGAGGCAACAACATGTTCAGCACAACGTAGAAGTGTTTTCTAACGAACTTGACCAAACCTAGTTTTAATTGCTTTACATCCTGATATGGACCAAAACAACAGAAGGATCACATAAGGCTCCCTCAAATTTGATAAATATACGTTGTTACTCCGTGATTTTCCATGCTGCATCCTTGTTTGGTCTATACGTAAAATGGTCATGTTCCCGCTTTACAATTTATTCATCCAATACCAAAAATATGCTCAAAGCTAACCAACGATAGCCCAATTTAAACTATAGCTAGCTTGTGTCTTCGCTAAATGTAAGATTAAGAAAGCTTGTCAGAACAGCAGCACTTAACTTGCAGATTTACTTTCGAATCCATTTTCTTATGAACTCTTCGGCAGAACAATAAAAAAAATCTCACAAATAGAATCTACCGAGGTGTCGTCTTATCCTAGGTAATTCACATGAAGAAACTGAGTTATCAATCAAACAATTATAACAAACCAGTAAGAATTTAATATAAAGCTCAGGGTTTTACGTGTCCTTTCCAGAGTTGCATTCCCAGCACAATATTAATCAAAGTAAAACAACCATAATCCTAAAAACGACAAAACTGGAAGAACCTACTTTATCGGGTTCCGAGACATCTGTATAGATAATTTGTATCGTTCATAATTTTGTTTGCCAGTGTTGATACCGAACGATACCACATCAAAAAATATCGATATACGGAATATCGGGATTTCAATACAGTGAGCGGTGGGTGTCCCGTCATCTGTATTGTGCATGAAATGCTTAAGATAGCAAAGTATTATTCAAGTTGATAAGCATTAATACTGTATCCGTCAACTTTTTAATTACCGCATTGTACATCTCATTTTTTTAAAAGATGGAATGGTTATAGTAAGCTATTCTTAAAATCGCAGAATTTTTTGTAAATCTATAAAAGACGAATATCCCACCATGCATTGTTTTGTGACGACAATTATCGTTATATTTTAACCAAATTACACAAAACCTTGACAAATTACTATCTGTTCAGTAGTTTTTAAGTTTATCGAGAACAGACAGATAGACGTGGCGGAGGACTTTGTTTTATAATATATAGTGATGCAAATATGAACTTCCTGTCGTTTTTCTACTAATCTATTTCATTTCTTGACCAAAGTTAACTAAATCTAGCCTACAAAAATTAAAACAACCTTGACCTCTAGTAAGTAATAAACATTTCCGAACAAGCGATCATTACCTCGGAATAATGACACAATATTTTTAAAATATGTTTATGTATCTCAACAAACATGTTAATATCTGTCGAACTCGGGTTCATTATACGTACCCAACCACAGAAACGAAGTTATTAGCACATGGTTTTGGTAAATATGTGTGACATTATTAAAACTAACATAACCTGGTCGACAATAGTAACCAGCCCAACAAACAAAAACATACTTAATGAAGCAGACAAAATTAAAAAGCAAACTGTCTGATTAATTTATACTCATGGACCGTATTTGGTAAAATATATCTCAATAGTATTGTGATGATACTAGGTGCCATCTTAAGAAGGATGAGATACGAAGTATTATAATTCAACAATTAATACCAGATAAATTGTAACTACATTTATACCTACATTTTAAGTCTGTTACTGGTAATTATCTTCAAAAAAATGAGGCACTTTGCATTTTGGCCACTTCTCAATGTGACTTTCTGTCAAGCATAATGGTGAAGCTCCGAAATTCCCAGAATCACAGAGGCGATAAACGGAAAAGTACATTTGTGCAGCTGTGTGTATTTTTAATGCAATTTAATTATAATTCAATTTCGAAGCAGTCGATTACGTCTGCGTAAGCCAAGTCTAGACAGCATTAGCCTGGGACATAGGAGGATTATTTGAACACGACATGTAACTTCTTTAAATTCTAGAATTATTAGATAGTACGTTGTCTATCTATCTATCTATTACAAAATCTTAAATAACAAATTTAGAACATTAATAAATTTCAAAGTTATATTTACACGAGGACTGTGCACTGGGATTTCAAAAACCTGATTACACTACATTATTGGCAATCATAATTCCTAAAAAATAAACTATTTTGTATAGTTTCCCTTGTGTGGGCATTAAAATAATAGAGAATTTTTTAATTAACTTCCATTTTTCAGTACAATAAGTTAAAGGAAGTATCAGCTATCCCGTTTTTGCAAAAATATCCTCTAGGTTTATCATATATGCTTAGATTAGTACATTTTTTAATTGTTTTGTCTTTTTTTACTATCACTGCGGTATGGCTTTTAAGAGTATCATGTTAATCCTACAATACGTGCAAGTTTTATAACTAGAAGGTCATAGAACATTCTGGAAAATCATTACAGGGGGAAGGTGGTATGTTTCACGTTTCGAAAATGTCATAGAAGACTCAGTAGAAGACGATAGAATCCTCAAGTGTAGCAGCTTACCGAAACCTCCTTGCAGTGAGCAACTCGACATTTCGAGGTCATAAAACATTATGAAAAATTAATCAACAAACTAAAAAAAAACAAGTATGGCACATTGCCGTAAACATCTGACGGCAAAGATGTCAAAAACCATGTTTCGAGAAGTTCGTATATCATTCTAGAGTATTCAGTACAGTAGCGGCTCGTGAACATTAAATTTAACAGTGCTGTACCGCACAGATGCAAAAACGGGACACCAAGTCGATGCATCTGTTTTTTATTTTAATTTTAAGCAGACTTGTCAATGGTTTTTTCATTAAAGTCTGGAATAGAACGAGCAAGTGTTTGTTCAATCGAGAAACATGCAAATGCATTAAACCTGTCCTGACACACTTAGAAAAGTTTTTATATGTTTGATGTTCTGCTTCTCCTGTCGTCAACTGTTTGAAAATTTTTATCAATTAAAAAATTCAGAAAAAGAAGTATTCCTTGCCAGAATACAATAGAGATTTTTCAACATAAATTATAGCTCTTAATGGTTTCCGCAAAATATTATTGTGGGAACGACAAGTCATGCCTACAGTACAAGATTTGCACAAATAAATAAATTTGCGGCATTCACTTAATCTGTGTACGGAATATTGCATCACATACTTCAATTGCTGAAATCATGCAGTTCCCTTTTTTCTTTTATTTGACCCCATAACTTCTACAGCTTGGAGCTTTGGCTTACGAGCAATTTCATGCATTTTATAATAATAACAGATAGTAGTAATAGGGAGTACCTACTTATCATAAATAAAAATTTCCACGCTTTGTAGATTGACGCTGCTCGTTTGGGACAGATCAGTAACGCAAATTTCTCCTGGAATGCACAGCTGTTATATTACCTTGATTACTAATTATTCGAAAAAGTTAGCTGATTAATAGCACTAGCAATTTTGAACCACTCGGCTAAAATCTAGCAGCTCAGGTTGCAGAGATAATCTCGAATATTATTGGTTGATTCAAGGTCAAATATGTTCTGTCCAACTTGTTCCACACTATCGATGACGTAGGCACCCTGGCGACAACGACAGGCTTACGTCATGTCATGATGGTTAACGAGAAGCAATCATAGAGGTAATAAATAGATGCCGCTGAGCACCAGTCGTTTAAATTATCATTATGTGTAGATTTGCAATTCACATTTAACACGTAACTGCGCAACAAATCAATCAAAGAATATATATCAGAACTATTTATATTTTAAAATGTAGGACCACTGCCTATTAACAAACCGGCACTGATTCGATAGAAGACAAAAGAACTCCCAAATGTGGCACATTGTAGTAAACGTCTAGCGGTGGAGATAGAGCTTTCTGTAACTGCAATCGTCCGCAACTGCATAGAATCTTCTGGGGCCTTTTAAATATTCTGACAGCGAAGCGGGTCAACACCATAGCTAGTAATAAAATAGAAAAAACCGTACTATAAAAGATTTAGCTTTATTTCCTATTTAGCTGAGTTTTTTTAAGTTTTTTCAGTTCTTTTGCAATATTTCTTTTGAACTAAATACACTCAAGATTAAAGAACCCTAACTTGCCTATTTAGCCAACAGCATCTAATGCAAAATTCAAACACGATTTCCGTCCATTAATGCAAACGAGAATGTTTGCGATCTAAAATAAAATCACTCTAATCGACATACTACGAGAGCGAACAATATACACGCACGCGTATGACGTTCCAAAATTGCTTGTCCAAACGTATTTGCGAGATTCGTTAACGTCTCTGAAAATCGCTTTAGTTCATTACGTCTCTTTATTCCAGTGATATCAATATCCCCGAACAGACATGGAGCTTCGTATGTTGGCACCGAACGGCAGGTTATTACTATAATTCGAATGTCATTATCTATTAATTAACAAGTTGTTTTCTTAGATTAGAGAGATTGGCGCATTCGCTACCTACGCTGGATGTCAGATCATTTCCGGAATGCCAGATTACTAGTGAAAGAAGAAAAAGATACATGCAACACGGAAGGTACCTAGTCGATTTTTTGTGCTTAAAGGGTGATTCGATTTTTATTCAAATTGCAGTGACAGACTTACTTACATTATATCTGCATTCTACGCTAAATTCTTGGTGATACTTGGGATAGCTTTACCAGTGACAGATGCAGTTGCCACGAAGGACTATGGATCGTATGACGTAAGTTGTTAGCCTGAAATAAGAAATAATATTCAGCGCGTGTTAACCCAGAAATGAAATAATCTACAGAAAACTTACAATAGTTTTCGAAGTTCATATAGGGATATAAGTGCAGCATGTGATATACAGAATTACCTACCCCATTTCTATACATGGGTAACTTCTTTAGGTATTTGAAGAGCAATAAAATAGCCTAAATGGAGGAAAAATTGTTGGATTTGATCCTTTTTTTAACTATTTCTTACAACTCCTAAAGTTTTCAATCCAGATACAATTTTTTGAGACTTTTTGGAAGCCTGTAATCTTCATGAGGTTTATTTTTTTTTAAGAAACGTTACCTAACTGCTTATGACATTATTAATGTTCTGAGTTCAACGATATCTAACAGAAACATTTTTTAATTAACAATTGTTGATTTAGAATAGTAGGACATTGCCTTAGTCAGAAATATTTGTTGTTCATTGTGTCAAAGCAGTACCATGACCTTCCCGAGTCAAGAAAAATATTATATATTACACGTGTACTATTTTTGTCAGAAAAGAATGCAATACTAGGTTCCGCTGAATAAGCCACAACATCTATGGAGAGAATACAATCATTTAAAACTTATTTTTTTCAAACTACATAAAATTTTTCCAGAAAACGATAGTGTGGTAAAACAAGAAGTGCAAATTTGATATTGAACAATAACAATAATCTGCACCAACGTTTTTTACAATATGTAGCTATCCATTTTAATTTCTTACAGTGTCCATATATAAAAAATGTTACACTGATAAGGGTTTAGTCCTTTCTGTTGGCCAGATAGTTTACATTTTGCAGTGCAGTAAAACAACAATCATTTGAATGGACGAATCAAAATTTACTAATTGTGAAATTGCTACAACAACAACTTCGGTGTTTTCTTGGAAAATTCTATGCAATTAAAACAAACAAGTTTTATGTGGTTGCCTTTTATCCATAAGTCTCCTAACGTATTCAACAGAAGCTAGTTCTGTATTTTTTTAATTATATGTTTATTTGTGACGTCAACATTTTCTTTAATAGTTTAATTTTCAAGTGTAAATTGCAATTGCACTGAAACAACAATAAACACAAAACTGTTTGTTTAACTATAGCGAACTAGTCAACTATTCTATGTCGATAATTATTAACAAAAAAGAACTATTTTTTATCGATTCTAAATGTAATCCGCTAGTAATATACTAAGTTCACATATCATAGACAAGTAAAATAAATATAGCACTTACTTTAAATATTTCCCTTCGTAAGCTTATTGTTTATGAAATTCGGCAATGACTCACTTTGCTAATGGTCCGCTAGTAATATACTAAGTTCACATATCATAGAAAAGTAAAATAATGTAGCACTTACCTTAAATATTTCCCTTCGTAAGCTTGTTGTTTATGAAATTCGGCAATGACTCACTTTGCTAATGGTCTAAGCACACACAAAAAATTGTATATTTGAGCGGCCCATATGTAATAGTAGTAAGGTTTATAAATGTTTCATACACCATCAACTGAATTAGCAATGAATGAAAACTAAGTACATTATGTACTTTAGTTTCTAGAATATGTACTTACTGTTTCACATGTCTAAATAAAACTGTTTTTGTGGAAGTGGCACAGCAAATATCTGTTAAAATTAGTTCCGTTTTCGCGAGTGCGAAATTAATTAGTGGGTAGTGACTAAAATCACTCTATGCGGGTAAATCCGGCGAAAGAACATAACAAGCATACGAAAGAGTTGTAAGCAATAAGTATCTCAAGAACAACAAACTCACTGCAAGCGGGTGACAGTAAAGTGGGCTTGATGGTATCTGTCGCACGTACCGAAGATTGACCATTACCCCAGTATCCTAAAGCAAACCCAGGCATGTCCATTGATAGAATCAAGCAAGTACTATCTTTGAAATTGTTAATAGTTTGGGAGTAAGCAGCCATCATCAAAATCGAACAGAAAAAAGGTGAAGCTGAGATACAACAGATACTGTAAGCAAGAAAACAAAAATGTAAGAAGAAAAATCCACAGATAAAGAAACAAAATGAGGCTATCACGAATGAACTCCGAAAGATCAGTCCAAGAAAAATTAGGTAGTCATGACTGAATTGGCCACACCAGTCGAAGAAGTTTTAAACCCCATCAAATAATGAAAGAAGGAACAAATGAAAAAAGATTAAACTTTGTTACAATAATATTGCAATGGACACAAATGGTAACGCTTTATCAACGTAAACTAAATGCGTGCACAGTACAAATATCGATGATGGCAAATAAAACAATAAGAAATCAAAGGGTAGACTGTGAGTTTAATAGAAGATAAGATGCTCGAATAGTACAGGAGAAGAAGGGACGCAGGAGTTTGAAGACCTGAACKAAAATACAGGTATTAGCTCTTACAGCAGCTAAAAAGTAGACCAAAAATTAGGTAGCAATAATTTTAAGTGACATCTACCTTAAAAGGAGACCAAAGGCAGTGTTAGGGTGCATTACTAATAGATATATAAGAATGTACTACAGAAATTGGAATATCTGTGTATATTGGAAACAATATTCTTTGTAGTTGTACAATATGTGCAATAAAAACACTGAAAAATAAGTTGAGCAAAGAAAGAACAAACGGCCATACTGTTTAAGGGAATAATAGAAAAGCTGCTGTGTGAAGAAAATAATATAGAGTGAGGTATGGAAAAATTATGGACAAAATTTAAACATTCTGTTATCTAAACGGAAAAAGTATGCAGTGTTCAAAGGATCGACAGAAATAGCCAGAAAACTTTTTGATTGAATGAACAAGCTATGCAAAAGGTTAAATTATAACACAAGATAAGAAAAACCTTTCGATGTAGGACTTTAGCGCATTTTCCTTGTATCGTCAATATGTATTTAATTTCGTTTCAAGTAAAGAAAAGTACGCGTTAGGCCAATACTGAAACGAGCCATCAATGAGTTCGATCTGTTGAACCGTTTTCGAGCTATGAGGGTGACAGGCATCAGACAAAGTGCGGACAATAGCGCCCTTTCTTCATAAATGAAGTGCGCTAAAAGCTTGAAATAAAAATGAAGTTACTGAAAATACAGAGTGCAGCGGAATAAAATGGCACATGCGAAAGTTAAGGATGTGCATTGGAAAAAATTTGGTTTTCAAGTACTCCAGATAACCTCAGAGTGGAACAACCTGGATACACCAATTATTGGAAAGGTGGAGAAACTACTTCAGAAATTGCTTAAACTTTGGAAAATGAAAAGATACGTACCTTAGACGTACATAGAGATCCAGGTAAAGTAGTGGAGAAACACAAGCAAAAAAGAAAGCTTAAAATCTAAAGAAAGGAATAGCAGCCGGGCATGATTAAATAACGAGGGATATGAAAAAACACGAATGGTTTTTTTAAATATCGGCGGTCATTATAAATTTTTAATAATAATAATGCAGCAAGAGGATAGGTTATTTACCTATTGGTGGCAGGCAAGGAGTAGAAATTATAACCAGAATAAAAGTGTTCAAGTTATACATTACTAAGAAAGATAATAATATTCAATGTACAATACTCGCCTTTTAGTCTGAAACGTGGATGATGATTAAAGAAAGAAATTACTAAGTTATATTAAAAGTATGGATAAAAAGTACCTATGTGTGACCATGGGAGTTATAAGAACGGGTTAACAGTGTGAAGTTAAGACAGCAACTTGTTATAGGATATTCTATTGACGATGAATATCTCCCAAGTGCGATAATATGGTCACTTACTTGGCATGAGCAAGTAAAGACCTAATGAGATAGTATAGAAAATCAGTGATAAGCACAACAAAGTGGATTGGTCACAGAAAGTGAGGGACAACAACTTAGAAGAGGTCGACAGCAAAATTCAGTTCCCCTTTCAGTATGATAAAAAAGGCTGCAGGACGGGAGAATACTGAAATTTGTAAAATTTATGGTTCGACTGCTAAAGGAACCTTTTAGCATGATCTATAACTAATATACTATAAATATAGTAACATACAAAGTTCATGACTTTAACTGACGACTCTACATATTATGATAAACAGGAACTATTGATGTTGATGCAACATCACTGGCACCAGGCACCCAAACAAAAACAGGTGGAGGTATTTTGTGCATCGACATTGAAGCTATATATATCACCTTTCACGCTCTCTGTGTAATTACATTTATTACAGTAGTGTCCATAGAAATTCAAAATTCTTGCAAAGTGCTTAGTATCTCATTTAGTGTTTGCTATACGAGACGACGCTCTGTATAAAAATCTAATTAGAGTTTTTCAAAATAAAAACAGTGAAACAAAAGTGACAAAACTGTCAAATAACATAAATATAAAGTTCTACTATATGGAAATAAATGTGTACATAATAAATTTCCTTGCAAATACCTTCGGCCTAATGAAACTTGCATTCATTAATACCTAAGTTAACAATTAACTTCGTTGACGTTTTCAGGGATTTTATATGTACCTCTACATAGGCAGCATAGTATTCCTCTTATACATGTATGTGGTCCAAATGAAGTCAGTCCACGAGACTTACAGGAACTCGTATTACAGGCGTGAGTTATCAAAACTTCCTAAAAGACCTTGCAAATAAAAGATCAGCTCCAATAATTTGCAGGAGGTGGAGATTCCAACGAATCCATCATCTACCTCCGAAGCAACAAGAACCAGTACATCCGCTACGGCAGCTTCTACTTCAGAATGGGAGTAACAGGTAAATAAAGACCAGTGCCCCTCCGTTTAAATTAAAAAATCACGCCGTTGAAACTCATATTTACTTTAGCAAAAAATCGCAGCTAGAGCAAACACCACGCTCGGATAATTAATTTTTACAGGCCTTTTATTATAAACCGCGGTGCCGCAAACAAGAACACTGACGGTGAATATTTTGCAGGTTTCGGCATCGGATCCGTCATATACTCGGGCCTGCAATTCGGCCAGTACTTCGAGTTCTCGTCGGCGAAGGACTGCGGTCACATTCTGCAGGCGCTGAAGCCATTGTCCAGGATCATTTTTGTCCTCATGCAAACGCTATTCATATTCTCTTATAGCAACGTAAGTCCAGTTTATCATTTGTTTTAGTCCTAGACTAGATAAATACGAATTATTCTTGCATGAACTTTTAAAAATAGAAAGTCTGTAAAAAATATTTTTTAAAAGAGTGCTTTTATGTTGGCATCCTAAAAAGTAGTAAATAAGAAAAAATTGAATATCCCGAACATAATAAAATAAAAATGAATTTTTACGATCAAAAGCATTCATTTACACATTCACACTCGAGAATGCTTTTAATTGTAGAACATTATTTTATTTTATTATTTCCTAGATATTCAGTTTTGTTCTTATTTACTACTTTTGAGGACGCCATCATACAAGAGTTCTTTTAAAAAAATATTTTTATATACTTTTATTTATTACTTTTTAGTCATAAAAATGTGAGACTCAAATATCATTTGTCAATCACTAATATATTTTCTCTCCAATATACATCTTGTACTCTTTTACTGTTCACACAGTGGCACACACTCTGTACTTAATTCAGTAATTAAAAATCAAAATTGGCGTGCGCCATCGAGAAGTAAATGCGAAGTGTTACGGTCGGTTAGGTTAGTTACTAGTACGGATAACTCTACTTAGAAGGAAAACGATTGTTGCCATCTGACATACTACAAAAATGGGCCTCTTTTAGAAAAAAGATGATAGAAGTTTCAAGTGTAACCGGTAGATGGCAGTAACTTACAAGTGTAAGAGCTTTACATTTTTGCCCTTTTTTATCATGTTAGGCAGAGTGAAACACATAATAATGATCATGCAAAATGAAGACGTGGCATAGGAATATACTCGTATAATATAAACTTTCAATGTGGTCTGAACAGTTACAACACGAATAAGGTTAGGTACTCAACTTTTTAAATTAAGTACTATATCACAAGTTTCATTTAACTGTTTAGTGTTTTTGATCTTATAATAGTTTGAGGTTTGCTAAATGATTTGGCTAAATTTAAAGTCGCTTAAAACAGACAAACAAATAAAAATATGCGCTAGTACATAGTTTCTTAATTAGGTATTTGCCATGTATTTATATTTTATTAAATTGCATATTAATAGGTAGCATCTAATCCACAAAACAGTTGTGGCAGCTTAAAAATTCAAAAAAATGGATCGTAAGGTGTATTTTTAATATTAAAAATGTGAATATTTTAAAGGGACCGCCAAAACGCGAACATATTGGCCGTGACGTCAGGTGTCTTGTGAATGGCCGCTTGTTTACATCTAGGGTCAGCGCGCACGCGTCAGCCTGAGCCCGTCAATTTATCAGTTTGTTGTTTGCGTTCATTTTGTGACAAGCGAATTAAAATACGCCAAGAAAAAGTTAAATACTTATGAGTTATGACTTCTGAAGGCATGTTCATTGTTATGGAATTTGTGTACAGCGACGAGCGGTTCAACGCGGCGGAGATGAGGAACGTAAAAGCAACAGCATAAGTGAACTTTTTATCAAATTAACGTAGCATTGATAATTTGATCACAGTGGGTTGCTGGAAACATACTATTTGTAAATATAAAAATGTAAGAATCAAAAATGTACCCTAAACTTGACATTTATTTTAAAGGTCAGAATAAATATAAATGGCCATTTATTTTCTGGGCTCTTGCGGCTGATTTCCGGTCTGGCTAACAGTCGAATATATGGGGAACAACGTTGTTCTTTATTATAACATTTCCCTCTATTTACTTAAAACGCACATAATTTTTCATATACTTTTCCAGCTATAACAAAATGGAAACTGAATGCAACCCCAAAAATAATAATAAAACACAGTAAGAATTAATATGATCTTCACAACAAAAAAACAACTTTGCGATTTCGGCATATCACGTTTAGGGGCCTTAAACAACTTTTCCATGCGTTGATAATCTCGAGGAACGGTTACAAAAATTTTTTTAGCTGTACTGACTGAAGTACTTTTCTAACCATGTACAAAACGGCACTTGTTGTGTTTTCCATATATAATAGATGCTTGTAAAACTACACAAATCAGCAAATCACTTTTTGGTGCGACCTCTTACACCACACAAAATTTTTTCCAATACAAGAATGATACTACACCATTAAACAGCACGCTCCTCGGTAATGTTTACATGACACTTGACGTCACTAGTTGAATAACATTGGATAGAAGCGTTTTGGCGGTGACTCCTAAGATTCGAATTTCAGACCTGAAATTCTCTATCTAGAAATATTTTTTTGTTTTTTTTTTAACAAGGCGTACGATATATATGCACTTCAAGATTCATTTTAGGTAATTTTCAAAAGAAGTGATAATACCCAATTGCTATATTTTTGGTGTTTGAAATTCTATAACTTGAAATCAAAACAATATCTAACGTTTAACCAGTAAAAAGGAAATTGTGTCACATTGGGCTTAACTTACTCAAAAATTGTACACTTAACGTGGGACGCCACCTATCGGCAATCCGTTAAAATATGAATTCCCCCGCAAAAACAGGAGTGCTTCCGAATCGTTTGTTCGGCATCCTTAGTGGAGGTATTTGTAGTTCCTAGTTATAACTCTGTACCTCGGCAATGTAGGTCTCTGTATTCGCGTGACCGATGCACGAATGGACCGTCTTTATATACAAGCATTTTAATAATTACGCTCTCAAAAACAAAAATAGATCATCTAACAGTACGTATTTTGTAGTGTGTGGAAAACAATCGAGCTGAACAAGATATGTACTAAAATAGCTGAGATTCACTGACCCCGAAATCGATATGTTGCAGATGTTCAGTTAATGTAAAATATAAAATAAAAGTTTCAATTGACTTGTTTGACGGCGCTAGATGAAACATTTTATTAATAATATAATAATTATAACACTTGGTAATTATAACATTACCAAGTGTTATAATTATTATATTTGTCACGTAAATGGACTGTATAATTATAAAAAAAATCGGTGTTGGTTCGTTGCGGTTAAAAGATTCGTCAAAAAAACAAAGATTGTTCGCCTACCTGTAATCCAACAATGTCCAACGTTGTCAAAGCGGGCGAACTGGCGGTGACTATTACGTCAGCGGTGATCGATACGGTTTTTCGAGCGCGGTAAGCGACTTTTCCACGAGGAAGGTTCCATGCGTGGTACCCAATCGCTATGGCTTCTAGGTACTGGCTATTTCTTGAAGACACGCCTGCGTACGCGTGTAAACGAACGTAGGCGGGCGAACAATATAAATACTAAAACGCGAATTTTAAATCGCGAACAAAACTCAAAATGACTCAAAAAATGGTCCTCGATTAGAAGAGGCAACTTAAATAACTAAAGTCTATTAATTCTTAACATCCTGCCCCACCATTTTGTTAAATAGGAATTTAACAAAATTATATAAATGAAAGAAACATACTGAAATTTTATAAGTAAAACCTTCAGTCAAAAAAAAATAGCAATAATGAATAATGTACATGGAAAAATGAAAACAAACAGGAAAATATTTTTTAAGCGTCTGGCAATGGGCATAATTTATTCAAGGGTCGAGTATACCAGCCTTCAGCTGTTTGCACTTCAGCCACACGAGCAATATTGTCACGACCTGGAAAAAGACGCGTTATTCTCGCGAGCTTCCATGACATTGGAGGTAGATTATCTCGCTTTATTAGAACTAGAGCCCCTTCTTTTGCGGGTGCTGAGGGAGTATTCCACTTCAATTTTTGTTGCAACGTATTTAGATACTCATTATGCCACCGAGTCCAAAAATCATGATGCAAACGTGTCAAAAGTTGATAGCGGTCTAAGCGGTTAATATTCAAGTGCGACAGATCAGGATCAGGAATGCAAGTCAGCGGTTCCAAAGTTAGGAAATGACCGGGAGTCAACACTCTGTAATCGTTTGGATCATTACTGAGTGCGCATAAGGGCCTGGAATTCAGTAACGATTCTATTTGTATCAAAACAGTATTAAACTCTTCATAGGTAAGACACTGATCGCCTATAACTCGAGCAAGGTGCGTTTTGACCGATTTAATGCCAGCTTCGAATAGACCTCCAAAATGAGAGGCATGCGGGGGATTAAAGCTCCATTTTATTTGTTCAGATTTAACAGCTTCCGCGAATATTTTCATCAAATATCTGTTAGCTCCGACAAAGTTCGTGGCATTGTCAGATACAATTTCAGTGCATCTTCCTCGACGTGCAATAAAACGACGAAGGGCGCATAAATAATTATCGCCGGACAGGTCGCTTACTAATTCGAGATGAATCGCCTTTGTTGCGAAACACACGAAAATACATATGTATGCTTTATATGATTTTGAACCTCTGACACGTCGTGAAGTTACAAAAAAGGGCCCGCCGAAATCAACACCAACGATGGAAAAAGGCTTTACTTGAGATACGCGGTTTGCAGGTAAGTTACCCATTAATGGTTGAAATGGTAGAGGATTACAACGAAAACATTTATAACATTTAGATAACACCCTTTTTGCTGCTCGACGTGCAGAAAGAATCCAGTAATTTTGTGTTATTAGGTATAATGTGGTTTGTAAACCGGGATGAAGATGTTTAGAGTGTACATACTCAATAATTAAAGAGGTTAAACGAGAATTTTGAGGCAGTAAAATGGGGTGCTTTCTCTCATAATTTAGCAACGAATTTTGAAGTCGGCCGCCAACTCTTAGGACCCCGACCTCGTCTAAAAAGGCACCCAATTTACGAAGCGGTTTTGATACAAGTTTTCCAGCCCGCAATTTTTCAATATCATGGATAAAGTGCTCATTTTGGACATGTTTGATAAAAAGGAGCAAAGCAGCTTGTAAGTCGTGAACAGTGAGAATAGGCGTTCTCTTTATCCTGGGATTTCTTAAATTAAAAATAAAACATTGGACATACGCAAAAACCCTCTGCAGTTTTTGCAAAGAAGAATATTTGTCAATGTAAGAATTCAACATTTCTGAGCTTGTAGTAGCGAGAAGTGCAGTTTTCCGTTGCTCACCCGTTATATGATCATTATTTATATAACGGATGCTTTGCGTGGGCCATTCAGAATGCGGTTTTTGTAAAAATTCTGGACCTGTCCACCAGTTTGTAAACTTTACAAATTCCAGTGGAAGTAAACCCCTTGAAGCAGCGTCTGCTATATTATTTTCTGAGGATACGTGTTGCCAACAGGCTTGCGGTAGATTTTGTTGAATTAATGAAATACGATTTCCTACGAATGGTTTCCACCGGTGAGGGGAAGAGTTCAGCCAGTGTAAAACAATCGTGGAATCGGTGAATGCAAAAATTTGTTTGAATGTGAATTTTGAATAGTATACTTTAAGAACAAAGTTCATCAATTTTGTGAGTAAAAGAGCACCGCAGAGTTCTATCCTAGGAATAGACAATTGCTTCAAAGGTGCTACTTTGCACTTTGCGCATAGTAATACGACTTGAACAGTGTTTTTAAACACAAAGCGAATATAAACGCATGCGGCATACGCAACAGAAGAACCGTCACAAAATCCACACAGTTCCACGGATTCAAATGCGGGTAAAGAAACATGGCGCGGTATAGAAATGGACGATATATGTGGTAATTGATTGGTATAAATCGCCCAACGTTTAATAATGTCTTTGGGAGGACATTCATCCCAATCTAACTTGACAGACCATAGTTTCTGAATTAATACTTTGGAAACCAAAGTTACAGGGGCTAAAAACCCTAGAGGATCGTAGATGCGCGCGAGCTGAGATAACATATGGCGTTTGTTACATACATGATTATCGACAGCACCAATGGAATAAAGAAAACAATCTTGAGCCGGATCCCACTTTAGGCCCAAGATTTTTATTGTAGTTTCAGCACACTCATCGAATGTTAGACATTTTGTATGTAAAATGGATTGTGGCAGTTGAGATAATACCTCTTGATCATTACTCATCCATTTTCTTAATTCGAATCCTCCTTTGAACAATAAAGAAGTAAGATCGCGTTGTAATTGCAAAGCGTCTTGCGGAGTGTCACATCCTGTGACGATATCATCGACATAAATATCGGAAGCTAATACTTCTGCGGCCACAGGAAAAGTTTCACGTTCCTCGTCAGCCAGCTGGAGAAGAGTTCTAAGTGCGAGATATGGCGATGAATTGACGCCGAAAGTAACGGTTTTCAAAAAATATTCTTGAAGCGGTTGATTTTGAGAAAATCTCCAAAGAATCCTCTGAAAGGTGTAGCAAGAAGGATCGATTAAAATTTGGCGGTACATAGCCTTTATATCAGCGGTCAAAACAACTGAATGCAATCGAAATTTAAGAAGAATAGCAGCAATGTCATTTTGCAACTTAGGCCCAGGCAAAACCATGTCATTGAGTGATTGATTATTAGAATCTTTCGAAGAAGCGTCGAATACTACCCTAACCTGAGTAGTAGACGATTCGGGTTTCAGAACACAGTGATGTGGCAGGTAATATCCGTTAGGATCGAAATAAGTCGCTAACTCCATATGCCCGTGATCTAGATACCCCTGAAGAACGGCACAATATTCTTTGTAAAGAGCAGGCTGTGCATTCAGTCTCCTTTCTAAAGAGAAAAATCTACGTAGAGCGGGTAATTTAGAATTTTCAAATTTAGGATAACGGTTAGTTCGAAATGGTAGTGAGACAACAAATCTCCCAGACGGGTTTCTATAAGTTGTGTTCAAAAAATTATGTTCACATTCGGTATCTTCGCTAGACATTAAGTTTTGTTGCGGAACTTCTTCTACGCTCCAAAATTTTTGAAGTGTATTGTTTAATGAATCGCTTGTACATGTAGTAAAAAAACAATGATCAGGAGATGAGTTATTTTTATGCTGAATCTCACCCATAAGTACATAACCCAGGGTGGTATTAATGGCGGGGGGTAAATCGCGATTATTGGGTGAAATAGAACCATCCAATAAAATCTTACTAAAAACATTCGCTCCAAGAATCAGATCAACAGCGTGAGTTTTATTAAAATCTGGATCAGCCAGACATAATGCTTTGATGTGTTCCCATTTCTCAACATCGAAGCTAAATGCGGGAATTTCAGAACAAATATTATCTAATACAATTGCGGGAAATTCATAAGTGGGATACGTTTTACATCTTGGGTGAATTGTGCAATGAACTTCTCCACTATGCGCCTTAGTTTTCATTCCTCCTAACCCATAAATATTAACAGAGTACGGTCTGATCTTTAACCCTAAGCGGATCGCTAAATTTCGAGAAATGTAACATGATTCACTTCCTGAATCCAAAATAGCACGAGCGGGAATAAAATAACCAAAACTATTACGTATTCGCAATTCTGCTGTGGAAAGCAGTACATTAGGTTGGGTTGCCTTTCCTAAATGACACAAAGTAGACTCAGCGGAAGTATCTAAAGGTTTATCAGCCGAAATAGAAGTGCGGTTTGGTTTTGCTGAAGAAGCACGTAACTCGTTTCCTTTTTCTCCATTATTAGGAGTATTGAGAAGCAAGTTTGGAGGATTATTATTGTCAGAACGCGGGTAATGTAAAAGTGAGTGATGACGGTACTGACATATTTTACAGCTAGAAGCTGAATTGCAATTCTGAGAGGCGTGTGTGTGACTTAAACAATTCACACAAAGTTTATACTGTTTTACTAAATTGTATCGATCACGTGGAAGTTTATTAAGTAAAACTGGGCAATTGTAAATCAAATGCTCCGTGGTATTACAAAAAACACACGGGCGAGACGGTGTTGCCTTGGATGCAAGCAAGTTATTTGTTTTTCGTGAAAGATGTGACGAATTAATTGTAGCAGGACTCGTACGAGTTTTTATGCTAGTAGTGAATGAAGTAGAGCCCATACTCATTGTTTCATAAGCAATGCATTGTTTGGAAACAAATTCCTTTAAAGTATCAAAATTAGGCATATCTGTTGAGCCATACTGCAATTCAAACCTGGAAACTAAAGCGGTATCTAATCTTTTAAGAAGCATATGGGTTAAAATAAAGTCCCATTGTTCTGTAGGAAATTGCAAATTTTTAAGAGCGGCAATATTTTCAGTAAAAGTGTCCAAAAGTTTTCGTAATGCGGGCGGGTTTTCCGAAGTTAAGCGCGGAGCGTTTTCTATCTCATTCCAATGGAACGTTGCTAAAATGCGGGTATTAGAATAGCGGTTTTTTAAAGCATTATAGGCTACAAGATAATTAGCAGACGATAGTGTATGACACTGTACTAAATTTTTAGGGGGACCTTCTAAAGATGCAAGTAAGTGAGAAAATTTTTCAATGGATGTAAGCTGCGTATTATTGTGAATGAGCGCATCAAAAACATCTATAAATGACGTAAAATGTTTAATGTCACCATTGAATTTCGTCAATTTTAATTCTGGAAGTTTCGGGCGCGGTAGATCGGAATCAATCTTTGGTATCGATTTCTGTTTCTCAAATAAATCGTAATAAATTGTTTTAATCGAGAAAAAGTTCTCGTCAAACGTTGCACGAACTTTATCTTCTAGAAGGTATTCATCGTCTGCATCGGCGGATATTAAAGAACACACGGTATTATGCAATTTGCTGAAGTTGTCCCTGATGGAATCTATGAATTTATATCTCTGCAAAAACTGTGAATGTTCTGAAACATTTTGTCTAGCAGCTAGAGCCACAGTTAATAATTCATTCAACCGATTAATTTCAGTGGTTCTACACTGTTTAGCCCTTTTCAATTTATCTGCATTTGTTGCCATTATTTGTCACGAAAACTTCGCAGTTTAAATTGAAGGTTGAATGTGTTCCTCGAATACGACGAGAAGTGCAAACAGCTTGGTGCGCTACTGACTTTTTGCGGAAAGATAAGAACGCGCAAAAACAAGTGGCTATCTGCCTGACCGGTTTGATCAGCCAGAAAATGGTAGCGTTGTTAAACTTACTAATATTGATTTTAAAAATGCGGTTTCAAGAAAATGAGTTGTAAATGCTTTAATGCGGTATTTTTTAAATGCGGCTTTCGAAGGACCAAAATTTTGATGTCACGTAAATGGACTGTATAATTATAAAAAAATCGGTGTTGGTTCGTTGCGGTTAAAAGATTCGTCAAAAAAACAAAGATTGTTCGCCTACCTGTAATCCAACAATGTCCAACGTTGTCAAAGCGGGCGAACTGGCGGTGACTATTACGTCAGCGGTGATCGATACGGTTTTTCGAGCGCGGTAAGCGACTTTTCCACGAGGAAGGTTCCATGCGTGGTACCCAATCGCTATGGCTTCTAGGTACTGGCTATTTCTTGAAGACACGCCTGCGTACGCGTGTAAACGAACGTAGGCGGGCGAACAATATAAATACTAAAACGCGAATTTTAAATCGCGAACAAAACTCAAAATGACTCAAAAAATGGTCCTCGATTAGAAGAGGCAACTTAAATAACTAAAGTCTATTAATTCTTAACAATATTAATAAAATAAAAGTATTTTGAAAACAGGGTGGATAATAAGATTATAAAATGTCAACAAAAAGGAGTTCTTTCGCTAATCCAATATTTTGGTATAAAAATATGAGAGCTGTTGAGGTCGATTTCTATAACGAGATCCTAAAAAAATCATTAGCCTTTCTTGTAAATTAAACGACTTCAAAAATGTATCCACTTTATTAAATAATTAGTAAAGTGTTTTGCATCATCAGTACCATTTAGATGCAATTTAAATAAATTTTGGAAAAAAATCTGACTTCAAAATGGAGGCAAACAGACGCCCACAATCAAAAAGTAGCCTACATATCAGCAACTCAAACAAAGATTTTAATGATCGAACGAAGAAGACGTTCGGTTTCTCTAATTAAAAAGGATGTGCTTGTTTGCCCGATATAAACAGAATTGCAATCGTTTCAAAAACTGTATACTTCTAAATGATTCGCAACTGGAATTTTGTCTTTATTACAAGAGAGAAAACGCACTGCCTACCGTAGAAAAATCAATACTTAGTGCGAACGAGGAAAATAGTTTAAACAAACTTATTGAGGCTGGAACAGCAAACCTAAAGGGGTATCAAATTTTAGCTTCCTTATTATGAATGGTGTTAAAAGAACACTTAAATTTGATAATAAGTTGTACTTAACTTTATAAAGTTTAAAGTTTCTTTAATATAGAACCAGTGTCTTGGGATTTCCGCACGAGATCAAGAATGTACTTAGCGTTCATATTTTTTGCTGTAGCATGAGCGCAGCTATCCTTAGTACTATAAACACAATTTGTTTCTACGCTTTCGGCAGTTGAATAAACCATTTTCACTACGACTTTGATTAGAACATGATTAGAACGAAGGTATGTGGGCAACAAGGTGGTCGTGATAAAAAGCCACCTAAAAACTAAAAACAAATGAAAAGACATAGTTGATAACCAGCCGATTCAGCAGAAATATATTAGTCGCAATTTCAATCACAGTATCTAATGCACTTTTTGCCCCGATTGTAGCTTCAAAAATTGCATTTTATTAAATTATATGATCTAGATATCGCCAGACAACTTAACTTAGTATGATTTTTTGTGCAAACACGTGCTTAAAAGGCTCTTAAACACGATCCATATTGCTATTTCTATTTACAGTTCATCGACGTACAAAAAAGCAAGATAATTGCCCGATTCGGCCTAATGCACATGATAGCAACGAACTTATGCGAATGGCTGTACGTTCTCATCGAAGAAACGCAACACGACATTCTGAAGTCAGTTTCGAAAAGGAACAAGACTCTTTCCGTTCTGGACTCGCAGTTCATCTATTCCCATACGTTCCAAGCGACGAGTCAATTGTATCAAGCAAAATTCAATTGTTTGGCGTCGAACATAATGGAACCCATCTTGACGAAATCCGAACCCTATCTTGCTCCTTGCACGGTGGAATATAGTCTGCTGAGTGCCGTGATTTTGGGACTGATGTGGAAGAACGTGTGTGGGAATGAAGCGCTGTCAGGTATGAGCAACAAGGTTCTAATGATAATTATTGTTAATCATCGAAACTTAATGAAAATATACATTAGCTTCATAAGCGGACATAAATGCATCAGTTTTAATCTATTCTTATTAAATACTTTTATTACATATATTATATACAAGGTTGGTTTAAAGTATCGAATAACAAACTCTTTTTCGTTAATAAGAACTTGACAAAAAATGTCATTCACAAATTGTTATTTTATCTTTGTCTACTTTTTAGTTTTGTATGTCAAAGTATTTTCATGACAGCGGAATTTTTATCTGCTTTTTTCTTAATGGCAGCCAAGCAACTTTTTTCGAGATTGTATTGCCTTTATTGTTACGTTGAAATAGTACAAAAAATAATCTGAAAGCGTGCATTCAAATAAAAGACTAAAGACGGTACCAAAGCATGTTCTGCAAGTGTCAAAACTGATTTTTATTTATTTGATGACAATTCCAGAAATGCTCGCAATACTTCATTCATTTAAATAAATATTTACGTCAAATTAAGCCTTCAAACTGAAGACCTCCTACAACCTGAAGAAAACTTAATGTATCACACAAATTGCGAAACGAATTTAATAAATTAAATGGACCTAAATGAGGCGACCGAACAGGGCAATGAATAGTTCTCCGGCGTCCTATCCACCAACCCGAGAAGGCGTTATTCAGATTAGGGATGTTACGGAGGTGGTTTTTTCGGAACCGAAGTCGGATAAGTTTAGGTAATTCAAACGCGAACGCACAAAACAAAACAAGTGCGAAACATGTGAGAGTAATCGACAAAAAGCACGTGGAGAGGGGGTTCTTCGCGGGTTAAGCATAAGGTCTATTCGACTACTACAGGTTTCAGCAATCGAGCTCCAGCCAATAGGAAGCAGTTACGTCATCGGGCGTCTCATTCCCTTTCGCTTAGATTCACAGGTCTTGTGGACGCGTGTATCACACACTAACGCAATACATAACATGCAGAAGTACCTACAAAACGTAATCCTCAATATTTTGAATAATTATATTTGTGGATTCCTTGAGAGCAGAATGAGTGATAATTATATAATACCAGAATAGACGTATAAACGTCAGACACGGTCGTATATTCATATAAAATAAAGCAAAATTGCCAGTGCTACTTATTACAATTATTGTGGAAGATATATTTTACATTTCAAATTCATCCCGTACGCTACAGCACTTTTTACGACCCTACTACATTTTTGTAATTATTTTTTTAACATATTCGTTTTTTATTTTATTTCATAATATTATAACCAATTCGTTGTTTATTTAGAATTATTTTTTTTTCGTGCATATTATACTTCCCTACTACAGGCACTACATGTGTGTCTCTCAATGATAATTATTAACAGTTAGCTCTTCATGTTATTAGAAGTTAAATAAAAGTTGCATACCTTCTATAGTTTATCATATAAGATCAAAGATTGTATCGCCTGAATATAGTTTATTTTAATTATAATTAAAATAAATATAAATATATAAATATAATAAATTTAGAATTTATTATGGCCTATGCTTTATATCTACTTTTAATACATATAGTTCAAATAAGTTTGAAACGGAAAGTCTAGGTTTCAGTAAATTATGGTACCCTTGATTATAACATTCTATATTATCGGTACACCGATATTATATTACTATAAACTCAGTGGTGATAAAAAAATCAGTTTAAGTAGGTACTTGACAAAGCTTAGCGACAAAGCAACAATGAAAGCAAAAGAAAATAAGCAGGCAACAAGCCTTTACTTACGGGTGCAATGACTAATGCAACTAAACAAAAAAAAGATCATTTTTTTCTGTATTTTATTTATACATATGGTTTACACTCTCATATAGCAACAAGAGTATTAGAAGCTAATAATGAACAAAATACTACGTTTATTTGTACCGTAATTAGTAGCATTTAAAAAACAAAACAGATGCCAGTTCTATTTACAATAATACATCGCAGCATCGCACATTGAGTAAGTGGTTAATCAGTTTGTCACTTTACGGTATTTATAGGATACCTTCTACGATTCAGATAAATTTAGTGCGCGTTTGTTGGATGACTCAGGATTTACAAATATATTTGCTTTAACGGTTTGTCTATAGCTCTGTGGCAGGATATATCTGGTCCCGCGCGATCGTCTTCTTCTTTGCTATCATTATACACCGCAACTGTAATTACTTATTTCTACTAACACAATAATTTTAATTTGAAGCTCAAAATACTGCTAAACATTTATAGGTATTCTCCTGCGCGTCTTTCAGATGGACTTCATAAGGCTACAAAAAATCCAGACAAGCATCGTAAGCAAGCCAGTCGATTTACAGGCAGTAGACGGTTGCGACAGAGATGCCCTGAGTCGCTCGCATACGTCATTTCTTACGTTCTTCGCCGCATTTATCGTGCATATAAATCGACCGATTGATGCAACCTGTAGAGAGTATATTTTACTCTTGACCTTGCGTCAAGCATAAAGTTAGTAATATGCGCTGACTGCGTCTGACGTCACCTTTGTGCTTTGACCTCCGACTGACCTGCGATTTAAAATGCCAGAACCGAAGTGTGCCTAGTATATCAATCGGATGTTTCGACTTTTCGGAATCGAAGTCGAACCTCCTTGACATCCCTGATTCAGATACAGGCGAACATTAACCAGATATTGCGGTTTGGCATTCTTCGTAGATCTTCATCGGGAAATTAATAAACATACTGTCAGGTAGAATATTATCACACAATAGCTTCAGATAGATGGTGTTACATTTCCTTTCATGAAGTATGGACCTATAATGCGTTGCCCAATAACACCAACTCACTCATTTAGTTTCTAGGGATAGATACTATATATGCTGTTACACCATCCACTATTGTCATTAAATTGGCATCAGCCATGTATGTGTACAGTTCCATTTAGGCAAGAAGTGCTTTGCCAGAAAATAAAATTTATGTCGTTTGCAAAATATACGTTATAGCATTGATCATGTCCATTATCATGGCAAAAACTGCATTCTTCTTTCAGGATCATCTTCACTTACCTCATGAAAAAGACGTACTCTTTTTTAATATTCGGACAACCGGCGATTGACTGATATCATTGACATGTTGTTTTCCGGGATGGTTCCCACGTTGGTTATTAGACCTTGACGTTTCGACACTCATGTCGGTGTCTTCCTCAGAAGTAGCTCTGAAACTGAAGTGTCCTAGTCCGCTCAGGCATTTATACTCGTCCGGGTCACTGACGCGTGGGCGTTGTTACGCATGACCGGTTTCCAGATTCCAGGCAGTTCAATGCCCCGGTCTCGGTTGTAATTGTGCAGGTTCTTCTGGATTTCGATGGCRTCCTMGTACAGTCTCGGCCAGAATCTCTCTTCCCTCGACAGCATTTGTGCTTCCTCGAATTTGATGATGTGGCCAGTCTCCATTCGATGTTCTGCTACAGCCGACCTATCACCTTGCCGGTCTCTGGTGTCCCTCATGTGCTCCTTGATTCTCGTGCTGATGTGCCTTCCGGTTTGGCCGATGTAAACCTTCCCACAGCTGCATGGGATGCTGTACACACCTTGTGTTTGTAGCTCCTCAGTCGTCGAACGATATTTCGGAAAGGCGTTAGCTATTTTTCTCGGGGCGGTGAAGATGGTCTTTATATGATGTCTTCTTAGCATCCGTCCGATCTTATCTGTACATCCACTGACGTGAGGCAGGTATGCTGCAGCGATGTTCTCCTCTGGTTCCTTCCTCCGTGGTTGCTTGTTGATAGCCTTCTCAATCTGTGCCTTAGGATATCCGTTGTTCTGTAGTGCTCTGCGTAGATGTTCTAATTCCTCTTCTAGGTGGTCTGGTTCACTGACTAGCTTCGCCCGTTGTATCAGCGTGTTGATGACGGGGTGGTGGTGTGAATCTGCATGCAGGTAGCGATCCGTGTGGGTTGGCTTCCTATAGACCCGATGTCCTAGCGTGCCGTCTTGTTTCCTTGTCACCATCACATCCAGGAAGGGTAGGGCGCCATTGGTCTCCATCTCCATCGTGAATTGTATGCCGCTATGGATACTATTTAGATGGTCCAGGAACTCCTTTATGTTCTGTTCTGCATGCGGCCAGACGGTAAAGGTGTCGTCCACGTATCTAAACCAACACTTAGGTTTAAGCCGTGCCGATGCCAATGCAGTTGTCTCGAAGGCTTCCAAGTAAATGTTAGCTATCACAAGACCATTATTCAAAATCTTGAATTTGCTACTTTTATCTCCCAGAAACACTCTGAATTAACGTTAGGACGGCATTCGTTCGATAAGCTTCACAGTCTTCCACATTTCAAAGTATTAAATAGTTTGAGGATCAATCCATCTTTCCACACAGTATCATAGGCCGCCAATAAGTCTATGAACACTACTCCACTTTTCAATCGTTTCTGAATACCAGCTTCAGCATATGTTGTTAGAGCCAAGACTTGGTCACAGCAACTTTTGTTCTTCCTCGTTCCTAGTTCCTTCGGAAGTGAGTGTAGAATAATAGGTCCTATTCCCTGGTAAAGTAATTTCTCAAGTAACTTGTAGTAGACACTCAGGAGGGCAATGGATGGGTAACTTCCTGTTTCATTTGGAGGTCTCCCAGGCTTTAAGACAGCAATCACCTTTGTTTTCTGAAAAAAACTTAGAAGAGTACGTGTATCTAAAATATTATTATAGAACAATAACCATTTTAAAACATTTGGCCCCAAGTTTTTCAAGAATTCTGGGTAAATACCATCAAAACCAGCAGCTTTGCAGGTTTTAAGAGCACAAATAGCTTGCCGAATTTCATCCAATGAGAATAATTCTGACAACTTTACTGAAGGTTAGCATATTTTTCTTAACTGACGAAGTTTTCCCTTCAACTTTTTCAATTCCTCCGTAGAGTCGAGAATCTAAAACATTAGGAGAAATTAATGATGTTTGTTTATGTGTTTGAAGTTTATGCTCTGCATTAGAGTATTCCATTTTTTTCTTCCGTGATTGATTCAGGGATTCTAGAATCCTGTCAGCCAATTCATAACTGCGATGAGCTTGATACTGTCTATACAAGGCATTAGTTTCTTTATTCCAACAAGGAATGTAGCATTTTCGAAAACCTCTTGGAATTGTTCTGCAGCAGCCTATATTACACCAACAAATCTTTCGCAGTTTTCAGTAATTGCTGAGACCCATCGAAGATGCATGTGAATTTGAGTTCCATCGTGGTTTCTCAAGTGATGGCACATTTTTAATACGTATCCCAACTACTACTAATTGAGGGTGACGTTGGCTTCATGGAAAGTCATTCAACACTTGCCGTACACACAAAGAGGCATTCAATTAGCAACACAGGAGGAGACGCAGAGGTCTAGATTGTAGTCACATCTCCATCTTGCCGAATGAAAGCTCTTATTTTCTTTATCAGTGTAAACAAGATGAATAAAAACCAGTATTGACAGTTGCAGAGCTTGCTTTGATAATGCATTTTTCTTTAATTTAAGAACACAATTTTTTCCCAAATATGTTGTTATTTTATCAACCAAAATTAACACTAAACCGTTTCAAGAACAAAAGGAGAAATGGAAATACGCAAAAAGACACATGTTTGCCATTAAAGGAATACAACAAAACAAAATTGACTTACATTTACATTTGTAGCCAGCTTTGGACGTCCGGTTCTTGTAGTATCTTTTACAGGTCCAGTTTCTTTAAATTTGTTAATTAATTTGGACGTTCTCTCCGGATGGACGTTATTAAATAAATCGTAACAAGCGTTATGACTGTCCATAGCAAACCATCATTAGGTTTGTTCAGTTTCAGTAATTTTCACCATATTCACATATTAACATAAAAGTGCTGATATTAAATCCTTAAAACGTAACTATTCGTAATTAGTTCTTTGTCTTAATAAATTGACCAAATTACTGGCTATATCCGATATATTTACTTCATCTTTAAAAATAATTATTGATGTTTCGTGTCAATTTAACCATTTGACTGAAGGATTTTTACACAACCAACATTAAAGAAGCAAACTTAATATTCAACATGTAGAGCCGCATATAGCACAAATTTACAAAAATCATCTGCAAACCTGGGAACCCCAATCCTAATCTTCCAGAAAAATTATTTGGTTTATTTGTTACTGTCACCAAATTTAGAGTAGTATCCAACAAGATTTTACTCTGTTATTAAATTCAAAATTTTGTTATTTGTATTGTAATTGCTGATCCGTAGTATTTCAGTAATTTAAGTTCTAAAATCTGGAAAGATTCTTCACAGGCAATAAATAAACGTCTATTTAAATCGTCAGAAACCACATAGTTATTCTTCAGCTGCAAATATAGAATGAACTATTTTCACTTTCAAAATAATGAAATAGGAAATTGTCTGCAGGATGCAACCCTTCAATAAATTCATTTAAATTGCATTGGCCATCTCAGAACAGAAAAAAACCTTAGCCATATCGCTCCATTGTCTACATCTACGCTAATTTGCCCTACCAGTTCTAAAATTTCATCGGACGGCTCGAAAACCCCGTCCCCGAACCGAAGCGCGTTTAAATGCAAATTCATTTTCCAGAGAGCGCGGCTGACGTCTCACCGGAACAGAAAGAGAGGCAGAGCGGCTGCAACGTCATATACAGTAGGCGTCAAAGTCAATTTTCAGTGGACTGCGCACAGGCCCACAAAGGGCTTTTCAGCGGGATACTGGTTCTCGCGGTAACAATTATAAGTCTAATCATGTTTTTCGAGCTCGTCGCCTACGAGGAATACAAAGACGCGGCCCTACTGCAAGTAAGTATTGCACCCTTTCAGGAGGGGTTGGAAGGAGATCGTTTGAATCCAGAAAGCTCGATCGTAATTAGGAAGCGATGCATGTTCAGAGAGCAGCGTCTTTCGTCATATAGGTACACCTATATACACATTTTTATGAAACTGTAAAGCGGACTTTAAACATTTAATGCAACAAAAACTTTTTTGAAATCATAATTATAATCTACTTTAAAAAGGTAAATAACTATATTGGCCCACTAATTGTTAAAACAACAGCGAATATTTTTGTATTGCGTAGAAGATGCAACTACAATCCTACTTTTCATATAATTTTGTTAAATATGAGTTCAGTAGCAGATCGTCGTACTGAGCGCACGCGACTGAACGGGGCTCTATTTTTACATTTTTATTTGTTGGATAAATAGGTAATTAACTGAAGACTATAAGCGTAGTGAATTTTGCACGGCCTTGTATTAATATATAGGTGACTAGTAGTATAACTGTGATAGACCCATATTCCTGAGCCTTAACACACGTCAAAGATCCCTTAGCCGACGATAAAGGCCACCGACAGGAGACATCAAGAGTGAGATAAGCCCTTAACAAAATTGTTAACTAATCTACTATTTACCGTATTGCAGGTGCATTATAAATTCAAAATCGATATTCTATAAAATAAACACAGCAAGCCAAACACAAACTTTAAAACCAAACATGTTGGTAACAACACACAGTGAACCGTAACATAAAGCAGACTCTGATATACATTGGTAGATGACTCTTAAAAGTAAATAGACATATTACAATAGGATTTACCGAGACAGAGTAAAAGCACAACGTTCCAAAATAAGTAAACTGATATTATATTATCTTATATTATGGACGCTGAGAGCATTCACCCACGTAAACGGCTTCTTTTTCTCGTTTCTTATTACATATATTTTTTTAATCGTTAAAGCCCTACAGTAAATCGCTAGCACTAGTAACACGAGTAAAATCCTAAAGTACACAGGAACCAAACATACCTTTACCTTAGGATTAACAGGTAGAACGACCAACTAACCAACAAACAATAAAACTATTCTCGTTTTTTTAGACGTTTTTCAATGAAAATGTTTCTCTCATAACGACAAAAAAGAAACATCGGAACAAAACAAGATATATATATATATATATATATATATATATATATATATATATATAAAGAACTAGGTTTCCGGGATCTGCAATTCTTCAGTTCTCAACATCTCGATTGGCTATGTAGACACAAGGGGGTCGCATTTTAGAGATATAAACCAAACTTGCATTTTTTTTAATGGAAACCATAGTTGGCTTTGCTGTGGTTGAAAAGAACTATTTTTATATTAAAAAAATGTATACGTTGTTAGGTTTATCTTTACTAATTTTGGTATTATTTCAATTTTTGTATTAATTTAAAAAGATTTTACGTTTTTCGTCAAAATAGATGTAAATACTTGATGATAAAGAATGCATAGGTGCTTATCTCCAAATAAACAATCATTTTCATTAGTTACATGGCCTCCTAGAATATCGATAAAAAATGCATGAGCGCTCTTAGTATATATTCAAATATGCATATATTATTTTTAAAGGATTAAAATTTTTACTTAATAATATAAATTATATCGTGTGTTCTCTTTATTCCATTGCCTCCTAAATGTAGATTAAATTATTTTAAAAAATTTGAATAATTCCAAAATTAGTAAAAATAAACCTAACAATGTATACATTTTTTAATCAGAAAAAATAGGCCTTTTCAACCATAGCAAAGCCAACTATGGTTTCCATTTAAAAATATGCAAGTTTGTGTTATATCTCAAAAATGTGACCTCCTAAAAAATTACGGGGTACGCCATTGGATGCAAAATGAAAATATCTATAAAAAATGTCTTCACAGTTTTTTCTGTATTTACATACCCAATCGAAAAATTGACAGCTACAGAAATGTTACATTTTCCAAAAGTTGGCTATGGCTTTAAAACAAAAGACGATGCAAGAATGGCGACGGTACAGCTGAACTTAGAACAAAAAAGTAATACAGTAATGTCGAAACCGCAACCCTCTAGCATTAATAGTTACCGAGATATACCCTACAATTACAACGCAAATGGGACACCCTGTACATAAGACATCACTCATCTGTGGTACGGAAAGTCCACGCCTTCTAAACGCACTTGTTCACCAACTATATGGGAAAATGTTACCCAACAAGAACACACTTACAAAAGAAAAGTAAAGAAAATCAGAGAATCCTAAACGACCGGTCACTAACTTCGGAAGAGAGGGTACAATTACGCCGCAACTAGATGAAAGCACTGAAACGGCGGAGGACACAAATGATGAAATAAACATTATCTACAGATTCAAGAAGACGGAAGGAATCACTATGATATCACGAAAAGATATGGAAACAAGCATAGCCATAGACAATTAGGATAACCGCAGCGAATATGCCCGCAGACGAGAAATATCCCGCAGAACACCATCACCTCATCTAGAAGTGGAGCGCGCGAAAGGAATGAACACATACGAAATCGCTCAAAGAAGGCAACTTAAACAAGACACATGAATCTGAACTGTCACTTGCAAAAGACAAGAAAACAAATAACCAACTCTTAAATCTGCACACAATTCCAGATAGCAGATCATCCGAGCAAAAGAAAAATATGGCCGAGTTCAACCGTCACCAAATACAGAAATATCTAAGGAAAGCATCCATTAAGGATTGGAATGAGGATGTTTACAAGATGCACCTTGAAAACCTTCCCATTCCAATCCTCAACTTCTCGTATAATGCGCTACATGAGAGTCGACTAGCAATAGGTGTCTCACCCTTCCAATTCAGCGTAGAGGTAGCCGACCCGGTGGTATATAAGGGAGCAGAAAAAACCAACGTACGCTGATTTAAGAGCGGTACTAAACAATCTCACAGACTACACTACACTAGAAAGGAAAGGACACTGTTTTGGACGAATCAGCATAGGGTTTCAAGAAAGCTGTAGTTGAATATCTCTATGATGATGGTAGTAATTATATATTGATTTAGACAGGATTACACTTGAATGCGTTAATATTGTTAAGATGTGACCATCCTAATGCCTGAGGATTAGAACTCTTGATGGGGCTCGACGAAAAACGTACGAGGAAGTCTGATTTGAAAGGTAGTGAAGCGAGCGAACAAAAAGCGAACCAGCAGGTGTTCTGAAGTATTTGAAGTGCTAGTGGGTGCAATATAGTGTTGTGAACGGTTCTGAATTTGTATGTTATAGTAGTGACGTTTCGAACTAGTTGTGTTTGGGTCCAACTGTGTAAATCAAGAATTTAATAAGTTATAAATACGCATATTAACGAATATTTAGGACGATTGAAAGGGAACAGTCTGTAACTATGACAAAGATATKACACTGGTTATTTAACACATGCATAAAATTACGTTCAAAAAAATACATAGAGAAGTAGGCAAGCAAATGTTCAAAGTGTGATCGCTCAATTTACGGTCCTAATCAATTTATATAACACTTCCTTCCGACTGCATTAAGCACTTGTTGAATATCTTGAATTAACGAAAACAGTTCCAACATAACAAAAACTACTACTATATCAATAGACAAAGCGTTATCATCTGTACATTGAAGTGAATCTGAAAGAATTCAAAGTCTATAGATGATAACTTTTTATCTATTGATACCAATCGCGTTACTGCTATTTTTTAATTGTTGATGTGCAACAAGTGCTTAGCCAGTCTGAAGTAATGTTAAAGTTAGGATCAGAAGCCGACTCAGTAAAAATACAACACTTGTATCAATAACCGACTTTGCAATAATTCTCAGACATAATATTTACAGTGGCAATTCATGAACAAGTAATTTAAATCATGATCTGTATTTTATAAAATAGTGCGTCTAAAGAAAATTAAATTAATCAATTCCAATTTGTTAAAACATTTTTGCTTTAACATGGACCAAAACAGACCTTTTATTGCATAATCTGTTGTAAGTAGACCTGATGCAATAATTTCACGAAACGAGCAGTGTCATCCKAAATTAAACATTTTATTAGAAGCCGAAAAGAATCATATCCCTGCGTAAGGTAGCAATAATAAGCGAAGTATTTCATGGATTTGTTCCAAAAGTATATCGATTTACATGTAAAGGTTTATACAGGATTTATACAAATGATTCATGCAACGCAGGCGGCGTTTATTTCTAAATTCTTTGTGCCGCCTTTTTGTAACTGCTGCCCAGCTACAATATGCACGGCGATAGTAGTTGAAGGTTGCATATAAATGTCACACCACAGCTCCGAAATGTGAGCTTTCTGCAACCTTAAAGTTAATTATAACACAAAACACTACAGAATATGTTGAAAATACACTCTCCCAAGCGTTTTCTCATATTAAAACATATAAAAAAAAAATTCGAAAATCGACAGATAACATCATTTTCGTGAGGCGACAAAACGATTAAATCGATAATTTCCATAAGCGCCCTGGATGCGTGAATCATTTATAGAAACCCTGTGGTATAGTAATAATAAAATATGCTATTTATATATTGATATTAAGCAGTTTGGGAATCAGGAAATAATTAGCAAGCAAGTAGTCTCGCTAAACATTTCGTACCTACGGCAACGAAGAGTTGTGCAAATAAAATACACACAAGACTTTGTTTTTATTGGTCTATTACAAAAAAAGAAAAGCAAAAATAAGAGGTAGGTACATATTTCAATTTCAAAATAATTCAAAGGAATTTGTAGAATTAGACGGTACAAGCAATGTGTATAATGAGAGTGACCTAAGTGCATTATTGTGCAAACACGCTTTTGTTCAATGCACAGTTTCCCTACAGAACTCTTCCCCCTTTTAACTTCTCTTTAGTTCTAAAATTATTTTTACCATTAACAGGTTAGATATTTAGAAAACACAACCACCTATATCGCTGATTAGTATTCTGATAGTCATTGTTAAACACCCATTTGTATTTTTTAACGTTTTGGTGTGTAAGATATAGTTTTTGTTAATTTTAAACCTTATTAGTATTTTGTTTTATTTTTTCAATTGGGCCAAATTTTATGTTAAATGACATAATGGCTGAGTTCCTTAGATAATAGAAGCTTGAATGACACAAAAATTAGTGTTTCTTAAAAAAACATATGGTGACGTTATATATTTGTCATAAATCATCTAAAATCTTTGTAAATCTTAAGTACCCTGTTTCAACACTTGTTCGAATTTTTGCAAATAAAATACAGCTTTATGTGTTACTTTATCGACACATCGAGCACTGATAAAGGTAGAATGTTACAATCAATAGCTTTGTGAATTTATGAAATAAATATACACAGACAGAAACATATAACGGAATACAAAATCATAGAATATCAATATAATGTTACAACTGGCAAAAAGGATACCTTCTTTTTAGTTTTGTTTCAACGTATTAGACTAGCAACAGTACGAAGCAGCAGGGAAAGGTTGCACAAATGTACCTACAAGTAAAAGCGAGCTTTACTTCTGCTAGTTCGACTTACCGCTGTTTCAAGAGAGCTTTCGCCTTGAAAGCTCCTGCAGGTATTGTTTATACAGAAAACGGAAATATCGGTTTTTCGGGAGGTTGACAATGAGCGGTCTTATCGTTCTTCGCTTGGACGCTGTATGATTTATGGCGAGAGTTCCATCCCCAAGCGATCGATGGATTGAGTTGGTTAGAGAAGCTTCATCCGTTTATTCGTCGGTGACAAATTTCGTACGGTGGAAAAATGAATTTGCGCAAAGATATAAATTACACTCATCTGTGTTAAATTTATTTTTTACATTCTTGGAACTAGTATTAAACATAATTTTTGCAATTAGCCTAATTTTTTCAGTGTAAATGGGAAAATCTTACCGACGCGCGACATCTAGGGATACATGGCGTTTTATACAAGGTAGTGCGTAAATATATCCTAAAATTAGGGTTGACTGATTCTGACCATGGTGTATAGAAATGCATATAATTTAAATTATACACTCCTTTAAAATAAATATTGGAGCAAAATTGCTTTAGGTATTTAATGTTTTAATGTCGTAGAATAAGACAAATTTTTGGCTGGCACCGTGTACGTACCAAGTGCCTAGCAGTATTTTTATTGGATATACAATATACAGGGTGATTCACAGAGCGCGAAGTTAAAAAATTAAAATTAGCAAAAATTGTTCAAATGAAAGTTATCCAAAATGAAGTGCCTAACAAATATATTTATGAAGATGGGCACCAAGTTCGGTATTTTAAATGTAATATCCGTATATTATTGCAATTTTGGATTTGTCGTAAAAAATAATATTACCTACTTTACACCTCAGTCCCAATATTCGCGAGTTGACATCTTTTTAAAAATATTGACGTTATAATTTAAATGTAATTTATGATCCTATTTTTTACTAATTCAAGCAAGAATAACTATTTCTTTAAATAGATGCTATTTTTTAATCTCGCAGCTAGATGAAGAATTTCTATATTTATGGAAGCTACTCTACAGTTTCCTAGCCTGGATGGCGCAATGTCATTTATTGGCTCTATAACAAGTTGGTTATCGCCATCTACCGTTACCCAACCCGTATACCAAAGGTATACATTCCTAGCATAATATCCTGACTCCTGACACCCCGTTATGCTGGTACCATATTAATTGTCTTACAGCAAATGACAGACCTAAAATTTTCGGTATATAAGTTGTGCCGTTAAAGTTTCAGACAAAAAGATGTGGGCAGTGACGCACCGTCTTAATTCAGTTGGGGATTCGCTTCACTTTCTAGTAATGGCAGTTGTGTCTTGAAATGAAACCGCGATTTTGAGAGTACCTATGCTTAATCTGTAAAAAGAATATAATAAATAAAGACGTTTTGCTCAAGTTATGGAGAGACCATTCGCAAAATTCCGTATCATTCAGTTCTTCTACCAGTTGAACATTGATTTGTGATACAGAGGCTTGATGCACTTCTAAATCCCGACTTAATTGCAGATTTTTAATACCAGCAGCAATACTAAAACTTGTTTTCCTCTGCGCTGTTTTATCAAATATGTCTTTCAAACGCTCATATGCCACTGCGTTTGGATGCGAGCGCTCAGAAAAACGTTGGACGTACAGCTTGGAGGCCAGCAGGAGATTTTTTCTGCTTTCCCAGAGGTATAAACCATGTCGATTAACACTTCTCTAGAAAACATTTGAAGATTTCCAAATTAAAACAACGGCTGGCCGTAAACCAGTGTCTTTATTTTGACAATTAGTACTTTACCAAACGAACTCCCGGAATCTTTGCTAACAATTATAAAGTAAAATATCAAAAATTTCAAGAAAAAATAAATATCTCAGAAACTACCAGTAATAGACATCGACAACCTTTTCTTTATTATTAGAAAGGGTTTCTAATTTTGCATCTAACTTTGAGATGAAAAACATGGCATTCTGTTAAAGAAATGAGTTATTCTTGTATAAAAAAGCAAAAATTGGGATTCATAAATTGCGTTTGAATTGTAAAGGATTTATAAATTTAATATAAGCAAATGACTGCCTATTGTTTCCGGAAATGAATCGCTAATACCGTATTCTTCTAGCTATTTTCGTTTCGAAGATATTCAAAATGGCGCAACGATGCAACATGCTGGAAACGTCAAAATTTTTCATAAAATGTCAACTAACTCACGAACTTTGCAACCTAGGCCTACTGTAATATTAATGAACTATAACATTTTTTATGACAAATACATAAATATCAATAATATACAAGGTGTTCCATTTAAAATAACAAAGTTGATGCTTACTTTCGCTATAGGTAACTGGAAGCCTACCATCGTTGAAAATATATTTAATTTGTTAAGCACTTATATCTAGATACCTAACTTTTATTTGAATCATTTTTACCAAAATTAACTTGTACATTTATTACACAGACCGACTGGCGCTTCGTGAATCACTCTGTATATAAAATTGCAATCAAAAAGTTTAACGTATTCCACGAAGAACTACCGACTTTTTGTTCATAGCGAATTTAGCGTGTTATCACAACAAATTTCTCCGTTAAAAGGAGCACATGAGATCATCCCAGCAAGTCGTCTATTCATTCAGTTCATACCACCGTATCCGACTTCTTTCTCGACAGGTAAACGTATGGGAAGCTGTATTATTCATGACATCAACCCTGGCGGCAGTTTCATGCATCGCTGCTTTGAGGGACGTCAGCGTCCGTCGTCTGAAAAGAGATCTAGAACTGGAACATCTACTGTTGCTGGTGACTCAATGCGGCGTGTTCATGTACTACTTGTTTCAAATAATCGGCGCCGCTCTTATGGGTTTGAATAAAGGAAGAGGTGGACTAATGAGGTAAGAAAATTAAAACTATTCCAAAAATTTTAGTTGACTGGTTGGTTGAACCAGCGTACGGTAGGCATTTCTGCCGCTCCCGATATACCGGAGGAGTAATGTTGCTGGTAGAATTCCACGTAACGCATGTTACAGGAGTTTGGAGATTTGAATAGAGAACTTTTTCAACTTATTATACGCCTCTGCGATGGATGGTCACTTAGTTAGGCTGTATTATTTTTGTTATTCGTCAGACGAGCTGCTGTCTGGGATTGTATACTGTTTTCTTGTCTTTTGCGATTTTTGATTACTGTTCTTCAATTATATTTGATTTTGCTATGATTTCCTCCACCGTTGTTCTCCACGTGTAGCACGTTCTTTCTACTTTGAGCTTGTTGCCATTAATTTTGTCTTCTTCTCTCCTTTTAATATGTCCCCAATATTTCATTACATTTGCTTCTATTTTTTTCTGATTGTTCTTCCCTCTACGAGTCCTGTTGTCCGTCTATTTTCGGTTTTTTTTTCACAGCTTTGGGCGTTTCTCAAGCTTGTTCTGTTAGCTTTGGTACTATAGTAGCACATGATTACCGAAGTGTATATATTTTTAAGGTGTTCCATTCAGGCACTTTTTTTTCTACAAATGGTAGTATAGCTCTTGCCATTCTATGCGCGGTCTCTCTTTGTCCTTTCTTTGACTGTTTCTCTGAGATTGTGTTTAGTGATTATGTAGCTTCCCAAATATTTTATTTTGTTTGTCAAGATATATTTCAGCCCTCTAGTTTGTATATGCTATCTGCCATTAACGCTTTCTCGTTAAAGCGAGCCAGTGGCTTTTGTTGTACTTAATTTATGATTAAGCAGTTTACTGATAGATTACCTTTTTCATTCTGTGTTATTACCACCAGGTCATCCGCATGTGCCAGTATAAACGGAAATTTTATTTCATATCTTTATATGTTATATCTTTTTCGGCTACTACTACTAATTACAACTTTATCCTATTCATCCAACGCGACTAAGTTGTTCTTTACCTGCCTAGGCAGTAAAATACTTTACCTGATTGGTAATTAAGCCAACGCTCTTAAACGTTTAGCGAACAATTTATCGTAATGCAAATGTAAAATGATACAAACAAAACCTCAAACGTCATGTACTTTCTAAAATGTGAGTCAAGAACTTCTAAACACTTTAGATGGAAATAGTAGTAGTACTAGTTGTAGTAGCCGAAAAAACATTGTATGCACCACGCCAGTAAAGTGTCTTTATTGAACTCGCCTCGTCTCTCAATCTCCAAACTCGTTCGATAAAGTGCCACTTTACTGCCTTGGTACATAAATAGCTATTAGTCGTGGGATGGTTTTTTTAATGGTGTCATCTAGGAAAATTGTAAATATTCTTAGAGATCTGGGACAGCCTTGCTTTACTCCTCTATTTTTTGAGGGGTGTTGTTGGTCCAAACCACTGTATCATTGTATCTTCGTGTAGTGTAGATCTTTTCCTTTGCCAAGATTGGAGGTTTATTATATCGAATGCTTTCATTAAGTCTATAGACATGACGATCATCTAAAATGCATGTCTATGCTGTGCTGTCTGCACCTCAACCAACTGCAAATAGATCTATTTCGCTGTCATTACAGCTCATCGGTGCAGTTTAGGTCTAGTGCAGACAGCACTGCATAGAACTGGTTTTGCCTATATACCAAAGCATTTTTCTTCTAATATGCTCCTTAGCGTGAGCATGTTGTGATCGTCTACTGATCTGTACTTGATGAAGGCTGTCTCATATTGTGACGCTTCCGAGATGTACTTTTCTAGTTCTAAGAGTAGGTGTACGTAGTATTTATACCCCACTCTACATGGTATTATTCTTCGATAGTCGTCGTATTCTGGGGAGTTTGTATTTTAACAATGAGTATTTGTACCATGGTGAAGCAATATTGGGGAGTCTTATTTAGTAGCCAAGCTGTTGTTATTATTTTATGTATTTCTTGTTTTTCTATTTCCGGTACATTTTTTATTAGTTTGTTGTTTATTATATATAGGCCTGGTGCTTTATTGTTTTTCATGCTGTTTACCATCCGATCTAGGTCAATAAGTCCTCTTAAGTCGCTTAGCGATCAATAGTATCTTTCGTCAAAAAAAATTAATCTCGGTGCCTCCATTTTTTTATCGGAATGTATTTACTGAAATTCCTGTTGTTTTCTGTGTGATATTTTTTTAAAATATTTGAAACTGTAGTTGTGACACTCGCCTTTTGACCATACGTGAATTAAAAAAAAACTTTTGGCATTTCCTATTTTTGTGCTGCTTTTGAATATTTCTAACCTTTTGTTTTGTTAGTTTTATTTGCTGCGTCCCACTGTGATCAGCCTTCTTCTTCTCTTAATTACCTTTTCATAGTTGACAATCGTAGCTTTCCTGTTTAACCTTTCTCTATTTAACGTTTGTTTTGTTGTTTTTTTATATGTATTGTTATCTTTTTCCAGTTTCGGTATTTTTTTTGCTTTAGATTTTAGTTTCTAGAGCTTTTGTATATTTTGCTTTTATCTTTTCTATCTTCAGTAGGTTAATGTTTTTTTTTCATTTTGACCGTGCTTATCTCCTTTTGTATTTTGTGTATTTGTAGTTATGTTTTGCCTTCTTTGTCTTTATCGTCCCATCCGTCAATATGTATCTGCTACTTCTTATTGCCATTGCTCCACGTTATGACAGGATTTGCAGTTGCTCCAGATGTTTTTTATTGTGAGGTTGGTTATTTTTAGGTTGACCTTAGTTCTCGTTTGTAATTTCGCAAAATTACAAACATTTTAAAATAGTTATTAGCTTAGTTGGGACTTTTTTTTAACTGGTAACTTTCACAGGTTAATCACGCCATTCTGCGCACTTATCCAGAGTTCCTGCCAAACAGCGCTGGTTCTGGACGCGTGGCGTCGCCGTTGCACGGGTACACAGATTCGTAGAAAGCCAGGACGGCAGCTCATCACCTTCTTGCTCGTGGCCAACATTGCCTTGTGGGCCGTCAACAGACTAAAGAACAACAGATCTGTTTCGCACCCCAACCAGATGGATTTCTATGGAGTCCTCGCTTGGAACATTATAACGCACGTCTCTATGCCTCTCGTGGTTTCGTATAGATTTCAATCGACCGTGTGCTTCTACGAGATTTGGAAGCATGTATACAAAATGAGACCGATAAATAGAAGCAGCAGTGATCATAAGAGTGATTATTTATTGTGAACAGTATCAAAAGGTGTGATGAAGGCTTATATTCTTTTTTAAACAGCAGGAGACTTCGACAAGTCGCCATTGTATTAAGATATCATAGAGTATTCTGTCACAAAGTTGCAATAAAAGATTAAAATTTCAGCCGGTTGATTATTTATGTGTGTAATTTAAATAATTAATTTTTATTGTGTTTCATTCACCACTTAAACAGATCATTCTCAAGCGATATTAAAAAATGTATGGGTTTCTTTCCTTTCCACTTAATAGGCTCGTAAAAGAACCTGCCTTGGATTGCGAATTCAAGTTATATAATTGAGAAAGTATCATTGATAGTCCAACTCAGGTGTTCGCCTCAATTTTTGTTATTTAATAAACAATTTTTGAACTGGTGTATTAAAAGTGATTATTTGAAGATTTATTACGAATATAATGGTTTAAATTTAAGTAAGTCGTCGGTAATAGATAGTTGTCTAAGAAATAACTCAAAAGTCGTCCTAATATGGCCCGGTATATTTTCTGACAAGCGTCTAGGTAGCATCAGCAAATTCGTATGAAGCAGTTCAATGGTATGAAGTATTATAGTAACCTCTAGTACATGCCTTTTAAGTTTTATTTGTAAATTGTCACTTTTAGCTATGTGAACTGTGTTGATGTGTTGTTTTCGAAAGAAAATGACCCAAGTAACTCTTAGTTGGTGGAACATATCATTTATATTGGATGAAATATTGGTGCAAAATGTGCAGTTGTGGAGAGGCGGTTTTGAATGCTGACCACCTTATTTAACATGACAAACCGATTGTAGTCCGTTGGTTGCGATTTCATTGCAGAGCAATGCTCTGCATACTGCCTTTATAAAATTAGTGGAGAATCTGTGAAATGTGATAGATAATAAGTAGCAAAATTTGCTTTTATATCCCAAAAAACATCCATAATATCCATCCGTAATTATATATCAAGTAGGTCAGGTTCACCATGACTAGTTTTCTACTGTTTTTCAACGTAACGTACTTTAAGTATATATGAGAGCAGATGCCCTCAGTGCCATCTAAGCGGAACTCTGCAAGCTAGGCGGTCTGTAACTGTATAACATCGGCCTAGTGCAGGTTCCTGACGATGGCCCGCCGCGGTTATAGACGACGATCTGCTTTGGTCGATTACTTTGTAACCCTACCTGATGAACCCTAATAGGGCGAAACTAGTCGTAGGGTCAGAGTGGTTTGACCAGAACAGATGATTTATTTCATCTAGTACTTTTAAGGCGACCAACCGTCTGGATTTAGCCCGGACAGGTTTGTATTTTTGTTTATGTGCCCATATTCAATATAGTATCCGAAAAAGAAGTTGAAGCTGCTGAAGATGGCAGCTTAGCATTTGTAATACGTATTTAACTTTTCTACATTAATGTGGTAAGGGTTTTTTATATACAGGTATCTTTTAGATTGGGATTTGATTTTGAAATAGATTAAGTAATGGTGTGGTGGATTTGTAAAACTTCCACTTAGATATTGGCTACAACAGTGATCGCACAGAAACTCCTTCCGCCCGCTCGTAGTATTCTTTTTCAAAAGTAAAAAGGCAGACCTCAGGCCGAGTCTTCGTCCAGGTCTTCTTCCTGTAGGTGTTTCTTTCATCTTGCCTAAGGCGGCGTCTCGCCGTTTCTTGTTAAGAACGAAGGAATGTCGGCTCTATTTTGCTCTTCTTCATATTCCGTGAGTATATGGAAGACAGAAGAAAATGTGTTTTTGGATACTCCGATATGGGTGTTGCGCTAACATCCGACGACGTTCCATTTGTTAGAAAATAACCAGCTGCAAAATTCATTTAGCGTTATATATTGAATTTCACTGAATGACGAAATGAATTTCAAATCCCTATACATTTTATCTGGTTTCTTTTCTACAAGTTGCTTCAGAACTCTCAGTTCAAACAAATTACTTAACTTCACCTTCCAACTGCTGTAAACAAGGATTTCATTTCACATTTTGAAAGCCTTGATTGCTTAAGAGAATTGCAGCTTTAAAAAGATATACTTTACCACCAAGATACTGATATACTCAGTACCAGTTCCTCCAATAAACCATTGCACGTATTTAATTTTAACACATAAGATTTTTAAAAAATATTTAGTAAATAATAAAAATCTTATACTTGTGAACAGTGCATAGATTGTTTTTTATCTACTTTTTTTAGCTTTTAATTCATATCTTTAGAATTCAGCTTTATTAATTTATTCTATTAATGGCAATGTCTTTTAAAGTTATGTTGTTTTTATTCTGCAATGTAATGCTGCTGACAATGATATCGCTCGAACGGTTCAAGTGTTTATTTTCCTGTAATAATGTGAAACATCATTGAAGCAAAATAATTTACTAAATTTAAGGTAAACCACTTAATATCATCATTTCATTATATTTCAGTTGTGGCATTGTAACCATAATACATGAGCATTTTTATTTAAAAACTCCTCCGTTGTTCGAAGAATTTGAGGTATTACTAACGTACTTTTAAAATGACAGGTGGGTTTTAAGTTGAGAAATTTTAAGTTAATTATTAGTTTGGCATTTATCCTTCTTCATTGCCTTTGTGAGATTTGCAAATAGTCGATGAAATACTTTCGCAAATCTCCATACCACCTACTAATTTGGATTTACCGCTAGCTGTGTATTTGGATTTAATATTTTACCTTTTTAAGTTTCTGGTTAAACCTTTGTTTGTTGTTAACCTCGTCTACGCGATTTTATACTTTTAGGCTCTTACACGTCAGTTTAAAGACAAAATGTTAAAACAGACTAAACGATTTAATCACACATTGCAACTTTTTTCTTTTACATTGCCAATTAGGGAAATTGTCCGACGGCCCCTAAAAATTCAAAWCTCACCGGCAATCTTGGCGCAATTGCTACGTGATGAGCAGGTCMTGCATACAAATAAGCAACAGAAACATGGGTAATTTAATAGCGAGACGAATCATTTCTCCTCCCCTTTCCCTTATAATGTTTAGTGAGCTCTAAATTCTGTATACTGCGTAAATGTTGAAATATTCAGTTACAAGGAGCGTTTTTATATTAGCAGAATAGACATGATAGTTATGAAAATACAGCATTTCAACTGTTTCAACAGTTGAGCGGGGAACCGTCTGAAAAAGCCATGGACCATCTAGCCCTGTAGTGCCGCTAATATATATACATATATAGGGTGTCAACCAGTTCAAGTAGTGCGCGTGAGCAATATATCTCCTTTATTAGAGCAGAGGTCAAAAAATGTTTTAACTAACTTACCTTCATTTCTTTTTCTTCATGAACTAGATTATGGACAGAGTCCAATTCTGGAACCTGGAATCTGGATAGAAACCACCTGCCAGTAGCACCTCAGCAGCTCCAGGGTTGGAAGTGGAGGAACCCCGGTCTCCGGGCTCCTCCACCAATAAACCTGGACCGACTGACAAGTATGTAGATGTGCAAGCCTCTTTTTCAGAAGGGAAGGTAAGGACTTACAATTTCTACATATTAACTTGCATCGCAACTATGATGCGTCCAGTTCTTTAGGACGGCATCTGACTGCGATGCAAACAAGTTTTGCTCTAATTTAAGAGCTTTAGGTTTACCAAGACGCAGTGGGAGGTTTTAACTGCAAAAACTTTTCTGTTTTTCAGGTATTGTCGGATGAAAGACCGGGAGTTTACGTGCTCGCTGCCAAAAGCTTGCGCGTGCGACCCCTAAGGAACTTCATGGAAGAGACCTTGTAGCGGTAATAAGTCAATCGAGAGATGCATCAGGTTTACAGGACATTGTCGTGGCCTTGGCCTATCTACCTTACGACTCGCCTACTCTGCCACCCTCAGAAAAAATTTGTGAGCTGGTTGAGTGGAGTAGAAACAACAATCTGTCAATTGTTTTGGGGTTGTGATGGAAATGCCCATCACATTGTGTGAATCAGAAACGACAAGAATCAGAGAGGTCGGGCGATTTTAGGATATGTAGCCATCTCAGGGCTCGAGGTGATGAATGTTGGGTCAGAACCAACGTTTCTAACCAGTGTCAAAATGGAGGTAATAGATATCATACTCTGCTCTACAGCCTGGGTAAGATATTTTCATGATTGTAGGGTATTGAGCGAACCAAGTTTGTCGGACTACAGGTACGTATATTCAATTCAAACTAAACAGATATATGAAAGGGTCAAAATACAACTTCAGAAATCCAAGACAAATTGATTTGGACTCTTATCGGATGGACCTGTCGGCTAAAACCTCGATGTAGGTATAGGCCTGGACCTCAAATTAGTAAAGAATTGGACCTGGCCGCTGAAAAGTTAATAGGGGCTATAATCACTTGCTTTGAGGTAAATTGCCCTATAGAAAGGGTTAAACAAAACAAAAAAGCACTATGGTGGAACGGTGAATTTGTTTCTGCGAAGGTAAACTCGTAAAAGATTCGACAGTAATATGCGGCTAAACGAGTCTTCCGAATGGGAATGCTATAAGGAAAGACAAAGAAGGTTTAAACGTTTCATTGAAAGAGGAAAAAGGACTGTTGGACGAAGTTTTGCACTACCAGATAACAGCTCCCAACTGTTTGCAGACATAGAAAAGTTCTTGGGAAGAGCAGGGTGGAGGTTGGTGTTCAGCGACTGCCGAATGGTTCCTATACAGAAACTGAACGTGCCGCACTACAGTGTGTGCTGCAAACCCACTTTCCGGGATCCGATACAGATGTGGACGACAACGTGGCCAAAGGAACCGGGACCGAGAAAGCCTGGAATGTGGCCTCGGATGTAGTGACATTTGACAAACTAAGATGGGCTATCAATTCATTTGATCCAATTAAGCCAGCCAAACCTGATTAAATTTTTCCCGCACTTCTCAGGAAGGCGGGTGATACATAAAACATAATAGGACCGCTTTATCCTATAATAAAAGCGTCAGTAGCTTTGGAACACATACCGTTGTCCTGGAGGAGGGTCGCAGTGTGTTAATACCAAAAGCTGGTCGATTTCACTATGGCCAGCCTAAAAATTTATGGTGGATCAGTCTGACCTCGTTTTTGTTGAAGGCGAGTGAAAAGCTGGTTGAACGTTATCTAAAGGATCGGGTACTAGTTGACACACCTCTAAACCCAAATCAGCATGCCCAAAGGTCAGGCATGTCTACGGAAATAACACTTCATCAACTCACCTGCCGAACTAAGAATGCGCCATCTGGATATTGAAGGAGCCTTCAACAATCCTTCATTTGATGTTCTGCGGTGACAAGCAGAGCCGCTAATCAACTATTGTCGATGCTCCGTTGCCGTCGCTTGGAGCTAACTTTGAGAAAAACTTGGGTGCAGGCGATCGCTCTACAAGGCTTTCCGCAGGGGGGGTATTATTTCCCCTCTTGCGGACTTTCTTCGCAGACACTCTCCCTGTTGACCTTAGCAAAAATTGATACTATGTGCAGGCTTATGTAGATGACGTGTGCATTGTTATTTCAAGTAAATTTCTGTGGCCGATTTTAGAGCTGATGCAAATCGCTCTAAACAGGGCCAGCAGGTGGTGTGAATAAAGAGGCTTGTCGGTTAATCCGACAAAGATGGAACGCTTAGTCTTCACAAATAAACGCAAACGGAGGTCTATTCGTTGGCCTTTTTTTGTAAAACGTAACATTGAAGTCGGTACCGGTGGTGAGGTACCTAGGTGTAATCCTGGATTCCAAACTGGCTTGGGTGTACAATGTTAACGAAATCAGTCGAAAGGCGTGTGCAACACTGTGGGTGTGCAGACGTTTTTAGGGAAAGAGTTGGGGACTTAAACCACAGGTCGTGTACTGGGTGTACACAACTGTGGTAAGACCGGCTATCACATACCCCAGCCTGGTATGTATCAGGTCAGTGTCAGTACAGCGTCCAAATTCAACGGCTGGGCTGCCTTATGATAACCGGTGGTATAAGAACGACACCTACTATGCATCTGGGACTGGAACCTCTACACGTAAAGGTAGAGCATGAAGCCCGGAGAGCGGCCTTTAGATTGCAGGGGTTAGGTAACTGGAAATCCGGGGGAAGAGCGCACCGTATGACGCTCTCTGTACCAAACAGAGTCTCTTAATGCCGAGAGATGTTTTGAAACACCGAACAGAGTCAATATCCCCAGTAAGAAGAAGTTGTTTCTGAATGGTGAAAACATGCTTAAACACACACAATGACTCATCTATACACGAATAGCTCTAAAACAGATACAGGCACAGGCGCGGGAGTATGGGGTACATCTGCAAGGGTACAACTAAGTTCGCTACTGGGAGAGTATCCTAGCGTATGCCAAGCAAAAATTTATGCAATCCTGACATGTGCTCATGATAACTTCAGTAGAGGGTACTCCGGATTGGATATCTACATTTGGTGCGATAGCCAGGCAGTACTTCGCGCGCTTACCTGTGCTAGGGTGCGCTCCAACCTACTACTGGACTGGCGTAACACATTAATAAGGTTGGCGCAACATAATCAGGTTAATTTGATTTAGGTGTGTGCACACGCAGGGCAAAGGAAGGGCCGATAGGTTAGCGAAAAAGGCGGCGTCGGTACCTCATCTCGGACAGTCACCTTCCATTGCTATTCCAGAAAGCACACTGAGGACTGAGATCACAAAGTGGCTTGGTCGTCAGTTTTTCTTGTATAGGGAAGATGCGGCGGACCTGAGGCAATTTAGGGCCTTCGTCACTGAACCTATGCCTGCTCAGGAACGCAAATGGCTTTTAAGCCATTATGGAACAAATTAATTGTGAATATCCTGTATAGTTTTAACAATATAAAACATGTTCGTTTGATTTGCCTATAAGTGGTTGGTGTTTCCAGAAAACATTTCTTGATAAATATATTGCTAAAATATTTTTACATTTTTCTGAATAAAAATAAAAAAGTGCGCATACAAAACTACGATGCAATAAAAATATAGGTTTCTATTTATAAAAATCAAGTTAATGTCAGTGCAGCTAATTTGAGACACCCTGTATATATGAAAATAATAAGAGTTTTTGAAGAAAGACAAATGAGGAGAAGTGAGTTAAAGCTTTTTTCTTAAATCTGCTTTAATAACGGAGATATTTTACTTATGCGCACTAGACGGACACACTGTATACTTATTCAAAAAGACTTTTTTACGCTTCAACAATCGTGACGTGCCTTATTGACAGAAAAGACCTGGAGGCCTTATTCATTAGTTCGCCTCGTCAGAGGCCCATTCAGGGCGAAAACAAAATCCAGTAAACGCCTGTTCCACTTCCGATTGCTGAAGTGCCCGAAATGCGAGCGCGTAGACAGGTGAAATCATTAATTTGGAAACACTACACGTTCGTGTCCGCCTATTACGGTACTTCCCCCTACGAAAACGAAATAAGGACGACACCGTCGAATCGGATTATCGTCGGGAAGTCGGACGATCGGCAGCTCGCAGCCCGTGGCATAATCACGCGAAAATTCTCTAAATTTTTCCCCCGCTCGCGCTGCTAATGCTACCTGCGAATTTTTGTTCGCGGAATTAACTTCTGGCATAAAACGGATTACCGAGCAGCGAGCAAGGTTTTCGATGGAGGAAATCCGATTTTTACTATTTGCTATCAGGCAGACGTACTTTATTGGAGGAGATTCGATTTTCGGTGCCTTATATATGTACTTTGTGTTTCCCCCGTGCAGACATGATTTTTAAACGCAATAAATTTGAACCTAAAGTAACAGCAATGACTAGCACTTGTCGCTGGAGAAACTTATAAGCATATTAACTTTCTGCTTCACGTAAATCAAGCCCTTTAGAAATCATGTCTACGAGTTAAGCGTCTGCTTGACTACGATGTAGATATAAATAGTCACTCTTTGCACAGTGATTTTCTGAAAACGGCGCAAATTACTTTTTTCAGTAGCAGAGGTTAAACTATTTCTTTGTTAACCCTTTGGAGATAAAGTAGCACTTTAACAGCAAGGGTATATAGTATATTACATAACAAGGGTTGTAAGAAACATATTACGCAGGAGGGGAAAGTTTGCATACCAGCCGCGTAGCGGCGAGTAACGCATTTCCACGAGTGCGTAATTGCCTTACAACTCGAGTAATGTACTATACTTTTTCTATAACATCTACATTTTTACAATAATAATAATATTTGAAAAATAAATATTTGTACACGGCGAAATTTAATCTGAAGGCTACTCTTACATTTAACCATGGCACAAATAACTAGCAATACTAATAAGAATGAAAAAAAGAAGTATTTATACGTCTAAAGTACTAAAACCTAACAAAAACATAATTTCATTATTGTAACCTAAATACTAATGTTATATAATTTTATGGCATTATAATGATAAGATCTCTGAAACATTGCAGTAGAATGCCCGAGCATAACAAATCTATTGCCAAAACGTGTATTAAATTCATGAGTTCCTACATCTGATTTGAGCTGAAATTTATCAAAAAGATAGGAAGGACTTTTTGTCAATAATATACGATGAGTGCTTGTTAACATGCTGTACCTCCACATCCCATCCAGACGCAGCCATCGTAATTCAGAAATTATTATAGATACATGGTCAAACTTCCTTAAACGACATACAAAACGCGCACAGCCATTCTGTATTTTTTAAGACGTCTCTTCGAGGCCTGGTCAAGGCAGGAGTAATATACAACGATGCAGTACTCCATATGAATGTCTCACAAAGTTTTTAACGAAATTTAAAATTCAAAATATGTATACTGGCAAAGAGCAGTTTCATTTTACAAAAAGCAGTTTGCGTCAAATGAGGCACATGACTTCTAAAACGAAGCAATTTTATCATAGTGGACACCTAAATTTTTAACACTATCTAAAAATTGAATGATGTCAGCGTCTAATTTCAAGGAAAAAGTGTTTTTAATAATTTGTCGGTATTTATTTCCTGCAAAAAAACCAATGCATAAGTTTTCGATGCATTAATAGTTAAATTATGTTCCCTAGAATAGTCAACAGTAGCCTACAAATACAAGTTAAATTTATTATTGTATTCAGTAATTTCAGAACTTTCAAATGAAAAAAAGAAGCTGGGTATCATCGACGTAAGCCTGCACACTAGAGTGAGTAAAGCAAGGGCCCAAGCACGCTACCCTGTGGGACTCCTGACTTAACGAGTTCAAAAGCAGAAGACTTAGTACCCATCACAACTTGTTGGTACCTCGCGGTTAAGTAAGACTCAATTAAATTTACTGTGTCTACATTACATCCATAATAACTTAATTTAGCTAAAAGTATTTCATGATTTATTTTATCAAATGCTTTAGAGAAATCCAATAGCACCAACACGTTAACTACTTTATTGTCCCACCTAGTGATAATAGTATCGGTAAGATTTTGAAGAGCTATAGCCGTATTATTATATTTCGTAAAACCCGACTGGTTCGACAAAATAATATTATGAGATAAACAGTATGTAGCTGCACATGGATAACACGCTCAAAAATCTTGGATAGTATAGGTAATTTATCTATTGGGCGTAGATCAGTAAAGTCATTGGGTACCGTATGTTTAGGGAATGGTATTACTTGGGCGAACTTCCATGCTTCAGGAAAATATCCTGTAATGATGCAAGCGTTGATAATATACGTAATGTGAGGAAGAATAACCGGCATGCACATACGTAACATTCTTAATGAAATGCCGTCGTATCCAGAAGCATTTGATCTGAAATGATTTATAATGGATGCAATATCATCCATCTCAGTTAGCCGCAACTGAAAATACAAGTCTGGATCTAGTCTGTTATCATTATAACGAGAAAGCACTTTAGGATCGGCGTTTGTACTATCCAATATTGACAAAAAATAATTATTTATATTAATAGGATTATCTAGATGTGAGGGTATTTCAGCATTATTATTGTAATGTATGTGTAATTATTCCTGGGTCTTCCAGAACTTTTTGCCATCCTTTAAGGTATATGTAAAATTAAGATTTTCTTTCTCTCGCCTAAGAGATGCTAGAGCAAAATTTCTTAAACCTTTGTAATGGTTTCAGTTTTCAACACTTTTGTTCGATTTATAAGCAGCAAGTGCCCTGTCACGTATTGAAAAAATACGTTTAAATAAACAAAACAGGACACAGACGGTACAAAAGCAATAAATTTGCTAAGATAATGCAAAAAAAAGTATAAATTCCTGATTCTTCCAAGCAGTGAACGAACAAGAAGTGTATAACATCATATGGTCACTAAAAACTAAGGCAACTCAGGATATATACGTAATGTCGACAAAATTTCTGAAATCTATAGCTTGGTCACTCATAACACCACTGCCAATAGTAATAAATAAATGCATGACAGAGTGAACATTTCCAGGGCAGCTAAAAAGAGCAAAAATATCACCAATTAAAAAATGCCGGTCCGACAAATTACAGGGCCATTGCTGTCCTTCCACCTTTATCCAAAATTTTCGAAAAAATAATTAAAGTAAGACTAGTAAAGTACCTCGAAGACAAACAAGTACCTACTTGGTAATCACCAGCATGGTTGTTACCGACAGAAAAGGTCAACGACAATGGCACCACTAGACCTTACTCAAAAAATTAATTGAAGCACAAGACAACAAAGGACTGACAAAGTTAATTTCCTGCGACTTATCTAAGGCTTTCGACTCTGACCCCCACGAGAAACTGCTGAAAAAATGAATTTCTACGGAATAGGAGATGTACCACTCGAAATAATAAGAAACTACCTAGCAGAAATCAGTCACCGAGTGCTATGGAACAACATATTATCAGATCAGCTTCAAACTTCCTATGGCGTGCCACAAGGCTCAATATTGGGGCCGGTTCTATTTATCACCTATATAAATGATTTGAAGCAAATCTAAAAGATGTTTCACTATACTTGTACGCAGATGACACGACATAATTTGTGAAAGTCCCAAGTAACGATCACCTTAAATACATAGAAATGCAAATACTTCAAAACAGCAAAACCTGGTTTACGGCAAATAGCCTCAAAATCAATGAAAAAAAGAATCATTACATTAGTAAAATCCAGCGAAAAACAAAGTTTAAAATTTCTGGGAATCGTCATAAGCAATGAACTATCGTGTAAACTACACATAGAAAGTATGAAACAAAAAATATTGGCTGGGATTTATGCAATAAGAACTATAAAAAAACCGCTGCCAGTTGAATCAATACTTCCACATCCAATTGTCAAAATGACATTTACGTTTTTATTTCTTATACTATACGATTAGTAATCAGGTTTTGAGCATATTTTCTCTCTACATATTTTTCCAAGACATACAGGCCTCGTGATTAGCAAAAATATATAAATTTTAAAATCGGTTTTTCCAAATAACTCGAACATTATTAACTTAACAAAAAATTACAAGAGTGCTTTCTGATCAGAAATTTGATTTTCTATATAATACCAAAATTTAAAAAAAATCGTACGAGTAGGGTCCAAAATAGGTTTTTTGGAAATATTTCGAAAATGTCAAAATTTTGAATAAATTTTGTAAGACACTTTCTGTGACAAAATTTTATTTCCTATCTGATGGCTTATTCATTTTTTGAATATATAAAATATATTCGGAGATATTTAGGACCTTTTTCTTTAAGTGACGCTTTTTTGCTACCTTCTAAATAGTTTGCTGCACCGAAAACTTATAAGAACGAATAATACTAGCAGTTATATTACTAATCACATACTAAAACGAAAAAAAATAAAAAATTGCAAAAAGGATAGTTACCTCCCAATTTCGCCCCCTTCCCGATACCCTACTTACCCCACAAACAATAGGTCGCTTTGGGTAGTTGAGATTTATACGTTTAGTTGAGAGAACAGAATATACTGATACTGCCTGCAATATATATCTTTGAGTGTTTGAAGTTTGTCCACAACAACCTACAAAGATTTAAAAAGAATGGTGATAGTGACTCCTTCAACACAAGGCAGATGCACGAATTACAGATACCGCTTCATAAGAGCAAGGGAACACAACAGGACATTGATTGCTAGGAACCTAAACTGTACAACGTTCTGCCCCACGAGGAAAAGCGAATAAGTAGTGGAATCTTTCAAAGACAAGAGTTTCTGACAAATCGTGTAAATGTGAATTAGTATGTTAGTTAGTTTGTTATATCTCGTTATATACATTTTAAACTGTGTGTTTGCTTTTACATTGTTCTATTGATGACGTATCATGTAATAATTGATGATTAATAAACATTCATATTCGTATTCATGCGCGGATTATACAAAGTTGTGGAACAGGATATAGTTCATTAAACGATGCTCTCATCTAATTATTATCTTTTCAGATCGCTGCAACACTTTCTATCCGGAAACAACTCCAGTCAACTGGGCAATAATCCTCTAAGCGAACATGCGCTCAAACACGACTTAAACATGTCTATGCCGTTTCTGTCACCGAGGGCAGTACAAAATAAAACGAAAGGAAAATTCTAACGAATTTTCAATTACTTCCTTTTGCGTGTGATTTTGCTAATTTTATTGCGCCCTGGAAGCGCGTCGAGTCAATTTGCGCAAGGCCGAATAGGGCACCAGCGACCGAAACAAAAGAGAGCGTCGCTTTTGACCCTAATGGAGAACATCAAATAAAAGTAAACTGGAGTGGACACGGGACAGCAGAACACGGCCATTATTGGACGCAATCAGAGCTGCAGTCAACCGCTAAAAAGACCGTAGAGGAAATCTCATTCTGTTTCCGCTTGTCACTCTTCATGGTGTATTAAAGAACACGCCCGTCTGTTGAAGGGGGTCTCTTCTAAAGGATTCCTTTCAAGAGCAGCGCAAATTCGACGTGTGGAGCAAAATTTGATGAACAAATAGCAAATATGAGAGAAAAAATGAAACTTTCTAGAAATGATCGAGGGCCAAATTCTGGAGTAAAATTGGTATAATTGAAATACTGTAAATTTCTTGGACTCTTGGCGGAATTTTGTTTTTGCATCATATCTGTCTGTAGTCAGGATAATTAAAATACCAACACGATTTTGTGGCACACCCGTTTGCAAATTGTTACTTCTCAAATCGATGTTGTGTACGCGAACTTTGATACTGTAAGCCATCAAACATGTCACTGAGTTTTCTTAGAGTTTTAAATTTGACGAAACGACGGCTATGTGCAAGCAACGGGTTACAAATATGAGACATTTTATACAGCTTCTGGGGTGCCCCGAGGCTCTAATTTAGGATCTCTTGTATTTTTATTATTTATTAACGACATTTCTGGTTGCACCGAATAACTTAGCTTAATATATACAGATAATATTAAAATACTTCAAGTTGTCTGACTGCTCTAAAGTACGAAGAGATTTAAATTATCTTTATGATGGATATATGCATAACAATTCGTGTTTAAATATTATTTATGAATGTAATACATTAACCTTTTAAAGACTAATGCGTATCGTCCGATTAGGTATGAAATAGACAAACAGAAAATCTGCAAAGGGTTCCAGGATGCCTTAACATTAATCACCGTGTTGCTACCACTGTAAGTGACTAGCCTTTGTGTTCAGAAATACTGTGCACGTTCACCTTTATTTGTTATTAGAGCATTTAACTCCAATATTTAGAATACTGCTGCGTTGTGTAGAATCCGTACTATCTATATAATCAGTGGCAATAGACTAAAAAAGAACAGACGCAGGACATGCCCATTTTAAAGAACACACGAAGAAGAAAAAACAAGATTTTTTTTTTTGTATATAGGAAACAATACGTTATTTCTACGACATATAAATCTCATTGGTCAGGCGTCGCAATTGAAAAATGTCAGACCTTTAGAGTTCATCATTAGTTTTAAATTTTCGTTACATTTACTACTATCTCTGGTGTTCTATACTAGAGAGTGAAGTTTTCCTTTTTTTATTTGACTACTTATTCTTGCCTATTTGTTACCGCATGTTTAACTATATTTTAGATATTATTGCGCATGTAAGTTAGTATTATATACTTAAACAGAATAAGTACATTTCTTATAACTCAATGCAACTCAATTTAATTAAATTAATTTGATTTAATTAATCTTTAGTCTCTAGTAAATGAGGGAGAGCACAATTATTCTCAAATTCCTTCTGGCGGTTGCCTAACGTCCTAACAACATTTACAAACCATCCTAGTAGACCTGACATTAATGCTTTAAAGAATTTACTAAATTCATGTTTCTGTCACCAGTTAGATACCATTTTTTGTCACAGCGATCTTATAAATGTTTGTTAAATAGTATAAGATACCGTTATTCCAAAGAAAGAATCGATACTAGCGCAAAAAGTTTGATTTTCTCTTAACGCGTACCTACAACACGTTGGTACATTACTGTGGCTATCTTAATCCCTACTTTCAATGACACGAATTGGAAATCTAAATTTAAATAGTTAAATTGTAAGCAACAGTTACATCATTGCTACAACAGATTAAAAACAAATACACAGTACACAGAATACAGTGTTTCTAGCCCAACATGGAATTTTTCTATCTGTACAAGAGCGTTAAACAATATTTTAGGTGTGTTTTTTTATGCTGATTACGAATATGTTGGAGCCCAAAAGTAATTCAATACCTTGTAGATCTATTTAATTTAGCAACATAGTATGCACATTTTATACAAGTTAGGAACAATAATAAGTTATAGTGTGTTACTGCCCTATCCGAATTTCTGTATACGATTTTTGTATTTTTTAGAAAAACCCGTTCTATCCTGATAGCTTGTATTAAGAGTGATTTTTCAAAATGCAGCACTATTTAGATGGGCTTTAGTTCAAGGCAGCTAGCCCGGTGACAAAATTACGATACATATTTATAAAGTAATGGCCTTTTCGTATATTGAAATATTGACGCATCATAACAATGTTGCATACATATAGCGCCATCTGCGAAGGCATTGTGTTGTTTCAGTTGTGGTTTGCTATTCAATATATGCAGTCAACAATATCCGCGACAATCGTTGATCCCACCAATTGCGAAGTGCAAGCAGTGATTCGTTTTTTGTGAGCAAACCGTTCTTCCTCACAGATATGCTTTGCCTATGGATCAACTGTAATAAAATAAGGAAAGGCTAGACAATGGTATCGAGAATTCAAGAATGGTGGCTCTAATGTACATGATGAGGAGCAGAGTGGCAGGCCCGGTGTCCAGATTGAAGAACTTTGTTCGACAGGTAGACTAACAACTAGTGCTCTAGTTAATAATTTTCTAATGTTGGACGCACCACTATATTAAGTTTGTTCCGGAAAAGCTTAGATATCACAAACTGTGTGCAAGGTGGTTACCAAAAACACTTACAACAACAAAAGATGTGGAAAAAGAAATACGTTTGTAGGAAACTAAAACTGTGAATAAAAGGTTTTTATTGACAAAACGGCCCCTTAGGAATATGCCTGGTAAACTCTAACAGTAATTCGAACATGGAGAAAATTATCTGTATTATTAAAATGACCGCAATGGAAGTTTTTGTTCACCTATGGTATTGATACACCTAATCAAGAACATTATCTATTAATTTAACAGCCTGACGCTAAGTCAGTGAAGCTCTACAAGGCCGAGTTTGAGATAATTAACATAAAAATTTGTCTCCTGGCTGTTACATAATTTTGGAGCTTTCTGTATAACATGCAAGGTAAAAAATATCCGAAAATCAAAGATTTGGGGTGTGGTGTGATGTTTAGGAAAAATATGAACACTGAAACGTATAAATACTTAATTGATACAAATATTACAACAATTAAAAAATTACAATTCATTCTATTATTGATACAAATAATCGGTTAGATTTTGAAAAATACAGATCGATCGTTATTCTTTCTTTTTCGTGTCTTCCATTCTATAATGCTTTAGAAAGCTCATTGCAACCGAGATACAACAAACGAGCGTCACTGCAAGGAGAGAAATATAGGTATCAGAGACGGGACGCAATAAATCTAAGTTAAACCAACTTATGTCACCTGGGACCAGGCTTTGCTTGCTGTTTACAACTAGACTAGAAACGGTCGAATGCGTTCCATTTTATTCTGCTAAAAGCTTGTGCATAAAAACGTAGGTAAAGCTAGTGATGTAAAATAGAAATGAATGAAGCAGAATAATCAATGTGAAATAAACTATTATTTCCCAAGTTCTATTCCAATTGGAACGTCTCATAAACACATTAATACTGTATTTGAAAAACTCATAAATAATCAAGTAGTAATCTATCTTGAACTAAATTTCGGAAAGCGGAGGTGGCGGGTTTTGAAAACATGTAGTGTACTACCAATAAAACACCTAGTTCTTTCTGAATGTTGTAACGGTCATTTAATTTCGTAATGTTCTTTTTTTCTAAGCTCTTCTATTAACAGTCTTTTAGGTGATTAAGTTTCACTAACGATGCATTTTTCCAAATAATTTTTTGTGTCATTTTGCTTACATTGGTACGTAATGCTAAAGCGCTAATTCGGCGGTTTAATTCAAAATAAGTTTGTTCGATTGCTGCATCCGGTTCTGCATCGAAAATATCTTCACCTTGGTTTCTTGCGCCTGAATGTGGCCTTCTTTTACCTGTCAGGTATCAGTATCAGTAACCTGAGTGAACGCTGAGGAGCGGGGACGTAGTAAAATAAATTTCGGTAAAATTCCAACTGCATAAAGCATTTTACTACAAATTGTTGTCGTCGACATTTTGGTATTTCATTTCGTGGGTGAGATTTAGTAATATTTCGAGACCCTTGGTTTTCGTCGATAACAATCAGCTGAAGCTGGATTCGCCCAATTCACTACAGCAGCCATATATCCTGACTTGACAATCTTCAGTTTAATAAAACCGAGTGTGAAAAGCCCGCCTCCATATAGGGTAAGTGTCGAACCTAGGAATTTCTTTATATCTAACTATCCATTCGTTGGGCTTTTTTCTACTTATCTGGCAAAGAAAACCAAAGAGAAAACAGAGCGAGGTCAGCGGGACTTACGCAACGGCTTGTGTGGAAAATTCAGTGTTTTCCGGGATTGGTCTGGTTGAGTATCCAATCTGAGACGAAGCAGCGGCGATAGATCTGAGTCTGGCTCGGCTTACGTAACCATGTGGTATCTGTCTCTATCTTGGACCTAGGCTGAGTACAAAATTTTCGTTGTGTCGTCTTACTTACCTCACATCGTTCATTTGAAGTTATCGCTAAGACTTTTGTGTGTATTGCTATTTTGTATTGACTGCCATAGTGGAGATCACGCCGAATCGAGAATTCATTTCGTGTTTTGTAGCATTGCGTACTTACATGTTAAGATAATACGTACCTTTAAGTTACCGGTCAATCTATTTGTAAAAGAATATCGATTGATTCATTACTTACTTGATTATTTTGTATTTTCTCATTATCCCTTGTAACCCAGTTTTCTTGTATAGTTTATATTGCACTTGATATATATTTTTGTGGCGTTTGTACTAATTGATACCACTTTAACTTTATTTCGAAGCCTTGTGCTATTGGTTTTCCAACGATTGTAAATATGAATGCGCACTCATATGTTTGGAAATTGCAGTAAACACTGAGGTTCGCTTGATTTAGTACATCCGGCTTTATATCTAATAAATTTAAATTGTAAAAATTCGTTCAAATTTAATTTCAACCAAAGTGTGCCACTAATCTTTACTTCTATAATAAACGCTTAGTAATAGTTTTTTTGTATTTCCGCAAACCTACTGTCACTGTTATTTTGGTAATTTTTTGTCAGTGATTTATCGGACAACTTTGTTGGGCTTAAAATTATCTGGCGCATTGGCTCTCTTTTTAATTTTGAAATTAGCTGTGAAGTTTGAACCCAGCCCACTCCTACAGCTAGACGTGGTATTTGCCCATTGCGTGAGGGGTATGATTATTTTGCAGTTCAAGTAATAATTTTTGTTTCCTTTTCTGTTTTTATAATACTTACGTTTTTGTAATACGTGATAATGTATTAGAAAACCTTATTAAATCAATCATTATTTTATTAACTCAGTACCAATAGGTACCGGATGCCAGTGAAACAGCCTGTTCTAGAGTATTAAAAAAATAAATTGTTGTGTCATCTTCATTTTTCATTTCAATTAGTTACGGAAGACGATGTCAAAATTATTTCACAAATTGGAAGTAATGCCATTGGCGCTGATGGTATCAATATTTCATGTATTAAAATGTGTATTCGATATTTATTTTTAATTAAAAACTGTTTAAAGAACTGGTTGTTCCAAATATATGGAAATATGCTAAGTACTTCCTTTACCAAAAATTAAAAATCCTGAATGTTTGCAAAAAACTTAATTAAACCAGTAAATGATGTACCAGCATAAAGATGTGTTTGACAAGGAGGCAAGAAGTTTAGTTTGCAACAGCTGAATATTAAGTCATTTTAATTTCTGTGATTGTGTATATGGTCCATGTCTGGTTCAATTTGTTGTTTAATATTGGACGAATTCAACGGATACAAAAGTTTTGCGTTAGACTTGTTTCTAGATTGCGTAAGTACGACAGAGTTAGCCGTGCTTTGAATGAACTTGGATGGCTCAACATGCTTAATAGAAGGTACGTGCATTCAGCATGCATATTCTATAAAATAATTCACTATAAGACTCCCTCATATTTGTGCTGTAAAATACGATACCGCACTGATGTGCACAATATTAACGGCAGCTGCAATTTGAAATAGATTTTTTCTCTCTCGTTATATTAATTGTTGCTACTCTTTTTGTTTTCATCGACCTTGTTTTCTTATCATGTTCGCATTAATATTGTTTTAGTTACATACATTGTTCAGCCCTCGGCTCGGGATTTTGGATGTTCAGACTAGGCTAGATTAACTTTAACAGAAAAGTGAGCCAGGAATGCAGTGAACAGCAGCACCTTCATATTAAGATGACATATACCAACGAGCACATCGCTGATCAACGATATAAAGAATGGGCCCGAGTGGGCAGTTCTGAATTCCAAAAGCGGATACAAAGCGAGTGGAAGACTTAGTGAAGCAGTTGTTTTCAGTGCTAGTGTATGCAGTAAAGTGGTTTAGTGAATTAGCAGTGTTTAAACAGTGGTGTTTTAAACTAGTTGTGTTTAGACTTTTTTGTATTTGGTACAAGTGTTTTGTATAAGGGAAGTTAGTCAGAAATCCGCAGTTTTCGAACCTCGTAGTTGTAACAACTGATGATGATTTCGCAACAATAGGTATATCTATAAGGATAATAAATTTTGTAACTATCCCTTGTACTAAATTTCTCTACCTTTGATAATTATTTATGTGTTGGTAGTACCAAAATACATCAATATAATTTTATTTATTTTTATTTATAACATGTCACTTTATTGTATATTTCTACTACAAGATTTATGTTTTAGCATGATATGTATACTGATTAACAAATTATTGACATTCTTTAAAAATTGACAAAAAGTTAGACGGTCACCCTTTGACAGGCACCTATTTCAGAAAAATTGAGCATCAATCATATGTTGGTATACTTTATGGTAACAAAGAAAGTTCGTGTAACTACCCAGCTATAATTCTTTCCAAAATTGTTTTCTTTTCATTGTATTAGTTCAAAAGCATTTCTGCCTTAACTGAAAGATGAATGCCTATTGGGATATCAACTTTCATTCTGTATATTATGATGGTAAGTAAAAAAATAGGTAAGAATGACTAACTGAAAAATTTCATTAAAAAGCTCTCATTTTATACCCACTCTATTTATTATGTATCAATCTGGATCGACTTATACTTAAATCTTGACAAAATAAACTCAAAAAAGCGAATTTACAACCCTTTACTAGTGGCCCCAAGATCACAAACACGGAATTTTAAAAATAAAATTTTCAAGTATAAGCATTCCTATACCTTTTATAAAGTAAAAGCATCTATTGACTGAGCTCATATTATAGGTACATAATTCTGAAATTTAGTTAAGCGTTGTACTAAATCAGTGAATCTGGTTAAATTGTACTTAATTTTAATTTTGAATTTTGACTAGTTTGAAAATTTACATGACTTATTTCTAAGTTTATTATTTTACATTTTTAATTTAACAGAGTAATTTAAAATAATAAATTAGTCAAAATTAATATTAAGTACAATTTCAAGACTGCAACAATTTCTACCACAATACATAATTGAAGAATATAAAAAGACAAAAAATAACATTTAGTAAGATATTTTATACCATTAACAAAAAACAGTAGTTAGGTCTTGGTCCAAAATTTTGTTTTAAAATATCATTCATATAGGAAAATTGGTAGCTGATAAAGAAAATCTTCTCGCCCTGATTACTAAAGAACGTAGAGACTTCTACAGAACCAAATTGACTGGTGTAATTACTAGTTATATACATAAAAATAAAAATATAAAGGATCTTTTAAACTTTCTCTATAAAGAAACGAAATGCTATCTAAAAAACAACCAAAATCTTGTTGTTTAGAACAGTGACAAGGGAGGAGTAACCGTAGTTATAGAAAAAGAACAATATCAACAAAAAATTATTACTCTTTTATCAGATACCAATAATTTTATATTTATGAAAAGTGATCCAACTGGTACAATTCAACCAACGTGTAATAACTTTATTAAACAATTGGAAAAAGTACACCATCTTGCAAAAGAATAAACAAAAAACGTAATATTTATAATTCAGGGTCCAAGAATGTATGGAAATCCTCAAATACTTAATTAATTAATACTTAAATACTTAAGTCAGATGTACTAAGACCGATAGTATGCAATATACAGAGTCCAATGACACACATGGCACAATTGCTATGTGATATATTAACGATGGCTTATGACAAAAACAACAGATACTACGTATCAGACAAATTCACTTTTGTTGAATCAGTTAAAAATGTAGTAAATCCTCCAAATCATGAAATTGTATCCTTGGATGTGATAAATCTGTTTGGAAACATTTCTAAAGAACTAATGGTCATAGTTTTGAATGAATATTGGTCAGTGATTGATCAATATTTTCAATGCCCAAAATTAATTTTTACAAAAAGGAAAAGACTGTTTCTAGTAATATGTTTTATTTTAGAAAACAATTACTTCATATATGAAAATAAATTTTATAAACAAAATTTCGGTTGTACTATGGATTCTATGCTGAGTCCAATATGTTATTGATTTTCTTCTGAAAAGTGTATACATAAATTAACTTTTAACATCATTTTTATAAAAAAATTGTAGATAACATTTTAATAATACCTATTTAATCGACATATAAAATTTACTGTAAAAAGGGAAGTTGATGGAGTATCTTTTCAGATACTATGGTCATAAGAAACAACAACAAAATTAGTAAATACATAATTTTTTTTACAGATCATCTACTAAAATTAATTAAATTTTATAAAACAGATGAAAAAAAAGAATTTAAATAATATCACATTCAAATTTTATAAAACTACAAAAATTAATTACTAGAAAATAAATATCTTAAAGGTCTAGTAAATAAAATACTATATTGAAGTCCCAGTAACCAAATTAAAGTTACAAATATATAACAACCATTCTATCTGTTGGAAACTGAGCAAAATTATAATAATAGGTTAATTTTGGAAATGTATCATATAAATAAAGCTAAAAATCCTATTAATAAAAAATCAGATACTCAACAATTAAGTAATATATATACATACTTGGTTATCACAAATTTTACATAAATAGAAAATATTTTTAAAATTTAAAGTTGCCTATTTATTTAGCTGAAATATAAAACTAAAAGCTATTTTTTATAAGATTTTTATCAGACATGTTATTTTAGCAATTATTTTACAGAAAAAAGTACCTTGAGAATGTTTTATTAATTTTTCTTATCTTTATGAAAAATGACATTTGACATTCCAAGTAGCACAAAAATTAAAAAAAATCTTTAATGGTTCCATTTTAGGTTCAAAAATCATTTAAAATACATACATTTGAAAACACTTAATAAATTAGCTCTGTACTTACCTTTTTTCTGCAACTCCTTATCAGCCATAAATAAAAACTCACAATACAATCAGAATTGATTTATTTAATACTGACACATGTTTTCATATAAATCCGTAGGTACACAGGTTCATAGAAACTCTGAATCATTAACATCTATACTCTGTCAAACTTAACGCTATCACACAGTTCAAAGGCATCTCCACGATTATTCGGGTAGCCAAAAAAAAAACACAGTCTCAAGCTTGTGCTGATTACTTGTGCTAATAAACGCTATTATTTGGCAAGTATCTAAGATTAATTGCTGAGGAACACAAAAATTCTCTATGGGTTTGTACGTTTTTCATTGGACGTGTACACTTAATCCGGCCATTTCAAAGCTGGGTATTGCTACAATGTCTGACTCGTTTATTCTTATTAAAAAGCAAAAGTACAAGACAGTTGGCAGTAGTAATTAAGTCTAGCGGTTTTCACAATTTAAACAAAATGCAGCATAATGATTTATAAAATAGATGCAGCAAAATTTGTTAAAAAATAGTTTGAAATAAAAAAACAGAGAAATTTGAAAATCTAAAACTCTTTAAGACCATTTTTTGAAAATAATCGGGAAATATTGGAACAGATTTAATGGTAAAATTTGAACACTTGGATGAATTAGTGTTCATTTACGGAACATTATTATATGCATGTGATGATTCACTATGGATTAGAATCAGGAATTTGAAATCAAGTTTGATAAATTCCAATTTTAATCACGATACACATGAATAGGCAACATCTTAGGACACATAAACATTTATAAAAGAACATAATTTATTATTATAGTAATATACTAAAAAACATGAGTTATTTAAACAAGAGCCAAAGGCTTTTAAAGGTCAGGATTGTAAAACTTGTAGAACTTTCTCCCAACAAAAACAAAAGAACGTGATGTAGTTAAAACAATTCCTCCAACAAATTMTGGTGACTAAAAATTCAGAAGGTAATTAGGCATGAATATAAAAAGTTGTAATACTTAATTTAAACATATATAAGCTGCTGTATAATATTTTTGACAATTTGTTGAACTCGTACATGAAGTTTGAAAAAACACATATTAATTTAAAGAACCGTAGACATAATTAGTATTGGCCAACAACAAACAGAATCCACATATTTAAAAAGAGAGCTCCGGTAACTCCTTCATGCTTCTCTCTGACTAAAAGTAAGTACAAGGCTGTAGAAAGAACAATATGAAAATGGCACAAAACAATACGCATTAAAATAAATAAATCACTTGGTCCCTTAATTAATCATCACAGCCAATAAAATGCAGGTAGTAAACTACGTTTCGAAGGGCACTTCGACTGGTTCAGCCCACCTCTGTCATAACGTTATTCTGAGGCCTGTTATCGGCGGTTCTGCAGAGAGAAGAAACGTAGTAGTGTCAAGATGCAATAATTTTACCGAGACAAAAGACAAAAGAAAGCATGTGCAGTACTCACAAATAAGATGGTGTCCATCGGGTATTTTTGCATGTACCTACCTGACCTTTCAAGCAAAGCATTTAAAAGCTACAAGTGCTGAAAGAAAGCGAAACAGKCTCAACTACAACCCACCCCTACAAACCTACCTGTAAATGGAGGAAGCGGAGGTAGATCGCGACCAAGATACAAGAAATCCCTCACCTCTTCTCATAGTTCTTCTGTACGAAAGTATGGCTCTTGTCACGTCATCGGGGGCGAATAAAGTCTTGAACACACGGAKGATGTACCTGTTTTCAAAGAAACAAATTTCAATCAAAGCTGAACAAAGCAACTAATTTTTGTGATTCAATTCATTGCATTTATGTCATTCAAGGGATTCCATTCTTTGGATTGAATGGTGGTGGTTGTAGTAGTGGTGGTAGTGGTAGTGGTACTGGTAGAGGCAGTCGTAGTGGTAGTGGTAGTGGTAGTGGTAGAGGTAGAGGTAGTAGTAGTAATAAAGGCAGCTGTGGTGAAAAGAGTAACAGTAATGGTAGCAATAGTAGTGGTGGAATATCCTTTGAGACCAATAAAGTTTTAACAATTTCATAAAGTAGTTTTATTTCCATAAGTGAAATTTTCATAACTCAAATACTTCTAAAAGTAATTTTTAGTACACAGTACCAATATTATGCCCTACCGGTGTCAAATTTCGCAAAGGACTTATAAGCCACTCCAACAAACTGTCACTTATCCGACCCATACAGCCACTGTAAGTAGCAATAATGTAACATAAAAAAGATCCGTATTCATGGAAAGAAACCCCAAAAATCAATCAAAGGTAGTGTAAACAAGTTATTTATTTACATAGCCTTTTTTTATTAGGGATGAGCAAAAAAATCCTACTGTCTTTTTTTTGGACAACAAATGGATCCCAATTTATAATTAAGGATATTTTCATTAAATATTACTTAGGTTAATAATCAGCTATCTAATAAACGGTTTAAATTAACCTAAATTTATAAAACATAAACTTAAACTTGCTACTAAGATATTTTTCAATAATCTCGCATTCCTACTTCTTTTTAATTATTGTAGTCTTAAAGAGGTCTATTAATGCCAATGATGCAAAAATGACAATGCCTCAATAAAAGTCATAGACAAATAAACCTTCCAAGGAAACAGCGTGAAAGACACCCACTTCAATCACAGTTAAATTAATGATAAGGAGTTAGACATCACTAAAGGATCATCACTATTAAGGGACCTTTCCAAAGTCTAGGTACCTTACTGACAGTCATAAATTAAAGAAGAATCAAGGCATATGATAATCACGTAAATATTAGGTACAACATTAGGTTCATTCAATTGTGTTTCCTATTTAATGTTTAAGACTTATTTATTTGTAATTATTTAAGTCAATATGTTCGTTTTCTAAACAACTTCATTCTTTAATTATTTCCACATCCAACGGATGTTGTATCGCGAAAAAAATTTTCAAAAATTTTTATTTGCTCATTCGTTTTAAAATGGTCGAAAACGCCAAAAACCAAAATTTGAGCAAAAAAAATTTCTTGTCTGTGTGTCTGTGATTTTGTTTGTATACACGATAACTTTCGAAAGACTTAATATATGAACTTGAAATTTGGCAAACATATAAATCTCAACTACCCAAAGCGACCTATTGTTTGTGGGGTACGTCTAATATCGGGAAGGGGGCGAAATTGGGGGGTAACTACCCTTTTTGCCAATTTTTATTGTTTTATATTTTTTTCGTTTTAGTATGTGATTAGTAGTATAACTGCGAATATTATTCGTTCCTATAAATTTTTGGTGCAGCAAACTGTTTAGAATGTAGCGTCATATTATTATTTTTATACAAATTATTGTCATGGATGCAATAGCCAGAAACCTATGATTATTTTTAAATAAAAATTATAATATGACGCTACAAGAAGATATTAGCAAAAAAGCGTCACTTTAAGAAGACGGTTTTTCCTAAATATCTCCGAATATATTTAATATATTCAAAAAATGAATATACCATCAGATAGGAATTAAAACTTCTCACAAAAAGTGTCTTAGAAAATTTATCCAAAATTTTAACATTCCCGAAATATTTCCAAAAAACCTATTTTGGACCCTGCTCATATGATTTTTTAAAATTTTGGTATTATATCGAGAATCAAATTTCTGATCAGAAAGCACTCTTGTAATTTTTTTGTTAAGTTAATAATTTTCGAGTTATTTGGATAAAACCGATTTTAAAAATTTATATATTTTTTCTAAATATCACGAGGACTGTTTGTCTTAGAAAAAATGTATAGAGAGAAAAAATTCTCAAAACCTGATTACTACTCGTATAGTATAAGAAATAAAAACGTAAATGTCATTTTGACAATTGAATGTGGAAGTATTGATTCAATTTGCAGCGGTTTTTTGTTTTACTGAAACAAAATGTTTCATATGTGATGATACACAACTTCTCAAATTTAATTAATGTTTTATGGATAAAAAAATATTCTGATGTAACTCACTAATAGTAAAACAATATGTATGTAACACTACTATTCTTTTGAGGTTTTTTGCTCAAATTAGCACATTTTCTTGAAATTTAGAAATGGACTTTCTATTCCTCAGAGATTCATATTAGAGATACAGGATGTATCTTCTATAACATAACAATAAAAATACAAATTCAGAGCTGGGCGAAGCAGTTCATTTTTGTGATTCGGTTCAATGAATTTCACTATTTTTTTTAAGGTTTGTTAAGGTTAGATTCTTTGAAATCATCTTACGATTTTTACACAAAGTTGTTCTTCCATTATACACAAGCTCCCAAAAGCATTGCAACAATTCATTATTTTTTTTATAAAAAACTGTAAATGAACAGGTTATACTGATTTCACCATGTTAAGCGAGTTACTGAGTTGAATAACCCAGATACTCCAAAATATATCTCATGAGTGAATGAAGATTCGATTCAATGAAATGTATCATTTGTAAACAATACACCCCTAAATTCAGTATTATTTGGACTTACCTTGGTAATAAGGCGACCACACATGCTAAAAGTGTGGTTAACCAATAAGTGGGTCTGGTTACTGCCATCTGGATTATACCATAACTGCTGGGCAGTCCAAAGCACGTCACGCACAGGCTGTTGTATAAAAACGAGTACAAGTAGAAGGCGCTAATTGAGAAGATTATTGACAGTACGTGAATTATTGTCTGAAACAGAAACGTGATTTGTAGAGAAAAAGTTTTATATTTCCAACGAATATGTAAATGTTTATAGAACTTTATTTTTTTTAATGCAATGATGTGCCTCTGATTGCAACAACATTTTATCATAGCTTGTTGATATATCTTATTACATATATAGAGAAAGTTAATTATTGCCTGAATTTGTTTTTAATTAATGTCGATGATATATTTTAAAGGGTTAAGATTTGAACTCGGTCAAGGCTGGCAACACTTTTTCATTTCTTCTTATGTCTATTAACCCATTAAAATATATCATCGACGTTATATTATTACATATATGAGAATCCAAATAGTCTGAAATTCTTGTCTGAGGTTTACTTACCGTAAAAAAATATTTGGATTATACAACAACTGTGGTAAAATGATTGCAAAATAGACACCAGTCTAGAAGTAAATATTAACCAATCGTCTCAAATATTACAAAATAAAGATGTTTAAAGACCACGAAGTTAAAAGATTAAAATTTTCATTTTGTGGAACATGGATTACATTAGAGAGTGACAGACACACAAAAATTAAGATTTCTCCAAAATTTCTAGAACCCACTTAGTACAGTGCAATGTAACTTTCACAAACCTTTATTTTATAAGGTACTATTTAAATTATGATCTAAACGAAACAATATCTAACACACAAAATGTGAATGATACATTTAGGTTTGCACTTCTAGTTTGCATTCTCAGTTGAAATCTTCAAAATTACTCAGTACATAAAATTCTCAAAAATCGTATTTACTGGATAATGTTGAAATAACAATCTGCATACTGAACTACAATAATTAATACAACTTACATGAGCACCACTTTCTTTCAGGCTCACCTACTATATCACTATTATTATTATTTTCGGAATGTTTATGAAAAAATTTCCTTTCAAATACAAAAAACAAAACATTTAATTAGTTTTTAATAAACTGTTAACCCACAATTAATTTCAAACTAATAAAATACTTTTTCACTTACCCATGAACGTGTCTCGATGGCAACATGGAACAACATCACAAACATAACGGCAGTCGTACAAGTTGTACCAAATTCAAAGATGTCCACATCTGTGTCGACGTACGCCGACAGACACACAAAGAACACGATGATGCTTTGATATAGGGCGTCGGTCATTGTCAGCCAGAACGAATATGATTTGTACACTTTGCCCAAACGACCCTGCCGATATAAATATGGCTGTGCTCTAAGGAGGTCTGCCGGAGCATCTTGGTCATAAACACCTGAGAAGACAAACTTAATTAAAAAAGGAAACACAAACAATAACGGTATTGTATGTTTATTCCCACTAGCACACTTTTAGTATATATTTCATGATGAACTCAGAAGTAAGAAAATATTGATGTTTTAAGAGTATCGTTCATCAGCAGGACTTACTCTATTCAGTTCATTATATTTACATATCAGCTTAGCTAGGTCTGTGTTTATCAAGTTTCATGGTACTTATCACTTATCAGCATGGTTACAAACAACTCGTGCATATATTTGCCATGTCAGATCTAAATGAAATTAAAAAAGAGTCTGTTCCCTGATGCTTAACCCTCGCAAAATGGCGTAATAAATTTAATTTCAAAAGTGAAATTTTAAAAACTGCGTCAGAGGATAAACAACCACATTAATTTTAGGTTACAATTTCGAGGACCAAGTTTGACAGCACTTTTTCAACAATGCTGTGTTAAAGCAACTCCAATATATTTTGTAGACGAGTGTAAAAAAATACTTTGGTCGAGCCAAAGTTACACTGATTAGGTATAACAACAGTGAAACCGATCTGCAATTAGATGCTTGTATTTCTTTAAACAAGTAACTACAAAGCATTATTATAATATATGAAGACTATAATTTTTTGCAGTTGTAGACATAAAAAACACCTTTTTTTAATTCCTCAAAATTATTTTAGAATCTACTGTTCAAAATGTAAACTCAAAATTAGTATTAAAGTTAAAAATCTCAATTGTTTTATTTATCAATGGAAAATTCTTGTATCTCTAAAAAAAATTCAAATTCTAAGAATTTTGTTCCTTCCAGACTCTATCATCAAAACAATACAGAAGTTAACTAGACGCTTAACAAAATTAAGAGAAAGAATATCCTCCATATCATCTAGATTCTAGACTAAGCCTGGGAGCAGCTATCGATATATTGATACTTATCGGTATATCGGATAACAATAAATGAATATACTAGGTATATGGGTATTTATCAATAAATCGACTACTACCGAATAGTGATCTTTTAATTATACCGCTATGCATTGTAAAAATGTGCATGCATACATTTCATAGAACCTACTTTTTAAGTCACCAGCAGACAGGTTTTGTGCCAGGAATAGGGAGCCTCTGACCTTCTTAAAAATTCGAAGCAGCCTATTTTATTATTTTTGTGAAATTAATCAGTAAAACGTCCAATTTTTAAATAGCTGAAATCTTATCTAAGGCAATGTATAATCAATTTCAATCAGTCAACCATGAAAACTTTTCAACTTTTTATAAAAGATAATTACTTATCCGATATTTAGTGATATATCGATAATTAACATCAATCATATATTAATATGTCAATAATGGAGCGGTAGTCCAGACTGCTATTGTATCATATGTGAAGCCGTGCTTGGACTCAGTGAAGTAAAATGCTGGCAAACAGATATTTATAATGTTTTATTGTCTTGTTTATACCTTTAAATGTTTTCTGTCAAATGCAAATATTGTTTGTAACAAAGTATGATGGGACTACGGGAAAGTTGACTGTTACAAATCAAGTATGTTAATTAATTGACTTTTCGGGTATTTATTGTGCCTTTTTCTAGGATATTAACTATTTACTAAAACTTAAGTTGCTTTGGCATAGTTCCGAATAAGAAAAAGAATATCAAATTTGATATAAAAAAATGGACGCTTACAGGAACAGTAATTGCTTAGCACGGTGACAACATCACACAGCCATACAGAATGAATTGCAACTGGGTCAACTGACATTAGAGATTCTTTTTTTAAGCAATAACTATTACTAATAATATTTATGTAAATTCATATTCTGCAATAAAGAAAATATGGGCACATTCCTAAATTAATAGACATTTTTAATAAATGAGTACTGAAAGGAACAAGAACATAACAGAAGTGTGAATTCTTTTACTAAAGAATTACCAAACTAATTGTGTGGACTTAGTATAATTGAAATTTTAAATATCGGTACTTACCTATAGCTAATGGAGGTAGAGAAGTAAACAACAAATTGTATAACATAAGATACATTTGGTCGATCATAACAGCACCAGAGAACCCACAGTAGAGCTGATACCAAAACATAAGGAACACAAATGCCTACAAAATTAATTACTTCACTATCTGTCACTTTAAGAAAATCTCCAAGACTTACCGCATTTTTATAGAAAAAATACAAAACCATCCTGGACAACCTATCATAGCTCCAGTGGCCGTGAACTAAAAGGAACCTCTCCAAGTATTTAAACCTAGACAGGGCAAAATCTGCTGCCATTACTGCCTGCATGCCCTCCTGTCCCGAGATCCCAATACCCACATCCGCTGTCTGTATCATAGACACATCATTGGCGCCATCTCCAATCGCGAGAGTGCGCATCTTTAGTTCTTCCTTTACTACTTTCACTATGTAGGCTTTTTGAAGAGGAGTCGCCCGGCAGCACAATACCGAGCTGCAGTATGTTGTGAGCTTCAGGAATGGCACTGTCAAATTCGAACGACGATCTAGGATGTATGTTAGCGTCTTCCCATCCACGACTAAGCCTCTGGAATGTCCTTTGTCCACGRRCCTGCGACTGGCCGCCCCTGAACTACCAGCGGAGAGATTGGGAAGTCTGTCTCTCCTACTAGGTATGGCTACTTCATTGTTTTCCTCTTCTGCAATGATGGATTGCAATTACAAACATGTATAGGACCTTTGCATTTTTTAACCAAAAGAAGTTTATTTTTTTACAAAATCAATAGTTTGATGTTCCTAAGGAATCTTTTCCAGTTTCTTTCAACTTGATGAATTTATTTCCCTCTATTCCTTTTTATAAATAAACGTGGAAAAGATTTATCTAACGTTCATTTTTGGTTTTGTTATGTAGAGGAAAACAAGTGGATCTCATTAATTTTCTTTCTTTTATTAATTCATTACATCCATCTATAAATTGCAGTCATGAAAAAGAGATATTTCTTTCCTAGATTTGCTAATTAAATGTAACGGACCATATCCACACTTTACTTTCGAAAATTTTTTGTAATCTAACTATAATGAAAGAACAAATTAGAGGAAAGGCTACGAAAATAGACATCCACAAAATAGCTATCAAAATTTTGTTTCACTGTTCTTCAACAAGTCCAGGCCAAATCGGATCAACAGAAAATAATTTTCTCTTAAGTTCAATTTTATAATTGGAGATAGACCAGAATTAGAGGGGCTGTATTAAGACTGTATAGTACACGTAGATGTCCAGAAATTCTCAAAAATGTCTTGCACCGGGTGTGCTGGTGCATGGTTATGATGGAAAAACCAAGTATCAGGACATGAACCTTGACATATGGGCTTATTATTAATTTTTGGCAAAGAAATGTTGACATGTGAAGCTGTGACTGTGTCTAAAAAACAATGAAATATTCCCATATTAAAAAGAGATACCAAGATCATTCTTTTCACTAATGAGCGCGTTCTTCAGACCTGAAGCATGGTTTTTTATTTTTAGATATTGACTTTTAGTTTCCGATTTTTTAAAAAACTTCACAATAATATTGCCAACTTTAGTCACCTATTAGGATGCACACTATAACATGCAATGAAACTTCTTTAGCATTTCCTGGTACCATATAATACAATCTTTGAATACAGAATATAAATAATCAAAGATACAATGAGGTTTCTGCTTAGGTATGTTATCATAGTGGACCCAAAGAGCATCCCTTTCAAACTTTCAAATGGTTATGCAGAATAAGATCGTAAGTGGACCAATCCTCATTGTCTCTTCTATCTGCAAAGTTATACAGCAGATTCTACAGTTACTGCTTCAGCAAGTTGTTCTGAGTATACTTCATCCCATGCAAGTTTCTTTTTTTTCATCAGACACTCATTAGCATCAATCATCTTTCAAAATTAGGTCTAATTATGATATTACTGTTATTCCATCTCCAGGATGCAATTTCACTGTTTTTGAAATATTTTTATGAATCTTGTGTAATGAGCAGCAACTTTACATGTAAACATTTATTCATTTATTTTCAAAATGGTGTCGTGCAAAATTTTCATAACAACCTTTGAAAATTAAAATAAAAGATTCTTAAAAATATAGACTCTTTTGTGAAAAACAAACATCGCAAGTAGATCGTTTATCTTTTGTTTCGTATTGAAGTTTTAAATTTAGTGGGGAACCTAAAATATCATAATATACAGAGTGTTTCATTTAAATAAAGAAGTTAATATAATTATTCCAGGGGTAAATCACCTATTCTACGGGGGTAACAAAGATCAGGATAAAGTTGACAGTTTTGTGCGTAAATTGGAACTTACCAACACAGAGTGCAAGCTGGTGATGTGTCGTTGTTTCTACAACTCTGTGAGCAATTGGTAAATAACCAACCACAAAATCACGCTTGAAAATTCAGTGGTTTGACACTTTTCTGCAGTAATAAACCCATTGAAGCAATATTTTCCAGATCTCAGTAATCGTCAGTTCAACTCAGATATTAAGATCATTTTCTACTATTGATCACATTGTTAGTGGAATTTTTCAGACTTCGCGAGAATAGTACTTTGAAAGTAGAATTTCAAAATGATGATTTTGGCACATTTGGGAGTGAATCAGGTGCCGAATATCCAGAGTTTTGAAAATGCTAGTACCCTTTGATAGCACTCATTAATGTACGAGTGTATTTTCAACTTTAGTTACACTGAAAACAAAGGCCAAAAGCCTTCTTAATGTGGAACATGACTAAGATGCACTTTAAGTGAACACAAACTTTTTAATGCACAACAATACTAACTTTTACAATTACTATTAATTCATTGTTTATATATATCAAATAAGTAAAAATTGTAAGATTTCTGTGTAATTTGTGATTAATAAAGAAATTTTGTATTTCCCTGCATTTTTTGTTTTGTTAACATATTAAGTGGGGGTAAAATCGGTTTTCCTAACAGGTCACAGGGCTAACAATATTGAAAAGGTTAGGAACCACTGCTATATAGCATAGCAAAGCCTTCTTATTACAAAATTCTAGTAAACCAGTATATTTTTTTATCAAACCAATTTTTTGCAATTGCAATCTACGAAGGAGATTTACTCACCCAAACTCCTCTCCACCTGTGACAAATAAAACGCTATGGCACTCTCCGCCGCCTCCTTTGACCTGGCTGTGATCTTCAGCAGCTCCATCTGGGGGGAKAACAGCTTCGCCGAATACGCGATGTTAATGGCAGTCTCAAGTTTATCACCCGTCAAAACCCAAACCACAATACCCGCAGAGATTAAAGAACAAAGAGTCTCAGGCACGCCCTCTTGCAGTCTGTCTTCTATACCCGTAGCACCGACCAACGTCAAGTTATTCTCGATACTCGAGAAGCTCTCATGCAGCTTTTTATCCACATTGTCCTGAGCCGTTTCGCATTCCTGATGTTTCCTGTACCAATCGGTGTACTCGGCGAGGCTCAAAACACGTTTACCCATCATCAAAACCCTCAAACCCTCCTTGGCATAACCATTCAGCTGCTGCTGGGTTCGATTTATGATTTGCTTTTGCTCGGAATCATCTTCAACAGGAGCAAGCTTCGGAAGCATCGCGGAATCAGCCCCTTTACTGTACAAGATGATCTCTTTGGTCACTGGATGCTTGACGATCACAGACATGCATTTCCTGACGGAATCGAAAGGCAGGATGTGGAGAACTTCGAATTCTAAACGCCCATCTTCAGGAAGCTCCACTGTTACCAAAGTTGGTGTTCTCTTGACCAGTTTGCAGTTGTATGTGTACGCTGCATCAACTAGAGCAAGCTCATCTGGGCTTTCGGCTTCGAAAATTGGTTTGAGCTCGTATGGCGATGGGGTTACCGATTTGTTTAGCTTCGCCTTTTCTTCGTCTGTTAAATTGGAGTTCGTACCATTGGTGCCATTTTTCTTACCTGTAGTGGAGAAACTTTTATTAATCTTCGTGATCTAATTTGCGTTTCGTGATATTTCAAATAAAATCTTTACCCTTAATCTCTTTAGGCCTTTTACAAAAAAAACAAGCAAAACTTACCAATGTATTTGGTATCCTATTTTTGTTGTAATTGTAGGGTATCTCATTAACTATTAATGCTAGAGTATTGGGGTTTTGACATTACTGTACTACATTTTTGTTGTGAGTTAAGCTGTATCATCGCCATTTTTGTATCACCTTTTGTTTTAAAGCTATAGCCAACTTTTGAAAAATGTAACATTTCTTCAGTTCTCAATATCTCGATTGTCTATGTAGAAACAACAACATTTTTTAAAGATATTCTTATTCTGAATCCAATGGTGTACTGAGAATTTTTTAGGGGGTCACATTTTAGAGATATAATACAAACTTGCATTTTTTTTTAATGGAAACCATAGTTGGCTATGCTATGGTTGAAAAGACCAATAGGTCTAGAGAAAATATTTTCTGATTAAGAATTTTTGTAATAATTCAATGAGATTTTATGTTTTTCGTTAAAATTGATGCTAAACAATGCATAGATACTATCTCCAAATAAACAATAATTTTCATTAATTATATGGCCTCCTAAATTACGGATAAAAAAAATGTAAAATCTGATTAGTAAATTACTGAGAAAATTTGAATATACCAAAATTAGTTAAATTAAACCTAACAATGTATATATTTTCTTAATCAGAAAAATAGGTCTTTTCAACCATAGCAAAGTTTGAGTTATATCTCAAAAATGTGACCGCCTAAACAATTGGTTACTTCAATAATCGAATTAAAATGGCAACAAATCAGTTTATAAACAAACATTAATAAAAAATTATTTATAAATATTTTACATTTTATATTAAATAATAATTATTTCATAAATAAAACAAAATTTATTTACAAACTCTTGGTTGTGCAATCCCAACTAGCAATTTATAGTTTTATAATAGTCAAGCAAACATTTATAAACCAATTTTTATAAAACAACGCCACTCCTGTAAACATTGTCATTGTGTTTATAGAATGTTTAAAGACCCAAATTAGGTGTAACTTTATAAAACATTTTAGTTCTATACAGTATTTTATAATGGCTTTAGTAGGTGTTATAGCAGTTTTGATAGTTACACAGCTGTTATAAAATTTATCATAAAGCTGTTATAAAAAGGTTTTGTAGCGATTTGTTACAATACAGTTTTATAAATGTTGCGGTATTACTTATTATTTCAATGTTATAACTGATTTGGCGAAGAATAATTTATTTTTTAATGGTCCTTTAAAGTTACAGCGCACACCTTTTCTGTAAAATAAAACATGTCCGCAGACCGACATATACACTGCAACAGATGCTATAAAATTTGCATAGTGTTGATTTCATATTTTGTTTATGTTATAGTCACATGAAACTAACCAAGCAAAATTTTCTGTGAAACATATGCCTAAATGTGTAGAAAATTTTAAGGCACCTTAAAAATAATAACTATTTCATCAATTTAAAAAAAATGCTTACAAAATATGAAAAATGTTTTTAATCACTTAGCTTTGGTGATGGTACAGCTCAACTCACAACAAAAAAGTAATACAGTAATGTCGAAACCATAACCCTCTAGCATTAATAGTTACCGAGATATCCCACAATTATAATGAAAATGGGACACCCTGTACATATAGCTGCATGGTTTTTGATTTGTTATTAGTGTCAAACCTTTACTAGAAAATCCAAGTCTTACAGCTTTGTGCACCATAGTGTGTCTCCTTTGGTATTTATATCCTCATATTTTCTTGATATTTTGTCAAAGGTAACCTTGAAAATATATTCTAAACAATTGATCTAATAAAAGGATCGTTATTTTTTCAAACTTGAACATAAGTAAACTGGCCTAAGCTTGGAACCACAATCACTTCTTTAACTTGAATCCTGAAAATTGCAATACATTTCAAAAATCGCGTTTTTTAGGTAGCTAATTTTTGTTGATTTAAAGATGAGTAAATTTGCTAAAACTCCTCAAAACAATTTTTTTGAAAATGCAAGTTACAAAAGTACAAAACCTAATTTTCTTTTAGATTTTTTGAGGCAGTTGTTGCACCATTGATATCATTGTTTATAATTGATATGTATAAATGATTAATTCCAATTAATTGTATGTGTTAACATGTTTTAGTATTTTCAAAAAGAAAACCTACTACACACAAAAAACTAAACAAGCCAATTGGGTAAACTTACATAGGTAGCTGTTCCATGATGTCAAATTCAGCAGCTTGGGCCTTAAGTTCAACTTGGAGGTACTGGGAGAACTGATTTCAGTAGTGGGTGAATTGTCAACGGAAGCAATCGGTGTCAGCGATGGCACATGTTGAGCCCTCCTCGTAGCTTCAAAGAGATTCAACGGTGGCGATGGTGTGACGGATCTAGATTCTTCTAACCGCGCATACTTATCGCTAAGACTTAGAGTGTCTCCTTTGGCCCCTTTTCTGGCACTCGACTGCTCGAGAATATTCGGTACCGGTTCAATAATCCCGCTGGCGTTCATGAGATCGTAATGGGGATGATGTGAACACACGACGGTGTTGCAGACGGCCAGCAACAAAAGGAACTCTTGTATCCTGGCTGAATGCGTCTGCTTGGCAGTATATCCCTGTTCACCCATTCCCAACTCGCAGTGCAAATCCGCCAAGAGTTGAGGATTAACCGCGACCGATAAGGACGTTAGTTTTGCTCCTTTCGCCTCGTTTTCCAACTCGGGATGGTTATAGTCTACGCCAGCAATGATACAGTGCCGGAATATCATCCTATTTTCAGTCAAAGTACCCGTTTTGTCTGAGAAGATGTACTGGATTTGGCCCAGTTCTTCGGTTATATTTAAAGCTCTACATTCAGTTCTTTTGTCCATTAAGGGGTCGTATAAATCGACATTGTGGTGGATGTGGTAGACTTGGATTATTTTGCACATTTCTAAGGTGACGTAGAGTGACAGTGGAATCATAATCTGAAACAGGGACATGAGGTGTTCTTACACTTCATCCATTTTTGTAACCAATTGATGTACAATGAAAAACCACGATTCTATTTAGGGTTCAGGAAAAAGTCCGTACCGTATATGTTTGCTTTCATTTTTATTTAGATTGCCGTGGAATACCCTTACCCTGTCTTCACATATTTTTATTGTACCTCTCGTATTCAACAAATATGGTAAACTTGTTAATGTTAATTCGTTACCAACATGCAGGCATATTCCACTAAATAACTGCAAAACGAATTCTGTTCTACAGATTTAATATTCTAGAAAACTATTAGTTGTAGTTTTATGAAGTAAGTTTCTTTAAATGCCAGTGTAAACAGACCACTGCCCCATAAACCTGTCTAAAAAAAAACAATTTGTTTAAAAAAATGAAGATTTTTATTTTTTCATCCAAAACAATTTCATTGCCTTCAAAGTAATCCGATACAATGCACTTACTTAAATAGTCTGAAGAAAAGTCGTTTTTCGGTACGGCCTTCCATGCTTTTTTCAATTCGGCTTTTACTGCCTTGATCGAGTTGACATGGAGCGGTCATTTGAAATTGGGGAATAGGGAGAAGTCACTCGGTGCTAAATCAGGCGGATACGGTGGTTAAGAATTGACAAGAGTTGTCTGTCCATAATTCCGGCCTTTTGTGGTGAAAAGCATCATGCAAACGAAGCCTAAGACTTAAATAATATTCCTTTTTTAAAAGTTTGACCGACTGGAAAGAATTCCTACTGCACTGTGCCAAATAATTAAAGAAATTCATCAACATGACCTTAATTTTCGAGTGACTTGAGCGTGATTAACTTGTTAATCCCATTTATTCCACACACAATATTTACTGCAAATTCTTCGCTCAAAAAAATCGAACATAGTGAAAATAGATAATCTTAAGTTCATATTGTAAGCGACCTTGATTTCTCCCAGCCTAAGCCTTTGGACATTTTAGTATGAATGCACGTACCAGATAACTTAAGGAAGCACCGATGACCGAATCGGATGCCGGGAGAGTGTGAAGAAAGGAACGGGGAATGCGAAAATAGCGATCGATGTAATAAAATGTATGAGATTGTGTATGACAAGTTTGCGAAGAATATATTATTTGAGTTCCGCCTTAGTTGTCTTTTAGTATGTTTACAAAAACATGAGTAGCTCCGAAACAATTGAATATATTGACTTAAAACTACAACAAAACAGTACCAACCCACAAAAAAATAACTGTACCTTATTTTTATAGTTTACTTATGCACAAAAATAGCTAAGTTAAGGACTTTTGTAACTAGGACACGATTCTTAATTTTCAATTTCATGTTTTTCCACTAGTAATGATAATTAGTGCGGCTTTACAGACTGGATAATCTAAAATTGTTTTTCATAATTTTTGATCAATATCTGAAATAATTTGTAAACATATACAGAAAGCTTTAGCGAGGCTATTATGGCAGCCAACATTTCTACTTTTGTAAAGTTTTGTCTAAAATATATATCCTGCAGTAAGTATTATAATTTCTGACTTGATTGCAATCATTTAAAATAACATCTTATAAGATATCAGATACATTATAGTTGCATCTATTCATTCGTCTGTGTTCTAAATCGTCTGACCAAAATGCTTCTAGCGATACGAAATTTCTTATCATTTAGCAAGAAATGGATTAATTTTAATCAAGTTTCTGTTATGTGCAAAATGGCAAAATGAGTTTCTCCACTTCATTTATAAGCATCTTTTGAGCGAGGTTCAATTTCTAGATCGTTAATTATCGCGACTATAGGTAAAATTTTGTTAAATTCCAAATTCCAAATTTCGTACTGGATCTGCAAAAAATTATTTTAAATGAGCCCCTTAAAAGCATGTTTACATTAACTGTTAACCATGACCGTTTAATGATTGCACCACGTGGATACAGGATGTGTGATAAACAATTAATGGTTATGCCTCTCTAGGGAACTTTGGTGGCACATTTTATAAAAATGTCACACCAGAGGCATGTTTTATTAAAAAACACTTGTCTAGTGCGCTCGTTTTATATTCACCTTTATAATAATTTGCCATGCACCTGGCACCTGGCATTTCTTACGAAAACTATTATCAACTATCTACTCTCTACTGTAGTATTTCGACAAATACTTGTTTTGCAAAAACTCCCGAAACTAGCGCACTCAAAAGTAAGGCATGCTAAGGAATGGGGTTGTTGCCCTTGACAATAAATCGTTATTAAAACACATGTGCGACTTTGCTTGGACCTAATGAAGTTAGAAGCTGGCAATAGAAAAAATATTTTTAATGTTTTTGTATCTTATTTTTACCTTTAAAGGTTTACCGCCAAATTCAAATATTTCGTGATACGTCACCGTTCCTGGAGACGCACTCCGCTATTGCGCCAATGCGTCGGATGCCCTGTTGCATGCTTGATCTTGATACCTTTGTCGCTGTTGAACACGCGTATGTTCTGTGGTTCTGTGCCTTTGTACCTTTGTTTACGTTTTGGTTTGAGAACGGAGGACGCGTTAAAGTTTTGTTTTTATTTACTTAGTACATTGTTGTTCAAACATAGACTGTGCAAGACTATGTGAACGGATCTTCGGACAATTTACCAAAAATTGAATTACACATGATTGACGAATTTTACATGAATGGAAACTCGTGTGGCCAGATCGTTCGATTATACGCAAATTAGGCGATTTTGCTATTTAAAGGTTGCGACTTGAATAAAATGCTGTAATGGCAGCTATACATGCTGTAACTTAGGTTTAAACGAGTTTACCTACTTAATAAATAGTTGATCCAATTTTAATATCACTTGAAATATGAACTTATCCTTCGGCTGCCATAAAATGAATTCTGTTTGCGATATATCCGCTGCAAGTTATAATTTTAATTTAATATATTTTACGTTTTAATATTTACAGTGAAAACGACTAACAACGAATCGCGTTTAACACATCCATTCGCGTGTAGGTTTTTATAATTCATAATTACGATTTACGATTGCGAGTTTGGAAAAAATGGCAACCTTGCTGCGACTTCGATTTTAGAAACTTCATCTCGGCCGACAGGAATGCCAGGATCAGAAAATGGCGTGGCAACATCACACAGTTACACCGCACTAAGCGCGCCAGGGAACGCTGACGTCAGAGATTCAAACTTTAAACATAAAAATTTTTTTTTAAGCATTAAATAAGCGCTTTGCAAAAAATAAAAGTAACAGGGGTCTATATTTTTTCATGTAGATTCATATTCTGCAATAACAAAAAATGGGGGCAACAGGCCCATTTACAGCCTCACAACCGTACTGCACTGCTGCTCAATAAACACGAACACGATAATGTGCTCTAAACCACGTAAAGACATCCCAGCGTAATGATTTAAATCGTAAACTTTGCCGCCACTTAATAGCCACGCTTTAGGGTTACCAGGTAACCAATAGAACACTTATTACCGAGCAAACCACCTGTAACAGCGTTCAACTTGTGTAGTGCTGCAAAAACGTTACTGTTACTGTTACTAAAATAATGTTTACACCCTTTTTACAATTCCATACCCATAGCTTTAAATTGCGAGGTTGCCATGTCTGCCTCATTAGCCGGGGTATTAAAAACGTGCTGCCAATCCTGTCTACTACAGGCAAGGTTGTAGTTGTGTTTAACGAAAAACGGTTATTTTTCAAGAGGACAATCGCCAGACAACGATAAAAATAAGTGATGTCTATATGGCAAAAAATTAGCTTAAGAAAGTTCAAAAAGCAACTAAGCTTTTTTTCACCCTTGGAAGAAAACGTTGCGTGCTTGGCAGGGCATGGAATTATCCAATGGAAGTTGCTTGAGAAAAATAGAAGTCACTGCCAATAACTTCGAGTTCTCGCAGAAGCAGTTTAAAAAAAAAGTCCAGATTTTCCTCCAACATGGTAACCCCGATGCTACTCAGCCAATCTCACCAAAACAGTTATTCAGAAAATCGATTGGGAGATTATTAAAGCTCCACCATACTCTCCCGACTTGATCCCGCTTGATTTTCATTTGTTTCGCGCTCTTTCCAATGCTCTTCGTGCAAGTAACATTTAATAAAGAGTAGCGATAAACAAAACTACCTGATCCCTGGCTAGAAGTAAATAACACGGCAAGGAAATACATAACTGATTAATTATAAATAAAAATACATTATTGTGGCATTTATGAAAAACGGCACAAACTTTTCCTCAACCCATTATTTGACCTTTAGATATCTAGTTAAGAAAAGTATAAAAGATTGCATCGCTGACGTATACGAAATCCATAAAGCAGAATTGCAGAATRGCAGAATTGTTTAAAAATATTGTGACATTCTTTTTTATTTCTTATTCGATTTTAGATATGGATGTGTAAACAAATAATACGTACGGATCTTTTGATGCTTTTTATTAAAATGTGTCATTACGATTTGAAGGTCATTTGAAGACATTTCTCGTGTCAGTTTGAGCTATTTCAAAATTTTTCTTAAAGTAAAATGAAACACTTGAAGGAAAGTGATCGACGTCAAGTAATTGGCGAATTTTACATGGAACATATTTTACAAGAAAAATGTTTCAATGTAAAACATTTTTGTGAAATGGGGATACCGCGACAAACAGTGTATGATATTATTAGAAGAGCATGCAAAGGAAAATTGTTGGATAGAGCGCCGAGAAGTGGAAAAAACCTAAAAAAATGAGTGAAAACAGAAACAGTCAAAAGCTGTTGGTAAGGTCGGACATTCATTAAGAAAACTAGATCGAAATTTTAAAATATCACATTCATATGTGAGAAATAATCTTAAAGCAAAAAACGTGACTCTTAGAAAACGAAAATCTGCACCCAAATATATGCAAAAGCAGTTAGAAAAGCAAGGAGGTAAACAGCGAAAATTGAGTGAAACTCATATTTGAAAACTTCTAACGACAATTTTGTTATCATTGATAAGCCTTACTTCACACTAGATAACAGTGATGCACCGAGAAACAACACCTACTATTTTAAGGAAGGTAATGAAAAGCCCAATGAAATAAAGTTCAAACGTCATGTCAAGGTTCAGTTCAAAGGGAAGGTCCCTCCATGTATAATGCAGATGCCTTCAAGACTAAGTATCAATCAAAATGTGTATGCCAATGAATGCTTTAGAAAAAGGCTAGTTCGATTCTCAAGAAATTTCATGACGGCAAATATATTTTTTGGCTAGACATGGCAACAGTTCATTATGGCACTCAAGCAACTGAGACTCTTCACCAAGAGCATATAAAATATATTTCGCGTGTAGACAATGTTCCTAATCTACCTCAATTGAGACCGATTGAGAGATTTTGAGCCCTACTAAAACAAAAGGTATACGACGGAGGATTGGAAGTGAAAACGGCGAAGAATTCTTAGCAAACTTCGTCATTATAAAAAAGAACATTTTGAAACATCAATGGCTAAAACTTTTACAGACGTGAGATTAGTGGCTGATTATGGGGCAGATAATGTTTTAAAATAATTAATCTTTCTGTCAATGCTATTTTAATCAGTTTCCTCAACAGTAGTTTAAGGAATAACCTTATTGCACTTGTACGGATTTTTTTGTTTACACACCCTTAGTATTACATCTCCAAAAGAAACAACTTTCATTGGTAGGTACTTACCTGTAAAATAATAATATAAATCCAAAATGATAAAAAGGACTCCATTTCGTCACTGTGCTCGACTCGAAATGGTTGCCCTAAGAAGCTATACGCGCTGAGCCACAGCTTGCACCCTATGGCACCGACAAGACACAAGAAGATTAACAAGAAAACGCACCAAATTACGTCCTGGTTCATCTGTCTTTCCAGATACGACCTTTTATATCTAGGACCGCCATTGTTGAGCATAGCTTTCGTTTCATGCCCTGAAAAAAAAAGAGTAATGAATTACAAAATCAGTCCAAATCATGGCTAACCCAAGTGGCTGCCTTTTGAAACTGAGCATTACCTGCATAGACCACAATTCCTTCAACAAAATCCGTGTTTTTCAGTAGACACTCCCTGAGCAGGAGATTTTCAGTGCCCACGGGAACTTTAGCCCCAGACGGATGGAGTATAGCCCCATGAAACCTATAAATCTTCGTGGTAGGTGCATCTACTTCGATTCTACTTCTGAATTTGCTAGGTTCGAACACGGCTTGCTGAAATTAAGGAACAAAAATTTTATTTCTCCCATTCCTCCTAAGGCATGATATTGCATACTTTTTCTATAAATCCTCGCGCAACTTGTCGTTGCTTGAGATTAGTCTCGCCGTCCAGATGACCCGTATCAATATAGCACAAGCCGTTGGGGTCGCTCGACCTCAAGAGCAGGATGTCGGCTGGGACGACTTCATTGTTTGATAAGTGGATGAGATCACCGACTCTCACTTCCTTCCATAATACTTTTTTATACCTATCAGCCTCGCTGAAACCAAACAAGGGATTATGAGATTATGTTCTTATTGGATCATGTGGTGATAAATCGGTGGCAATTTGGTGGTCTGATAAAACAAGATTGCAATGAGTGTGGCAGACTTTCTGTAAAACCATGTACCCAAAAAAAACATAGAAGGTTCACATTACAAACATAAAACTAAAGGAAGGCAAGTTCAGCTTTCCTTAAAAGCGTTTTCATTTGACCCAGTTCCATACCAAACTCGATGTAGCTGGTTTAGCTAATCGATCCTTTTAGATCAACGTGATAAAACAGCTCTTTCACAGTGGAAATTTTAGTATTTAGTTAGTATTTAGTTAGAAACGACGGCACTTCAACCGCCTAAACAGTCTCAGTAAGATTTGCACTATTTAAAGGTAACTTCTGTAAACCTATAAATATATTAACCACATGTTTGAGTTCCTCTTAATGACGAATTTAAAACCTCTGTAACAAGTGTTGACTACGACATTAAATTACTCTTTTTAAAAAGATTAGCCTTATCAAATTTGTCTAGCTTTTTGTAAAAACATACGCTTCTTACAATTTTATTTTCCGGGTAGCTGAACATCTAAAAAATTTGTGAATCGTATAGTACAATTTACACTCGAATTTACATAATGAACTACAATATTAATAAGCTCTACTGTTTTATTAACATAAGAACACATTGTGAAAAATGGAGAACAAAGATTAATCCATCCCGGATTCTTTTGATTTCCTACTTATTTATAAAGCTACATATACCGGGTGTAAATGAAACCTGAATCCCCCTTAACTTGCCATTAATTTTTTAGCTAGGAAAACGAAATTTGGAATATTTTTTATATCAGAAAATTGGCGTTTGATGACGTAAAGAACGATTTTTTCTAACTTCCGGTTTCACCAGAAATGAGCCCAACTTTCGATTTTTAAAAGGAACACTAGGTATATTTTCACATATTTGGATTCTAAGTAAAAAAAACTACTTTGGCTAGATATGATAAACGTCAAAGAAAAAATTTTTTTATTTTATTTATTATTATTTTATTATTTATTTATTATTTATTATATATTTATTTTATTTTTATTTTATTTTATTATCAAATTTGACTTATGTCAAACAACTAAAATATTTTCTATTAACACACGTATCGTTTAAATAGCAGTGTTTACGTTGGTACATTTACTTTTTAATGGTATTCTAGTGTGTAAGAAGTACAATTGTGATAATCGCAACACTCTAGATAACAATTTTTTTAATGACTTCATTAAATTTAACCAAATAGGTTTCTGTACTTAGAATTTACCAGAGAATCCAAATATGCAAAAATATACCTAGCGTTCCATTTAAAAATCGAAAGTTAGGGTCATTTCCCATGAAACCGCAAGTTGCAGAAAGTTGTTCTTTATGTCAACAAACAACAATTTTCTGATATACGAAATATTTCAAATTTCATTTTTCTAGCTAAATAATTTTAATAGCAATTTAAGGGGCGAGCCAGGTTTCATTTACACACGGTATAGAAACATTCATGAATCTGTTATAGTGTAAAAGATAGATATCACTAGATGTGTATATCTATGTTTTCTTCGCGAATAGACTAAGGTCAATACTTCTCCAATGACTATAAAGACAATCCAGTAATTCACCAATGAATGAGTATAGTTTTGTTGCCGGTGCAAAAACACACTGGGTGATGGACGTATTTTTTCAGTCAAAACCAGGAATTGCGTAACTCGCTAGAGCTCCAGGCATAAACTTAAGGGAGAAAAGTTTACGTATTTTCATGTATCTATATAGAAAAACATGCACATAAAGCAAGTTTTGTGATATAGGTACTCAGGCAATAAGAGTGACCAAGAAGAGCTTTGTTTGTACCTTGTAGTAAACAGTGAAGATGAAGAGTAATTAAGATTAAAATCTTAATACAGGACTACAAGACTGTGACAATTTCATTATACGGGTAAGTCAAAGTATCACAAATTTATTACATTTTCTTAGTAAACGAAAAGACAGACCTGTAATGTGTACCTACAAAATTCCCGAACTCTTGCGACTTATTGCAATTGTATTCTCCATAAAAGCACATTGAATTACATAACAGTTTTAATATTTATGAGTTAGTTTCAGTCAATCATTCTTTACGATCATATTTTGCGCCTGTTTTATTACTATTCTTTATCCGAATTCCTTCCTCATCTTCATCATTTTCGTTCCAGTTTTTGATGTGGCAAACATCACATCTTTTACTTCTAAGGGTATAAGATCCCCTTCAACCCATAGTGGTCTCAACTTGCCATTATACAATTCCCACTTACTTTCAGATGAATTGAAAAGCATGAATTTAATCAAACTTTATTATGCCACATCGACGAAACAAAGGTCATTCTCAAAAAGTTTTTATGCAACGGCGTTTTGAAGCGTTCATTTTGTCAAAAATTTGCGAATAACATCTTTTCATTTTCCGTTAGTATACAGTGCTGACGAGAAATTGTATATGTCAAAGCTTATACTAGCAAGAATGTTGTTGACTGATAAAATCTGGTCAACATCATACTAAAGTTGAAGAATTTTGCATAATTATTCGTGTTCTGGTTCTGGTTCGCAAGTGCAACCGACTAGTAAGAGTGGACACACATATTTTCTGAAAGTTCCAGTTGTTGCTTATCATTCCAGGAAATTTTTATTTTGTAATTCCGCGATTATGCAAATTTCGCTATATTTTAAAGTCCCCACTAATATCAGCTCTTCATTTTTTTAACATCCCCGATAACACAAGGCCTAGTATCGTTGGCTCTCACTATAGTCATTTTGTCCTGGAAAGGTACCAGGTACGTGATAAAGTCTTAGCTACACTTTTAACAAATATTGACAAATATTGTTGAGAAGAATCGCAAAATGAATATAAAAGAACTTGTGGCACACATCACCTCGGTTAGTAGACTTATCTGCTATTTTAATTTTTTTAAATACAAAAATATGATCCCTTATGCACTCTTTATCTTATAACCCTAATGTAAAGCACTGAATTCAGCACAATGGTTCAAAAGAAGTCATTAGCAGCAGCCATCATACAAAACAAGGCAAGGCTCATACTTAAAACTTGAACACAAATATCTTTTAGCTCATGGCCACTTTACGCAAAATGTGCGAACAGTATTACAAAACTTAAAACTACAAAACTCAGTGACGTCTTCTGCAAATTTTATAACTAAGCAAACACTCTGATACTTTCTTGGATGATCAGCAGAAAATAGAACTTATGCAACATTCAGTGTATTTTTTGTCGTCATTCCTGTGTAAAGGATTGCAATGAAGGCCGATTTTGTAATGAAGCCACAAGACCTTGAATTACGCAGAACATTTATTGTGATATACTTCAGTTAAGGCATGCATTCTGCTAAAGTATTCCCAAAAAGACTGCAATCATTTGAATATTCGCTATACATTTTAGAAGCATATTCCCAAAATATCGGTCAATTGTTGCTCTGTACGTAATATATGGGAAGAAAGTCTCCTAGCACTAAAGAAGTAGGTACATGATCAAAATTAAGACAGATTACATAGATAATTTAGAACTAAAACAAAGGAATTTAAGAGAGTAATGCAGGCAAAATATGTTGATTTGAATAATTATCATATTTGATCAACAATGAAGCTATATTGTAACTACTGAAAATGCTAATCTTTAAAGTGCAGTAAAGTAAGAGAAGTATTGAACATTGCCAAAGTGGAACCTACAAAGGTACCTACAATATGGTTAGGCTAGTACTGTATTTAAAATTAAAAACTTAGTAACTAAATATGGAATATAAGCTCGGCTACAATGGTGCAAATACAGCTATTTTAAAAATTTATATCCCATTAATGAGTAGTATTAACGAAAAAAATATTATTAGAGCAGGAAATCTTATAGTGTTTCCTGGAATGATTTTTTAATCTTTTTTAAAAATCCCTTGGAAAAATTTAAAAAGAAAGTACACGATTCAGACTCAGATGCGTTCATCAAAATTCGTCTCCCACGAAGGTTAACCTCTTGCGTGGCATTTACTATACACAACAACAGTTCAATTTGCCAACTCTCGTAGTACCGGTCTTGACCTATGGTGTCCTGCATAATTTACCACGCAAACATTACGATTCAGCTCACTGCCTCAAGTTGAGAATTCGGGCAATTATTATGAGCGCGGAATGTAAATTATCGCGATGGACTTTCCTGCGACTACGTAATAAGAGACCGCTAGAAGAAATCGATTTTGCGGTGCATTAACAACAGCAAATGCAATAAAATAAATTAGTGGTGCTTCAGTTTTAATGGCCCGGAGAATTAATTGAGAAAGCTTTCATAAAAGATGGGAACGAACTAGGTCAATGACAATTGATTTGGTCGGTGTCAGATAATTTGCTGCAGAGTATCTTCATGAAAATTCCTATAAAGCTAATTAAATTACTAGGGCGATATATACAGTGCGCATGGAAAATCTAAGTAAGATTGTTTGCGCTGTCGCTACCAACGCAAAAACTGGAACCGTGTTAGACGTAATGAACATTCATGTCCGAGCAAATTGAAAAGACTAAAATAAAAATATTAGTGACCATGTAGCTCCATGTGACACGTTATACATAAGCACAATATTTGCGAGCATTTCTAAGGGAGTACTTTCTGCGGCATGATTGTTTCCATTCCAACTAAGAGATAATGATACATACTCCTTGGGCATATTTTTTTACACTTTTTGCAATTGGTGTATCACAGAAATGCATGTTGTACCTTGGATCTAAAACAGTCGCTATTAGATACAAATCATTATCATAAGTGATCCCTTGCCTTTCCTTTTACACCTTCCGTATCTACAGCTACGTCTAATCCTTGTGGAAAAAGGTTTAAAATAGCTTGTAAGCTTTGAATTCAAGGAATGGCATCACTCAAAGAAGTAGAATGACCACTTATTTTTTTGTAATTTCCAAACATCGAGAATGCATCATCTTCACACATTACGGTTACAAATTGCATGTGAGTATGAATAAAGATTGGTTTGCACTTGCTTGAAAAATATTACTTTTTGAAGTTCTTGAACTGTTTTAATTTATGCAATTGATAACTGATTTAACTGTATACATATTTCTTGATAACTTTTTACCTATTTAGTTATTCATAGAACTTTAAAATATCAGCCTTTGTCTCTACAATGTCAGAGAAAATCATTTAGGGTTTTGTTATAAATAAATTGGTCTTTATTGAAAAGTAGTATCCGATTTCAGATACATTTGATGATTCTCTCAGGTACTCTAAAGTATCAGATTGTGTTAGTATCGGTATCGGCCCAGCTCTAGTTTAGAATATTGAATCGGACAATACATTCTAAAGTTATAACGCTTCGTAGTCATAGCTACAACAAATTATGTAAGCAGTCAGTAAAGTACGCATGTGCTAATGTGACCAACCGGCATTATCAGTTGTCCAAGTCAAATATTCCGATGGTTGTATTGTGTTTTAATGTTGTTTTAGGTAATCTTTGCTTACCTCATTTGTTTTAATTTTACTCCACGATGGTTCTTACCCGGGATTTATTATTATTATTATGGGGAGGGGGACTGTGACATGCACTGAATATCTAATTAATCTTAAATGTCTCTAATAAATAAAAATGAATAAAGTTTACAACCTGATGTTTTACACAGAAGTACCTATGATATTTGAAAGCAACAAATGTGAGAAAAAAACTTCTGAACAAATCGAGATCAGGTCAGTTATCAATTATTTATTTTTATAAAACAGTTATTGGAAAAACGAAGTTTTACTGATATAAAAAACCTTAGTTGATCAGTGTCCTTCATAAGCTCTTATTAAAATACTGATTCACTGATTACTGGATTTAGGAAATTAAGGTTAGATAGGAAAGATGGGCACAGGGCTGGAAGTATTCAGTATTTTTAAATACTACTCCTTATACTCAATGTATTTAAAATATTTAAACTAAAATAAATTTGTAAGTATTTGGTATTTATTATTTTAAGCAGTATTTTAAATACTTACTTTTAAATTCTTGTAAATACTGAAATATACGTAATATAAAAGTGTTTGTAAATTACGTAAGATAAAGCTTCACATAAAATTAGTTCATTACTTGTATAATTGTAACAATTCTATTAAATTGTAAATTGACCCCACTTTGGAGAATTATAATCATTTTTGTAAGTAAAGACTTTTTAGTTTTTAACTTTAAAATATTATAATATTAAAAGAAGTTGGAGTTAAAAAGACTTTTTATACTTATTATATACACAATTCTATTAATTATACGTTGTTTTAATATTAAAAATTTAATATACAGGATGTCCCCTTTTCATTGCGACTGCATTGATCACAGGATACAAGACACAAACTATATAGGGTGTCTGAACAAATGTGAAATATTGTTATTGTTGCTATGTATTCTAGGTCCAAAAACAATACGGAAGCTCCTATTGCTTCCCAATGAGGGCTTATTGGAAATGGTTTTTTTATATAAATGTATCCAAACTTMATGGAATAAATTATTGAAATTTTGGAAATTTACTTTTTATGTCAAATACTTAATATGGTACGATGGTAAAACCAAAATATTGTTTAAAAATTTGTCAAACCAGCGGATGTTCCATCAAACACAGTTACTTTGTTACTTTATAGTTTGTATTATAGAAAACGAACACATCAATCCACAGTTTCCACAAGCATATTTTTAACTAGTAATTGATAAACCATGTTATCCTATATTCTATTTTAGATATTTAAATTAATAAGAGAATTGTAGCGATGATATGTAATGTTTCCCAGTACATCTTAGAACGTCCTAAATCAGATATTATATGCTCCAACACTGTTGTCACGGATACAGCAAATCAGAAAAAAATAAAAAATAAAAATATGCTGCTATATTTAGAATTACGTGGAAGTCTATGGAAGTTCTATAGAAATAGAAGTACTAAAGAAATATGTAAAAGAAGGTACGAGAAAATATTTCTCCAAATGGAAGTAGGTGTACACTTTTGTGTCGCACTTACCCCCTTGATATTGATTTACCTTATGAATAACTTTACGACATATAGAGTGCAGAAAAATGAGGGTCCGCTACGCCAAAAATATAAGTACCTCATTTGATCTAATTTAGTAAAGTATAAGTGGTAAATGTATATTTCCATTCGTAACTGCTTATCTTTTAATCTAAAGACATATAAATTAATTATTTCAGAAAAGATAATACTGCAAGGTAATTTTAAAATAATTGATGCCGCTGCTCTACGATCTTTTGATATATGTACATACTAGCTTATCTGACATTTGAAAATAATTTAATTCCGCTTCTGATAGCAGCCTACTTTACTTTACCTTAAGCTAGACTACCATTTGGATTTTAAATCATTCAGCATTTTATTTTATCATAAAGGTTCCTTAATTTTTGTCCGACAGTACATGCCCTGTTAAAATACCCTACATATCTGCATTTATCTTATTACCACAGTACAAGAAGTCATACTCTTACAAGAAGAGCAATTTTACAGAGATAAAGGTCAATTACAAATGTTGGGCATGATAATAAAAAGTTGATACCTAATATTTTCAACACAGACGACAACTTGAGGCCTAATTCACCAGATTAACTGATAAAACCTCTTAGTTGACAAAAATAAATTCATTCTTAGTAAACCACACAGTATCTTGTGTAATGGGGGTAATTACACCCCAAAGCCCTGTTAATACGCAGCTTAGCCGCAATTCGATAATAATATGTTTGCTTAATGCTAGTCATTCCCTATCACGAACCATAAGACCAGTTAATAATCTATTAGCTTTCTGCGGTAACATCGGATAGCAATACAACGCACGCAACTCTTAATAATTAATAAAGTTGCTTATCTGCGTGAGTAATCTGTTGGTCAACCGCAATATTGTGCGCTTTAGGTAACAACTGGGTCTACAAAATAAAAGTGTGAACCTGGGGAAGGAATCATTTAGGTATGAAAACATACAAAGTACTTCTATGGCATTATTTCTATCCCGTGAATGATTTTAGATTTAATTATATATATTCTTGTTACACATCCCAATTTATTTACTCACAATCCTATTATTGCATTAACGAGCTGATATAATCTATCAGGCGGATTACAAAAGGCAGCTGAGCAGAAATATTTTAATTTGCGACAGAATATTAAAAAAAATTTACTTAAATGTTGAAAACACGTTTTGTCTCAGATAACCCTGATCGTTTCGGCGAAAGTGTCATTATAAAAAGGTATACGGCACAATTCTCAAGCTATTTAAATATCTAATCAACAAGTAATTTAATTAAAAAGTGTAAATCCTAGAAGACTAAAAGTACTGAAATTAATTGTGTGCATGGCCACAGTACTAAACAATATTTAAAAAAATACAAAAACTTTTTTTAGTAAATAAATACCGAATTACTGTTTTTCAATACGAATTGGAAAAGCTGTGTGGCGTGACAACAAACAACACAAAAAGTATTGTGTCAAATTACTTAACATGAGACTAGATTTTATCGCCTTTACACAATACACGTAAATACACATTTGTTTCCATCAACTACTGTCTATATATTTATTTTTTTTGCGATCTTCATCCCTTAATATGATAAACCATTAGCACCTAATTACTTGGGATTGTTGTTAATAATTAAAGAACAATTTAACAGGAAACGATGGGCAGGAATTCCAGTAGATTTTTTTTTTCATTGAAGGACGAAAACGAGCGTAATTCTGTTAAAGAAGCTGAGACTGCTGTTCGCCAAAATAGGTTTCCTTTAAAATCAACGGCCTTGTATATTGCAAGTGACATTTCTGAAGCATCTTCCTGTAACTTCAAATGTGCTCCACAGAAACCCCTAGTAAAAAATAAAGGAAGAAGGTTCCAAAGAAAACGCAGTTGTAGGCAAATGCAATGGTATTACATTGCTACCTCTTCGTCATGGATTTTTTTGCACACTACTATTAACAGGATCTGTTTCAAAAGAATCCCATATTGAGATGCAGAGTACTAAATTATCACATTCTTAAAGTTGCTATTGTTGGGGGCGATGTGTGTACCTTCTTCAAGACATTAGCATAGTTATGGCCTATTAGCATAGGCCCTAACCAAATGTCTGTATTCTTTGCAATTCCCGTTCATAAAATATTTAGAAAACACAATTTTGTATTTAGTAAAATACTGAAATAGTCTTAAACTAAAAACTAAACAATTTATGTATATAGCCTACTTAGACGACAACATAATAAAATAATGTCCTGCTATGTCATTCTCTTGATTTCTGCTACAATATATTAACCGCTTAATATGCAATAAAGAGCTACGGTGTGTAAAGAACAAGATTTTTTATTTTCATGCTTACATAAACATAGAAAAAGGATATAGAAACCAATATAGAATTTTACTCTGTAGCAGGGAGAAAATTTCTTCAACTGTGGCTTCAACAAAATTATAAAATGGGTATTTTTCGTTCATTACGAATCCATATCTTATGAAGTTACTTCATGGAATTAGTAGCAACTTCAATTATTAATGAATAAGGAGGAGGAAAAAGCGTCACAGACAACTATAAATTCATAATATTCACTTCTAATTTTTACTTTGCAATAGTACCATTATGCTGACAGTGAAGTGTTAATACTAGGTCCAGGACAACCTTCATTTCACTGTTCCAGATATATCAACCTCAAACAATATGTATGTATGTATATGCTAATAAACATCATCGTTTTCAAACAAAAAAATCACGGAAATGGACTAAAGAATATTTAAGAAATCCTTATCGACCGACTAGTGCCAGCTATATACAGGGTTCGCCACTTAAAACTCCCCAGGCTCGTATTTTCGCTATTTTTTTAGGCACAACCTTAAGTTGTATGTCAAATTATAGGTCTTTTTAAACTCTTTAAAAATAGAATATTGGGTGTTCAAAATTTTTTTTGCAGATTATCATATTTTGCAAATAAAGTTAATTTTTGTAAATATTCTTTAACCTTACTCCGTATAATAAATATTGCTTTATAGTTATTTTCTTCAATTTGTGTCTTTACCATGTATGCGTAATTTGTACTCCTTCTTAGCGAAAAACAAGAAAAACTATTCGCCGCTATTTTTGTTAATAGGGTTGCTCATAATTTTGCAGGTGTTATTTTAGTAGCTTATTATGGTACAAATTATGCCTACATACCCATCGCTGCACACAAAACCCCAAAGTTTGTATTTCTACATCACGCACTAGCCTCATCGCAGGGTTTCGTTTCCTAGCCTCTCTCTCTCTCTCTCTGTAGAACGAACTTTGTTCTTTATTTATTTAAAAGTTACTCCAAACTTTGGGGTTTTGTGTGCAGCGATGGGTATGTAGGCATAATTTGTACCGTAATAAGCTACTAAAGTAACACTTAAAAAATTCTGAACAACTCTATTAACAAAAATGGCGGCGACTAGTTTTTCTTGTTTTTCACTAAGAAGGAGTAAAAATTACGCATACATGGTAAATACACAAATTGAAGAAAATAAAAGGCGGCATCCAACTATAAAGCAATATTTATTATACGGGGTAAGGTTAAAAAATATTTACCAAAATTAACTTTATTTGCAAAATATAATAATCTGCAAAAAAAATTTTGGACAACCAGCAATATTCTATTTTTAAAGAGTTTAAAAAGACCTATAATTTGACAAACAACTTAAGATTGTACCTAAAAAAAATAAAGAAAATACGAGCCTGGGGAGTTTTAGGTGGCGGACGCTGTATAGTGACAATCTCCTAACTCAAGGATTTTGTGTAAAGCGACGCCACGCAGAACACAAACAAGACAGAATGTGACATGCCAAAAAACAGATTTGACGCCCCTATACATATTATCAAAACAAATTACCCATGAGCTTATGTTTATGTTTCGCTTTTAACATTTACTCTAAATAAATTTTTAGTGTCTTTAGTACTTCCATCCGCACAACGTTTAAACCTATTTTTATGAACTGTAAATTTCATGGTTAAAGAGTAGGAATGAAAAGATATCTAGTACTTGGTACAACAATACTCTCACCGGCTTTTGTTGATTGATACTTATATCACAAGCAAGTTGTGATGCATGTACGTTTTTTAAATATTTATACTTCATATACCTTCCACTGCCTAAAATTACTGGAGATTCCTAGTTGGTTTCAGAACTCAGATATCTAAGACTTTAAGCCAGGAATTCACAAAATAACTAACAATTTTATTAATTACAATCCACATGTTATCTATGAACAATGAATCGAATAATTCAAAAATCTATAGGGAAAGGTTTTATGTACTTAATTCCAAAAGTGTGCATAATGAAATTCTTTATAAATCCAGTAAGTTTCATGCACATTAAGGGTTAAGCTACTATTAATTATAAACCACCTTCTACACTTTCAACGCGAGCTGGATAGGCAATTTGGTTTTATTTTTCATAAATCAATACACCTACACATTTTCGTATACCTGACAAAATATGAAAGACATGACGTCAATAAACGATTATTTCGGGTATTCTCGTGTAAAAACAGCTACAGCTTTCATTCACAGCAAAACATAATTACATGTATTTCGAATCAACACAAACTAATTCAAGCAGCGAATACCAGATTTTGCTTTTTTTAGAAGTCAAAAGAAAACGCACAATCTGCACTTTGAATGTTGAGTAATCACGGTTGCTTTCACTCGCTAAAACCATTTACTTAATCGCCGATTAGATACAGTTGAAATTTATCCGATTTGTATATTCTGTGAGATCATCCCATAAAATTACATCATCATAAAGTGCTACCGACAATAAAAGATTTAACATCTAACGAAATAAATTAATAGTTGTTAAAACACCAAGGTCGTTTTACTCACTGAAGATATTCAAGTCTTCATAGCTTATGCGGATGCATCATAATTCTTCGCAGTCAAATAAGAAATGGCAGAATCAATACGGTAAAGTATTTAACTGTTTTCAATCTCTACACGTAGGCATAAAAACGATTATGTGTTGGTCTACACCTGCAATAACTATGGCGCAACACTATTTCTTACAAACGGTAACGCTACTTTCGCATTTTAGAAAAGTATGAGGAATGATCCTCGTAAGAACCGGTCCGACGAGTGTGCTAACATAAATCACAATTTTTCTAAATGCGACGATTCTGTAAAGAAAATTGATTTATTTTTGTAATGTGCCACAAAAACCTTCAGCAAGTAGTTACTCGAATGTATAATGTATTTAAAATAATAAATATGTAAATATTTGAGAAAACTCGATAGATTTGTTCAACCAAATGAAAGTCATGTTTAATATTTAATGAAATAAGTGCTTATTTCTACAACTAAATTACTTATTGACAATCATGGGCTTGGTGCATAATTTATAGCTGATGTTATTGTTTACATGTTTACATTTTTGTAGCTGTAATAAATATGTCCTTACTACTTAAACCTCAAACTTTAAAAAATAGCATTTTTGTCCAAGATTTTGTTTCCTTCAACGTCAGGTTGATTTTCTAATTTTTCTGCGACTGGAAGATTAAGGCCACACATTCAGTTTCTGAGGATCTTCTCGGAAGACTTGCGCATATTATGCTTATTCACATGGTTGTTTAAAAAGAACAAAATTCATCATGGAAGCAAATATTCTGATGCATCATTGTCATAATTTCGTAGAAGTCTATAAGTCATCTTCGCAGAATTTCTGAGAGCTTMTACCTTAAAGGGATTGAAWTTCTAGGTTTTCCTAKAGATTAGATATACCAGTAACTGTAAAAATTCTATACAGGGAGGTAGAAGCATCTATCTCAAAAAGACCTATTGGCTGCGTTTTTTATCTCTCGAACAGATTAAAAATGTACCTAGCGTCCACATTTTGGTTAATTGTTMTATTTCTATTTCTTAGGGTTATACTTATAGTGAGACTAATCAAGTGTCACTTAAAAAATTACCATCAGAACGGCAAAAATTCTCAAACATTTTGACACAAACTGATGTCTACATTTTTTGAAAAGGACCAATCAAAGGGAGACCGTATAGATATGAATGTTCGTTGCAATTTAGTTGCACGGATGTGTTCATTCAACTGGGTAACTTTTTTTTACCTAAGTAGCATTTCCTGCATGAGCAAATAATATTGTTAATTCACTGTTTAAATTTAACAGAATCTAAGATTCTGTATAATAAAAGATTACATTGTAACAGGTTAATTTAAAAAAATATTATTAAATAAATTATATCGGGTTTGAGGTCATTGCTCTGTAACAGCTGAAAACACGTCCGTTTATCTTCTGGTTGACGAAATCAAGGTGTAGTCCTATCATCTGGTCGTTTTTCTTCTGGCACTGAGAAGTTCGAGAAAATCTTCCATATGGCATTCTGTTTCCGTTGCTTTCTGCAAATTGTTGGTTGCAATAAGCTAGAGTGTAGTTGTTTATTTAACCCAATCATTGATGAATTTCGTAGAAGCAGTGAGCTTGAGATTTCATTGTTTTCTCAGTCATAAACAGGGCTGAATTTCTGTTCTCACTTTTCAAGAGAAGTTAAATTCCCGTTTTTGTGTGACATATTGGGTGCTTAACGGTTATGTAGAAAACGGGTGGCGCCCTTCGGTAAATTCGCGTGTTTAGTTGATTTATCCACCCCCTCTACGATGTGCTGGTGGGTACTGTTTAGAAACCGTAACTTAGGTGAGATATATTCACACTGCCACCCACTATATTTTTTGTTTCCTTAATTTGTACGCGATGTAAGGCTAATAATCCCCTAGAAGTCACGTCACAACATGTGTTACCAAAAATTTTTTCTTTGTATAAGAGAAATAGTCTTAAATTAATTGTGTTGTTAATTGAAAAGCACTACCACTTTTGTTGAAAATTTAGCTGAAATTTACAAATAATTTGACAACCTCTACAGAACCAGTTTCTACTGGTTTTAGCATATGTTCTAGAATCTGGCTGAACTTTTAACCATACAATACAACTTAAAAACTTCGACGATTGGATAATATAGTCTATGTATATAGACAACACCGTACTGTTCCAGTATACGATCAAGGAATTAACTCTAATGCATTACTGTCAATAGGAAACAACAGTTGAAAATCCAGGACAGCAAGGTCAAGGCGAAGTAGGCCATTAGAAAAAAATCAAAACCAATCAGAAATAAGGAACGCCCCGCGATTAACTGCGTATTGAAAACAAAACACAGCTAATGTTCGTACTTGGACGGGTAATAGACACATCGATCTGTTTACCTCGGCGAGGAAAGAGGTTTTCCCTGAAAAGTAAAACCGTTTTAACAGGAACTAGGTTGACACAACAGGAAGATCGATATTATAATGGCTGTTCACCATGCGAATTTACTGGTAGATTTTCTTGATAAAATTGTGAGTCAGTTGTGTAAAGTCGATTACGTCTGGGTAAATGAGGGCGAAAGAATGAATTTAAATGATAAGTGGCTGGGTCAGAGTTCGTTAATCTGACCCGCACTAGAGTAGAGAATCACGTGTGGTTTGTTCAGTATTTGCTTAGCGGATCATACTACAAACATGCTGTTTTATTTGTGGTAAAATGTGATTCACAGGGTTTGTGATCATACGATTCGAAATACATTAATTCACTTAAGTGCATAAAGGAAAAAGGTTTGAAATTCTTTGTTCTGTCTTTGGCAATAGTCAGTCATCCTCAGTTTTGGTGCCTAAATTAAATCAGGTATACGAGGGCATATTGATATCTAGATGGCTGGACACTTTTCAGTAAATTTAGTTTGATTGCTATGGTAACACCTATAATGTTTTATAAATAAACTGTCAAAGTTTGGCATTCACAAGTTCAATTATAACAAAACTGTTAATTTCTGAAAACGGCATGTCTGACAAAAAGCTAAATTTTGAAAAAACCAATTTCAATGAGTTATTACGTATTTAAGGGTGTGGGTACAAAAATCCGCACATACACAAGACTTCAATTTATTGAGAATAGATAACCTAATATACAAAAACTAAACGCTAGTAATATACTTAAAACATAGATAACGGTATCAGCACCAAAACGACTTGCTTGTCTGATTTTAGATTTTATTCGTCGCATTAAGAGTGAACCGTTTTTTGCAATTCTTCATTACTGGTTGCCTTCCAACCATCCGCGTATCTCTCTGCTTCAAAATTTTCCAGTATCTTTCAATTGGACGCAGTTGAGTTACACATATGGCACATTTCTGGACTTTTCAATAGAGGTGATATCAAATTCGCGATAAGCGGCCACCACACTTTTTGCATAATGGGCGGTTGCCTTATCAGACCAGAACATAATTTTGCGATTTGAATGGTTTTCTCTGATGAATTTGTTCAATCTGTTTCGTATGCATTCTTTCTCATACGCTTCTGCTGCAACAGAATTACCGGGAGGTGCGATAAACAAAGAAGAATGACCGTGCGAAGAATTGCCACCCAAACCAGCAACTTCTGAGAAAATTTCTTGTGGCGCTTAAAAAAACACCTCAGGATCCAAGTCTCTACCATCTGTATCATCTAAATTTCTACTTAATTCTATTAGACTTCTTGGAACAAGGTCACAGGAGCATATTATAGTGATTTGCTAACTAAATTACGCGAAAGATATGTGAAAAAACAACGCGGCGTTTTATATACATGCAATATCCAAGATATTTTCAAGCTTTATAGAAAATAGTAAACCTAATCGCAGTAGGTATTACTGCCTTTACTACAGAGCGACACCGAGTGTATCATTCCAGCCCCTTAACTAATTTAATAAATATGAAAAAATGTCAAGCCTAAAGCCTAAAGATTCTCCAATCTTTCCCCATTGTAATTTTTTTCTAGCTACAATAATAGACCAGAATCCCATAGTGTTGTTCGAATTTCCAGTATTTTACTTGGTTCCAAAATTATTTCTGCATCCATCTAGAGCCAAGAGCTCTTCCTTCACAAAATTTAAGTAACAAGAAGGGTCGAGTAACATCGTTTTTAAACTGCTTTTGTGGAACCATGTTTTTATCCTCAAATTTGAATATTCTGAAAACACTGCCTAGATTACTTCAAGAAGCAACATAAGTGCTTATGGAAACACAAATCCATTTAGCGAATGTACTGATCGAAATGTCCTGTTCCAACTTCCACACAATAGTATATACAGTCGTTTTAAAAAGTTTATCTATTTCTTTCTATATTCTTTCTCGAAGATTCAGGTGCTGGAGCATAAACCTTGGCTTTTAAGTGACCCCTCAGAAACCATGCATGCCTGCATTCAATGGGACCTCTCCAAACTATCCATTGCCCGGAAAAAACGTACATCTAGGAAATCGGCTCTAACCTTTTTAAAGGAAAAGAAAATTTGGTTTTCTGGGAGCTTCACGTCTTCTCCCAGAGCTGGTATGATTAAGGGGTCAATAATCTTTTAACAACTACAAATAACGATTACCAACTAAATTGTTATCAAAAAAGTAGCTAGATACTCTTAATGTGGTGGCACAGAATTTCTGCCCAAACTGTTGTACGCACTTTCATCACAGAAACATATGTTGTAAAGTAAACCTGAGTCACTACTCTAACACTCAGTAAAATTTTTGAAAAATTGTAAACGTCATAATCCGGAGCATTGTAGTTTAATTTATTGAAAACTTTTATCCTGTACGAATGAAGCTTACAGTTTTTGACAATCCGATGAGTACTAATTTTTGAGGGGCCAGATTCTTAAACAGTTTTTCTCACTAAATGCAGAATCCATTAAAAAGAGGACCAGGAACAGCCAATTCAACTTTGTGTATAACAGAGCTCGTTTCATCCAATTTCGTAACTAAACTAGTCACGTACTCACGACTAAGTTGGTGTGTTCCAGAAATTTTTGTTTGTAGAGTCTAGCAGTCACACTGACACACGTGTTATTTTCATAGTAGATTTACTAATTTAATTCTTTGTTCTGTACCATATAAACTATTTTAAAAAGTACGGGTTTTGTATTTGTAGCTTAATTAATTAATAATTATGGAATTAAGTAGAAAATGTGTAAAAAATGATAATTTTACTACCCTCGGACAAAAAGCAAACACAATTTTGACAAGAGTGTTCAAGACTAAATATAATTTCAATGAGCTTTAAACAATTTCGTGATGTCGAAAGAGAATCGTTCAAATTTGAAAAAAAAATGAAACACGATCGTCTAGACAATGAAAGCAGCTTCGAAATGAAGTTCGACTCGATTCTTTTTTGCTATTAACATTTTTTGAAAGAGTGGCATTTTTCCAAACATGGATGAAATCGAAAAATTTCAGGAGTGCAAATTTTAGTTGGATTGTGTACCTGTAAACGTGAAATAAATGCTAAGCGCGCTATAATAATCTCAGAGCACCTTAGCGAGTCTTGAACTACAGATTTCTTTTGCAGTGCAAAAAAAAACAAAAATTCAAAAATCATTGAAATTCCGTGATTGACTAGCATTACATTTTGGACATCCAACTGATGCGTCATAATGCCTGTATGTCCAATGTTATGGGATGCAAAATGCCCGGAATATGCATATATTTCTTAATGCGATGGTTGCTGCAAATCAATTCGGATCCTTCGTAATTACTGAATGGCCCTCGTATTTTATACGTAGGATCACAACGAACTAGCGCGAAAATTTTTAGAAAATGGAGAAAAAAAAGAATTTATTTCCCGACGCATTATAAAACCGCCACTATCACACAAACTGTATTAGAAAGTATAATAAGTAATCTTGTTTCGAGTACACACTTAGCTATAGTTAATCAGCTTTGCTGTTATTTAAAGTTGCGCAAAATAAAATAAAATAATTTAAGCAAACTCTTGGATTTTCAGTTGTTACTGTGAGTTTCACAAAAACAAACCATTTGATTGAGCAAGCTTAAAACTGAGTTCGTTGACTGAACTCAGAGACTACAAAAACGCCATATGCAGCTATAAACATGCGACAATCTCATGAAACCCGATGCGAGAAATTGCTGACGCAATTCTGAATTATATAAATTGGCACAATGCGAAATTAGGTACGATTCGAAACGCGATGTCGTTAAAATCTGGCGTGTAATTGCAGCTTTATTGGAGCAATTAACTACTGTGTCGTTCAGCTTTGGGTACTATAGACGGTATTAAATAATTCAAAGGAATTAACGTTGCCTACGCAACATAACGAACAGCTGACCGCGCGATGGTAATCCATGCCCTACGACGATATCAATCAATGTGCAAGGTCGCCCCACATTGCGTGAAAGCAATGCGTAACTGTCTGGTCGTGTGTCTCATGGTGGAAAAACTGGGTCGAGAATTTAACGGGGAACTTTGAATGGAATTAATTTTCGTCTAAAGTGTGCAGGAAATAATTATTTATTTGGTGGCCCGATTATGGTTGCTATGGTTACTACTCTGTTATTTTATAAATAGGTTGTCAAAATTTGACATCTATGAGCCGAGCTTTTGTTTAACTCCTCCTTTTGCTGAACCCTATTGTGTAGGGTGAAGCAAGCAATTACTACGAAAAAAAACTGTTCTTCATACAACAATGTCGTTACGGAAACTTGATGTTTTCAGGCGTACTGCCAAACTCGGATGAAAAGTAACAGATATGTGTGAAAAGAAACCCTAATTCAATTTTCACACAATTTACAAAATTTTTTTAATAAGCGGCGATACTAACAGCGGCTAAAAGTAGGTAGTTGTCAAAATTTCACTTAAAGGTATGTCAATTAAAATCTGGACAAATATTTAAAAGTAAAAAATGTTTAGCAAAGAGGGCTATGAATTTAAAGGCTATGTCAGAAACGACAACCGAGTCTTCTGTAAACATAAGTCAAAATACCAAAGATTTATGCTGCGATATTAAAAATGGATGGAATTAAAGAAAATGATGAAATGAAAKTTGATTAGCGAATTTTATTCGACGCACCGAAACAGAGGAAAAACTCTTACTGTGTCACATATTCAAGAGATTGGAGTTGCACGGAGCACTGTATACAATATTATAAAACGCGGAAATACTTGAGCGATTAGCTGGTAGTGGAAGAAAAACAAGAAAAATTATAGAACGTAAAAAGCAACAACCTGAAAAGATGGCTTTTGGAAAAATCGGACAATCTTACAGGAAACTTGGTAGAAAATTAAAAATTTCATATGAATATGTTCGTAAAATTCTGAAGAAGAGATATAGTACTGCGAAAACTAAAATCAGCACATAATTATAGTGAAAAATAGAATTCTGATGATCGATTTGTCATGTGCATTGTGCAGGAAACAATACTTACTACTTTAAAGAAGGTATTGATATTGATTCCAATGTAAAATTTAAACGTCATGCCAAATTCTCAAAGAAGATACCCGTGCGTTGGTTAGTTTTTAGTACAAAAGATCAGCAGCATTCATGCCCCTTCTGGCCTTTCTATCAATCAGGATGTCTGTATATGCTAAAGAGTGTATACAAAAGAGCTTGTGCCCTTTATTGAAAAATATAATTATGGTTTTGAATGCTATAACATAAACATACACCTCGCTCAGAAAACGTATCAAATGTGCCACAATTACGACCGATCGAAAAGTTTTGGGATCAACTAAAACAAAAAGTTTGTGAGAACTGGTGGGAAGCACAAGATCTTGCCGCGTTGAAAACCAGAATACAAACTAAACTTCACCAATTTGATTTGGGTCATTTTGAAAGACTAATGGCTTGAGTTAAAAAGAAAGTTATGTAAGCTGCTGATTGTGGACCTGATCATGTTATTAGACACTAATTTAAATGTGTTATTGCCAAAATAATATTAATTTTATTGTGAGTTAATAAGTAATATCATTCCATAACTTGTTTAAAGTTTTAGTTGACACACCCTTAATAACTGGTAGTTGACCTGTTTGGCCTACTGGGTAATTGTTTGTTTACCTCCTTTGCAAAAATAAATTTTATTGTGTTTTAGCTATTATTGTATTTTATACCGAAAATGTATTTCCTATTATCCCACCAGAAATAAAACAGCAAGTAGAATCTGCAGTTGATGAGCTGCCTACAATCTCAAAAAAAACTTTACGAAAATGCCTATCATAAATTTATGTTGTAAAGGCAAATTAAAAAAAAAAGTCCAAAACATTGATTCCTGAAAACATTAACAAATTCAGAAGAAACAGCAAATGAAAAATACTTATTCACAAAAGTAAGTTTTAATGCAGACTTTGTAAGAACTGTTGACATTTAAAGATCGTGTTTTTTTCGAATTTGAAAAATACCGCGCAATCCTATTCTTCAAACATTATACATCCAACATAACATATCGGTATAGATATGCCAAGGTATTAATATATCAACATGTCGAAATATTGATATAGCGACATATCCGTATATCGACGTTATAATTATACATATCATATAGGTATCAACATTTCGATATACATAATAAATATTAATATTTTTAAATGTCGAAATTCGATATCAAATTTTCATTATCGTGCAGCCCTACCCTCCACACGAACAACGAACTCTCAGAGAAGTGTTCGAAAATTGACGAAAAATGGCCTAACTGTCACGTAAGCTATTAACTTGTGTAAAACCGTCCCGGAAAACCTGCCACAGTTTTGTTTTTGCAAGACGTTATTTATTCCACTGCAAAGGCTGGATACAATACCTTATTTGCCGATTTACACCGTCAGTATTTGTTTAAAAAGCTACAAAAAACTGAAATAAAAAATTTCAGACAGCAGACGAAACCATATTGAGTATAGCTCAGGATTGCTTTTCATAACAATAAAAACAGAGTACAGAAAGTAGGTTGAAAATTATGAAGGCTCGGAAAAACATCGGCTTCGAACGGTACAAAATGATGCTTACAATATTTTTGCACGACCAAAATAAATGAAAACGAAGTTATTCGTATCTAATTTTTCATGTGATGTCAAAAATTATGTTTTTGATTAAATTTGAGAAGGAGGTTTTTCTACAATTTATTGATGTCTGATGATCATTTGATGACATTGTCTCGGCTTCGTTAATTGTCGAAAATGAGAATGAAAATTCTACAGTAATTAGTAGTTCTCATATCTTACGACGCGTTGTTGCATGCGCGACAATTTGAAAGAGCAGTGTTTCTAAAATTAGCAACTCAAAAGACGCGAGGGGTACTCAGAGTTCCACAACTTATTTCCGAAAAATCAATGGGGCGATATGAAGAAACATATAAGATTTTCAAGGAGTGGTGTGAGACCAAAACCATCATATTAGTGAGAAAGTTATGATGGTGTACTTTGTCCAAAGCTCCAGGAAGTTATGGGCAGAACATTTTTGTGCATTACTGCTTGACATTTCCCCATTTTCAACATCAGTTGGCTATCTCAAACGGAAAAATGTTAGTTATAAACCAAAGAGACCAACATATTTACTTCATGATTTATTATATATATTTATATTATATATTGTGACGCCTTTTTCGTGGAGCGGCGGAACGGGCCTTCGGATCGGAGGGCGGACGGTTACGTAATGAGTGACGTAAGCACTAAGCTCAGCGTCAAAACGGTTTCTCGGGCGCCAGTTTTTTATTATCCTGAGGTATGCTCCTCAGACCACTACACACGATCCCTCTTACGTGTGCAGACCAGGGTAGCTGCAGTGAAGATCGGCACTCCAGGGAACAACCCCGAGGGTGGATGCCGCAAGCTGAAAGGGATGTTAGCGGGATGCGGGGAAGCAAGCGGTGCGAGCAGAAAGAAAACCAGCAATCGCCTAAAACACGGTTTATTTTCAAAACAACAAAACTTAATAGCGGTTATAAACAAAACGGAACCCCCACTTAAGTAAGCCTCGGTCAAGCTACGGTTATGTAATTTTATAGTACGGTTGCAACGCGGCTCTTAGTATGAGATAATAAAAGGAGCTAGTCGGAGCGAGAGTGTAAGACAAAAAGAACGTGAATACCAGCGCGTGAAGATAACGGTCGAGCAAGAGAGAGAGAGCTGCCTTACGAGTCTGTAATACCCGGAAAGCTACCGTGCATTAGAAACTCTCTAGCAACCCCCTGCGTGCGGTACGAGTCGCTGACAAGATACAAGGTGCACGGAAAGCTACCATACACCGTGCATCAAACAACGGCTCCCCCGGGCTACGGCGGTCGTGACAACGCGAAACACACGGGCAAATAACGGTCGAACAAGAGAGAGCTGCCTAAGAGTCTGTAATACCCGGAAAACTACCTGTGCATTAGAAACTCTCTAGCAGCCCCCTGCGTGCGGTACAAGTCGCTGACAAGATACAAGGTGCACGGAAAGCTACCATACACCGTGCATCAAACAACGGCTCCCCCGGGCTACGGCGGTCGTGACAACGCGAAACACACGGACAAACAACGGTCGAGCAAGAAGAGAGCTGCCTACGAGTCTGTAATACCCGGAAAGCTACCGTGTATTAGAAACCCCTCAGCAACCCCCTGTGCGCGGTACGAGTCGCTGACAAGACACAAAGTGCACGGAAAGCTACCATACACTGTGCATCAAATAGCGGCTCCCCCGCACTACGGCGGCTGTGACAACGCGCAGCACGCGGGCTTATACGGCTAAGCAAGCGATGTGGTGAGAGTGACGGAGCTCCCTCACCTAGGTATCGCTGCGAGTGGATCGGACGATAGGTCGGTCACCACTCAATCGAGCAGTGGACGGTCACAGCTTTTATTTACATCGGCTGGAGCGGGAGGAACAAGAGAGCTGACTAGTGGCGCCAGCATGTGTTGTTCGTCCGAACTCCGCGAATCGCGGACTTGAGACAGATATACGGCCGCGGATTGAAACTTGACTAAGGCCCGGTTTGTAACTTCGTTACATTCTCCTCTTACTTCGGGGGCGCGGAAAAAGAACCTATAATATTTCACTTATCCTAACTATTTACAATCCTATAGTATTTCATCTTAATCTAACTATTTACAATTCTAAAGTATTTCATTTATGTACAAGTCAATAGCGGCGAACTTACAATATTGAAACTATCGCGTTCCGCGGTTATCCTGGTCATGGTCATCCTTCGGTAGTCCTTCCTTTGGGAAGTCATCCTTCGGGTGTGGATCCGTCTGCTCGGCGTGGACTGTTCGAACGAGGCCTCTCTTTCCCTCGTTGGCCTTCTGGGCTCTGTCGGGCAGTCGCACTTCCTGGACATGATGCCTACTGTTCCGCATCGAGAACAGAACAGCATCGGTGGCTGTAAGCAGCCATTACGTCGGTGACCTGGCTCGCCACATCGCCAGCATTGATCCGGCTGAATGCGAATCCTTTGGCTGGACTTGGAGGGCGTAGTCTTCGGTTGCTCGGCTTGGGAGCTTTCTTCCGTTGCAGGTCGGGGTCGGTCTGTGTTAACGGGTTTCCACCGGTTGCGGTTTGCCGTTCGCTGAAGCAGTCCGTGTGGCCTCTGCTGTGAAATTTTAACACCCTGGCAGTGCTGGCATCTACGGACGTACTTAACGGCGTCCCGGAACATTCCTGGCCAGTAATATTGCTGGGCCAGTCGGGATATCGTCCTGGATACCCCTAAATGTCCGGCGGTCGGTGCGTCGTGGTTCTCTTCTAACATACGACGGCGGAGAGGCTTCGGTACACATAATTTCCACGGTTTGGACAGCATCTCGTCACTGTGGTGGCCGTCTATGTGGTGGTAAAGTCGGTGGTCGGTGATGCGGTAATCTGGGAATTGATCTGGATGCCGCMGGACTTCCGTGAATCGGCGTCGGTACCAAGAACAATCTTGCAGTTCCTGGGTGGCGGCATCGTTCTCCTGGATTATGTCGGTGACTCCTATATCGGTAACTGGTACGGGATCCCTAGGTAGTGTACTGTTGACCTTTTTGGGGACTCCTTTGCGGTGTTTCAAGACAGGCTTGYGCTCGGTGCTAGCGGTGACGGTGGTGTCGGGTTGCTGGATGGTCCGGCAGTTCGGTAAAGAAATGTTGCGGTTCCTGTGAAACACGAACCCGGATTGGAAGTTCATGTGCAGGTTCATGGTTCGGAGAAAATCCATTCCAAGTAGTACTTCGCTGGTCATCGTAGGTATGTGCAGGAAACGGTGTTGTCGGGCTTCGTCTTCTATGCGGACCTCTACCTCGTAGGCCTTGGAGATCTGGACCTGGCGGCCATCGATTACTCTGGTGGTCGGAGAGCCTGAATTTTGTTCAGGGACTCCGGTTCTTTCCAGATATCGCGCAACGGTAGGTCCTATGCATGAAGATACGGATCCGGTATCGATGAGTGCAGTGAACGGTCTTCCCTGTATGTGGATCCTTATGTGTGGTCGGTTTTCGGAGGCGGTGTGTACGGGCAGCAGTTCAGGCCTCCGGACTGATGTGCTGCCATCTAGTTTTCCGAATTCCGGCATGTGCAGTCCCGTGAGAAAATTCCACGGCGGCCACACCTTGAGCAGAACTTCACAAAGGGGTTCTGGCACTGACTGCGTGAGTGGCCTCTCTGCCCACATCTCCAACATACGGGACGGCTGGTGTCGATACGGTTAGATGTGTCTTCTCGGTGGCGATGACTGGGTCTGTTATCCTGCGGTTGGTGTGTCGATTGCGGTATGGGTGTCTGTTCCGGTGGATTGAAACGTCTGGGTGGCGGTTCTTGTCTCTGGTGATATTCCTGGGGTTGTCGGCATGTCGGTGGATTCCCACGATCAACTGAAATCCTTGGTTGCGGGACGGGTCTTCTTTCTTCAGGCCTTTCGGTTACATCCTGGGGGGTAGCGGTTAGCTGGTCCTGGCGGAGGGTCTCGAATTCCTTGGCGGCGGACAGCAAACTGGCAACGCTGGTGCATTCCTGGCGGCGGATGAACATGCGGTACTCTGGCAACATGTTCCGGTGTAGCCAGTACAGTTCCTGCGCCGGTGTCATGCCTCCATGACGGCGGATCAGGGTACGAATGGCGGTACTGTACTCCAAGGCGGTTTCGTGTGGCTGCTGAGTACGCTGACTTATCTCCCTCTCGAGGTTGATCTTGTAGTCAGCCGGGTAGTAATTCAGCTCGAAGTCGGCCACGAAGTCTTCCCAGCCTCTCCAGTCATGGCGGTTGTTACGGTACCAGGCCAGGGCTAGTCCAGATAGCAGGTCGGGCAAGATCGGCATCATTTCCTCGTGTGAAACATCGTATCGGTCCATAACGTCTAGCAGCTGTTCCATGAAGGCGACCCCATCGGTGGATCCATCAAAGTGGATTCCCCATCGGTGTGGCTTCAGGTCGGACCGTATGCGGGCACGGCGGACTGGAGTCGGTGAATATACCTCCACATTTGAGGGTTCTGGGGGCGGTGTTCTAGACTGGTTGGGTCCTGGTACGGCTGCCGGCATCTGTCGCTTCTCCATGGGTAGACTGGGAACTACGTGTGGCGGTGTCTTGCRCTCCTGTGGGCTGGTCACTCGGAGAAGGGTCTCGAAGAACTCCTCGATCTCGACCCTCTTCTGCGGGTCGGTGACTGGTGGCTGGATCGGTTGCAGACTGAAGACTCGGTCCCGTTGCAGAGTTCTTGCCTGGTACAGTTGCTCGCTTGGTGCTGTCCTTTCCGGCGAGCTTGATATCGGTGACTGGATCGGAAGCAGCAGTAACTGGCTGGTGACTAGCTCCTGCGACGGTTGGGACGGTACTGCCTTCTGCGATGGCTGGATCGGTGCTCTTGTCGGCGGATAGTCCTCGGTTGCCGTTTGGATCGGAACTCTCTCCTGCTGTAGCTGGCTTGCTACTGATGCTGGTTCTGTCGTGGGTTGGACTGGTTCGGTCTTCTGCGTTGGTTGGTCGGCTACTCTCTTCTGTGGTGGCTGGTTGGCTACTATCTCCTGCAGTGGCTGGTTAGATACCCTCTTCAGAGCTGTGGATATCGGACCTTTATAGGCGGTGATAACGGTCGTCGTTGACGTCATTGTGGTGGAAACGGTGTAGATCGGAGAGGGGACCGACACAACGGTGGGGARCAGTACKGTACTGGGATTCGGAACTTCTTGACGGAGATGTCTGATCATCCTCTGGCGAAGCTCCTGTACGGCCCCTTCGGTGGAGAGTTTCCTCTTCCCTAGCTCGTGCATCAGCTGGTGCCTCTTCAAACGGTACACCCAGCTGACACGGACGTCGGCGCAGTCTGAGTCAGATGACTCGTCTTCGGCGATGTGTCTTTCTTCTGGAGGTCCTCCGGTAGCCATCTGGTCAGGACGATGTTCTCGGCTCAACTGATGACGGCGTTGGATGGGGGACCCGCGATTTGTCAGAAACGAGCCCCCACTCGGCTGCTCTCGGTCAACGGGAAGTCGGTGAAAATTCCAAATTCCTCCGGGTTATGTAACAGCTCGGAACAGGTGATGGCAATCGATGGGGGAGGCCTTACTTGTGAGAAACGAGCCCCCACTCGATAGGCCTCCGAAGTCGGGAAGTCGGTCAAAAACACCAAGTCCCTGGTGTTACGTAATCGGACCAAATCGATGTTACCAATCGGTAGAGCGGGTCCGGTTTGCCAGAAACGAGTACCCACTTGCCGGGTCTCCGACGACGGGAAGTTGGTGAAAAATCGAATCTCCGTTACCTTACGTAATAGGGAGATGGCGATTGCGGAAATCGACTCGGCGTCCTCGGTTTAGTCGGACTAGAGGGGTCACTCGGCTATGCTACGACGTTCCAGAGCCAACTTTGTAACTAGGGGGTGGTCGGGGGTGAAAGTTGGTTTCCAGCGAACTTCTTATGCGGACTCCCTGATGCAATTCGAAAATCCGGCGGAAAACGTTGCTAGCGGAATTTTTGAATTCCGCGCATGCGTGAACTCGGAGACGCTGGAAACGGGGTGGTTTTCTTCTGCTCGATGACGGTTACGTAATTCCGGCTCCTCCTCGAAGTAACAACGGTCCCTGCTCGTAGGGCGCCAAAATGTGACGCCTTTTTCGTGGAGCGGCGGAACGGGCCTTCGGATCGGAGGGCGGACGGTTACGTAATGAGTGACGTAAGCACTAAGCTCAGCGTCAAAACGGTTTCTCGGGCGCCAGTTTTTTATTATCCTGAGGTATGCTCCTCAGACCACTACACACGATCCCTCTTACGTGTGCAGACCAGGGTAGCTGCAGTGAAGATCGGCACTCCAGGGAACAACCCCGAGGGTGGATGCCGCAAGCTGAAAGGGATGTTAGCGGGATGCGGGGAAGCAAGCGGTGCGAGCAGAAAGAAAACCAGCAATCGCCTAAAACACGGTTTATTTTCAAAACAACAAAACTTAATAGCGGTTATAAACAAAACGGAACCCCCACTTAAGTAAGCCTCGGTCAAGCTACGGTTATGTAATTTTATAGTACGGTTGCAACGCGGCTCTTAGTATGAGATAATAAAAGGAGCTAGTCGGAGCGAGAGTGTAAGACAAAAAGAACGTGAATACCAGCGCGTGAAGATAACGGTCGAGCAAGAGAGAGAGAGCTGCCTTACGAGTCTGTAATACCCGGAAAGCTACCGTGCATTAGAAACTCTCTAGCAACCCCCTGCGTGCGGTACGAGTCGCTGACAAGATACAAGGTGCACGGAAAGCTACCATACACCGTGCATCAAACAACGGCTCCCCCGGGCTACGGCGGTCGTGACAACGCGAAACACACGGGCAAATAACGGTCGAACAAGAGAGAGCTGCCTAAGAGTCTGTAATACCCGGAAAACTACCTGTGCATTAGAAACTCTCTAGCAGCCCCCTGCGTGCGGTACAAGTCGCTGACAAGATACAAGGTGCACGGAAAGCTACCATACACCGTGCATCAAACAACGGCTCCCCCGGGCTACGGCGGTCGTGACAACGCGAAACACACGGACAAACAACGGTCGAGCAAGAAGAGAGCTGCCTACGAGTCTGTAATACCCGGAAAGCTACCGTGTATTAGAAACCCCTCAGCAACCCCCTGTGCGCGGTACGAGTCGCTGACAAGACACAAAGTGCACGGAAAGCTACCATACACTGTGCATCAAATAGCGGCTCCCCCGCACTACGGCGGCTGTGACAACGCGCAGCACGCGGGCTTATACGGCTAAGCAAGCGATGTGGTGAGAGTGACGGAGCTCCCTCACCTAGGTATCGCTGCGAGTGGATCGGACGATAGGTCGGTCACCACTCAATCGAGCAGTGGACGGTCACAGCTTTTATTTACATCGGCTGGAGCGGGAGGAACAAGAGAGCTGACTAGTGGCGCCAGCATGTGTTGTTCGTCCGAACTCCGCGAATCGCGGACTTGAGACAGATATACGGCCGCGGATTGAAACTTGACTAAGGCCCGGTTTGTAACTTCGTTACAATATTTATTTACTTCTTCAGCGAACATTTACAGTTGCAAACGGGGTGGATGAGGGTATTCATTATTTAGAAATTTACCGCAAGTATAATAAATAAACGCAAGATACTGACATGTATTTTTGAATTATCGACCGTCGAAGTTAGCCCAGTATGTAAAACTACCAAAATCCTGCAAATTTGTTTCGATGTACTTCAGCCACCCTTCTACTGAACAGAGATGTGGATGTAATTTAAAATGACATCTTTCTTTTAGTTCGACTTAAACATACCAAGTGAACAAAATAAGCTTGATCATGCAAAAAAAATAAGATTTTTTAATCAACTATGACTGCAATCACAGTCACAGTAATAATTTTTAGAAATAGCCGTAAAGTTGCGTTAGGTGAATTTTCCGAACTAAGTAAGTAAAATGGCACCCTGTTTAAAACACTTCCTTTGTCGGGTGGCAATAAATAGCTGGCAAATCGATAACTCTGGCATTTTTAGGTTAATGCACATATACAAAAGGGTCAAAATGAGAGCTGCCGAATACAACAGACACTTCATGCGCAACCGGAGCAACACTTACTAAAAGGAAGAGATAAAACGTGGTTTGCAAATGTACTATACAGGTGCCAAAAATTCTTTCCTACTTAAAATACAGAAGAGCCTTTCGATAGAATACACACTGAACTCAAAAAGGCTGAAATAAAATCGGTAAAAATTCATGCAATTATTTTCCGAAAATAACCCTAGAGCCCATAAATTTTTATTTTTAGTGAACATTCTACAAACTGATTTTCATAAATAGGGGGTGATTCAAAAACTGTGTCACGTGAAACTTGATTTTGTTAACGAACACCCCCATTTTTATATCAATCTTCTGTTTATGCTTCATATATCAATTATACTTTATGTCTTAATAATTAACAGATCTAAAAACTGTACAAGTTGTTTGCATCGACATTAATATTGACATTTACTTTGAAACCGAGTCAACTGGTTACTTCAACATTTTGCAGAACTTACTGTTTTATTAAAAGCAAATGAAAAAGAACGATTAGAAATACTAATGATGATTGGCTATGGAGGAAGAATGCTTACATAACTGAAAGTCTGGAATTTTATTATTTAGGATTGAATAAAATTAGTTTTCTTTAATAAAATTGCATTTTCTTTAAAGCAACATAATCTAAACATAATACGCATACGGTGCCTGAAGTGTCACAGTCCGAGCGTTTTTTTTCAGAAAATAAATGACAAAAATTTTTGCCGAATTTATTTTAACCTCTTTGAGCTCACTGTAGAGGTAATGACTGTAGGCTAAACAGAGAATTGCAGTAGCAAAATGTTTACACAACATTACTTAGCAAGCTATGCAAAATACTAAATATAATTTGGACAAATGAATGAATATCTGTTAACTATTATTTTATAATTATTTCCACAGTATGTTATTTATAAAGAAGTTTTATCTATATACAGTAGGAAGTCAACAAAATTATCCAGACAAATAAAGGGAAAAGGATACGCCCGTGCGATTCTGCGAAATAAGATAAATTGCAAGCATAACACATTTCTATTAAATTATCGATATTTACCGGACGAGATAAGATGTCGTTTACGTTGTTGTTAGTTTCAAAATCAGGATACGTATTTACGCCCAGAACATTTGGATTAAAAGCAATAACTATTTTTGTAACAACAGCAAATCTAATACCAAAATTAATGCAATAACTAAACCAAGACCTTGAATGTTCTGCCTAGTTGGTTAAAATAAAAAAGCTATTGAATCAAGTTACATAACTGTAAGCTTTAATGTGGTTCGAAATTTTAAATCGCCTGAATCACAAACGATATAACATCTGTTCCCTAAGGTATTTAGAACAAATTTAATAAACCGTACTATTTTATAGCCTGCATTACAAGCGTCATACGATTATGTAGCCATTAAACTATTCATACCGTAATAAATGATTAACAGATTCGGTTGCTACCCACTCGGAGTAAAATCACCCATAAAGTTTACAAACTATAAATAAAACTGGCTCACGTTGTTTGCAGATGGTCAATTACGGGAGCCCATTAATTATCAATTATTATTCGGTATGTTTCCCCTGGGTGTAAATCCCAATAAACACAAATATGATAGTCGCAATCGCTGGTTTAATTAAAAGACGCCCGCCGATGGGAAAATCAGAGTGTATGGCAGCTAATTAAAAACGTATTCATACAGCGGGTAAATTTTTTATATGATAAACGGAAAATCAACTGAATAGGTCTGGTTTGTCTTGAAAATTTGCAGTAATGAGAATGTGGTTCCTTTAATTACAGTTGAGGTCCATACGTTGGAGCGCGGAGGTAAATTGGATAATTAATTGTGAAAGCTGAACTGCCAAATATCTATTACTTCCACATCTAACGGATGGGAAGTATTGTATCGTGCAAAAAATGTTCACTAATTTTTATTTGCTCATTCGCTTTAAAATGGTCGAAAACGTAAAAAAACACAATTTGAGCAAAAAAATTTCTTGTCTGTGTGTCTGTGGTTTTGCTTGTGGACACCATAACTTTCGAAAGACTTAATGTATGAACTTGAAATTTGGCAAACATATAAATCTCAACTACCCAAAGCGAGCTATTGTTTTGGGGTAAGTAGGGTATCGGGAAGGGAGCGAAATTGGGGGAGTAACTACCATTTTTGCAAATTTTTATTTTTTTTTCGTTCTAGTATGTGATTAACTGTAAAACTGCAAGTATTAATCGCCCTTATAAATTTTCGGTGCAGCAAATTGTTTAGAAGATATTGGCAAAAAAAGCGTCACTTAAAGAAAACGGTTTTTGATAAATATCTCCGAATATATTTAATATATTCAATGAAAACATCAGACAGGAAATAAAATTTATACAGAATTTTGACATTTTCGAAATATTTCCAAAAAACGTATTTTGGACCCTGTTCGTACAATTTTTTTTAAATTTTGGTATTATATATAAAATCAAATTTCTGATCGGAAAGCACTCTTGTAATTTACGAGTTATTTGGAAAAAAACAATTTTAAAAATTTATGTATTTTTGCTAATATCACGAGGCCCGTTTGTCTTAGAAAAAAAGTGTAGAAAGAAAAAATGCTCAAAACCTGATTACTAATCGTATAGCATAAGAAATAAAAACGTAAATGTCATTTTTCACAATTGGATGTGGAAGTATTGATTCAATTTGCAGCGGTTTTGTATTAAGTAGTCAACAAATAGCTTATCAGTAGTTAGAACAAATCCATAATGTATTGAGTAACGGTAAGAGATACGAGTCGATTAAATAAGAGAAAATTTGCACATTTTCATGCAGTTTGGGGGTTGTTTCAAAATAACGCTTAGCTTTTTTAATTATTTCGATAAAAGTGAACTCTTGCATTTTAACAGAATTGTAATAAATTACCAACTTCCTTTGCAAAATTTCAGGATCAATGTGAGTCCGTGCAAGCGCATAAAGTACGCTTGCATTGTATCTTCTTCGGACTGATTTCTAAATGAACCCTTTGGGGTTTTACTCCAGATTAAATGCTTAGTACGTATGTCAAAGATAACATTCACCATCACCAATAAAAAGTATGTTCGAGTGCAGTTTTCTTGTTTTTCATAATTATGGCACATTTTGCTGTTAATGAAAAATTCAGTAGTCACAGTCCAGCAATATGAATAGCTATACTCGAAGAGATGACAACATGACAGCATAATGTTTAGGTGTCTGGCAAATTGTTTCGGCCAGTTTGTAAATTTAAAGGATTCGTCAAGAAATCGGACCCCAAGAAGAGTCAATGTTGGCGTACTTTACACGCTTGGCTAGATTAACGCTTAATCTAAAAATTTCTCAAAGAACATTAAAATGCATGTCTATGCTGTGCTGTCTACACCTCAACCAACTGCAGATAGTACTATTTCGCTGTCATTACAGCTCATCAGTGCAGTTTAGGTCTAGTGTAGACAACACGGCATAGAACTGGTTTTGCTTATATACCAAAGCAATGGTATGATGAAAGTAAGAAATTAGGATGGCAATGCCATCTGTCAGCATTACACTGACATGATGACAAAGCCACCTAGCTGCCTTAACGGGAACTACTTCCTAAAGAAAGTGACCTGTAGCCTGACAAAATGGCATGCAACTGCATACTTCAATTTGACAGCAGGCCCCCACGGCACTTTTTGCTGACGGGCAAGAACCAACATACATTAAAATGCATGTCTATGCTGTGCTGTCTACACCGCAACCAACTGCAGATAGTACTATTTCGCTGTAATTACAGCTCATCAGTGCAGTTTAGGTCTACTGTAGACAACACGGCATAGAACTGGTTTTGCTTATATACCAAAGCAATGGTATGATGAAAGTAAGAAATTAGGATGGCAATGCCATCTGTCAGCATTACACTGACATGATGACAAAGCCACCTAGCTGCCTTAACGGGAACTACTTCCTAAAGGAAGTGACCTGTAATGAAAGCGAAATAGTACTATCTGCAGTTGGTTGAGGTGTAGACAGCACAGCATAGACATGCATTTTAATGTATGTTGGTTCTTGCCCGTCAGCAAAAAGTGCCGTGGGGGCCTGCTGTCAAATTGAAGTATGCAGTTGCATGCCAATTTGTCAGGCTACAGGTCACTTCCTTTAGGAAGTAGTTCCCGTTAAAGCAGCTAGGTGGCTTTGTCATCATGTCAGTGTCATGCTGACAGATGGCATTGCCATCCTAATTTCTTATATTCTCAAAGAACAGTTGCAAAGCAAACGGATTTGTCTCAATCAAGTTTACAATAGATTCTTAAAAAGCACAAATTACGTTATTATAAATACCAGACAGTAAAAAGGTTGCAGCTAAGAGACATCGGAAGATTGCAGTTTTGCCATTAGTTTCGTGATCAAATGGTCGAAAAACTATTCTTTGGTCGGATGAAACTTTATTTACAAACAGTAGAATATGAAACCAATATTTCTGTGCCACAGAAAACCCACATCTACTTCATAAAATAAAACAGCGGTTAGAACTTTTTCTATAAAACGATTTTGAAGAAATGTTAAATATTTTAGACCTTTTAACACTAGCACAGCTTCAGTGGTTTCAACAAGATAAGGCAGAAGCCCATAACTCACAGATTGTTGAATGAACGATTTCCGAACCACTAGATCGGAACTCAGGAATCTCCTTGCCTTCATCCACCATTACTTTCTATTGTCTAAAGAAATATCATTTTAATTTTGTTCCCAAAATAAAATTTAAAAGAAAAACATTTTCTACAAACAAGACAGATGTGACAGAAAGAAGGACAAAACAAAGATTTTCTTAGCGTTCTGCAAAATTTGTTGCAGAATTTGTAGTAGTATTAKGTATTTATCAATACTGCGTTMCATAACATTCAATTAAAAAAAGCAAGCATTGTCTTATCGTATCTAACACGTMTCGCCTGTATTTTTACAGTAGTCCTACTATATCTGATTAACKCTTTAGATAAAACATTTCCCCCAGCTTTGTATACGTGGAAACACCTGGCGATATAATTACCCAATAAGTGACCACCAAACGCATTAATTATCCTTGTTTGTTTGAAGGAGCGCCTTTCTAAGTCGCTTTTTTTAAATATAAACAGTGAAAAGTGCTAAATCAAAGTTAAACTTAAACCTGGACGATTGACATGGAACGTTCATCTATTTCTTCAACGCGGATGTGAATCAACAGACACGATTTGTTTAATTAGCGGTTCCTTATAGAAAGCGCGTTGTAAACCGCTGATTTTCTTCGGTGAACAATCGGATTCTTGGTCGACAGTTTCACTTTCTGCAGAAGCGTAAAATCCAAGTGCACGGTGCAATAATTTAGATCATAATCTTGAAATATAAAGGAGTGAAGTACAACGTGTTGTTAATTGCTTAAATATTAGAGATAAGATGGCAGACCGCTTGCTATTAAGTGATGGACTCGAATCTGAATTGTTTATTTTACAATTGAAGTGTTTGCTGTAGTGTTCAATATATTAATAGCAATTCAATAGAGAACACTTTATCTTGTTTATCAAAAGTGCTGTTATTGATTTAGAATCAAAAATTGACGCGACTGTATAAACTTACATCTTCAAGTATTTGTGGATTACTGGGTAAATTAAGTTTTATCATGTTGAATTTTATAAAAAGATTTGAGTCATCCCGTACAGTTATAGACAAGAAAAGAAGTGGTCATCCTTGTACAGCTCGCTCAAATGAAAACATAGTCAGTGTTAGTGAAAGCGTTGAAGAACATCCTTCAACATCAATTCGTCGGCGCAGCTAGCAATTATAGGCATTTCTAGAAGCTCTATCTAGTGAATTTTAACAAAAGATTTGAAACTGTTTGCATGCAAAGTTCAATTAAGTCGTCGAGCGTTCGCAAATTGGGTTCTGGAAAGACAAAGCCGATGGTGAGTTTTCCAAAAAATCATCTTCAGGGACGAAGCACATTTTCATCTTACCAACTGTGTGAATAAACAAAACTGGCGAATTTGGGGATCCGAAAATCCAAAAATGATATAGAACTTCCTATGTATCCTCAACGGACCAGAGTTTGTTGCGGATTTTGAAGATGAAAATGGAAATGGAATTCGATATCGCGAGATGATTTTTATTGCCTAAAATTATGTATATGAATGTTAATGAAATGTAGTTTCAACAAGACGGTAAAACACGTCATATTGCCAATGAAACCATGCAGTTATTGCAAGAAACGTTTAATGGTCGTGTTATCTCTAAGCGAGGTGATGTCAATGGCCCACCAATATCATGTGACCTGCCACCGTTACACTTTTTTTTGTTGGGTAATCTTAAGGTTAGAGTGTATGTGAATAAATCTGAAACAATTGAGGATCTTAAAAACGAAATTCGCTACATCCTAAATCAATTAAGTTTCAGGATGTTTCACAATAAATGCACCTTTGAATCCATTCAACGAAATTCGCTACAACAATACGAATATTTTATCGCAATTATGCTAACATGTTATGGAAAATTTCATTAAAAGAGTAAATGTGTACTCCAAAACTAGGAGTGGACACTTGTCAGATGTTTTATACCGCACATAACCCCCATATGTCTGCTTTCTAAACCAATAAAAATGTTATAAGTTATGAAATAAAAAATGTGTTCACTTACTTTGGGACACCTTTTAGTATCCCATTTTCTGTATAACAATTAATGTGAGTCAAACTATCAAGTTAAATTGCATATCTAGAAGTTGAGACTTCTTACGTGAATCCGTGTATATTAGATGTAAGGTGTTGGTTACAACTTAACTACTCGTATAGAGAAAAAAACGTAAAGTCAGTTGCAAAAACTAAAACTCATAGCGTTTCATATTGTCTATTACGACTACATATACGATGCAAAGCAGTTACTTATATTAATTTGTAGTTATTTACTAGTTCTTGAAAACTTGCAACAGGCTTAGGTGGACGATAAAAGTTTAAAACTAAGAAAAGAACACGTTGTACGAGTTGAAAAACATGCCGCCTGCTGCAGCACCGATTCCATAAGTTTCACTGTCACCACAAACCACCACTTATCTCAGAAATCAGATGACTACTATACAAAAACCATCATGGTGGTTTGGAGACTTGAAGCATCTTTCGGAACCTGCAAATACAAAAGGGCTTGAATTCCCTTTTTCCTTAGAAATTACCAAGCCCTTTCACTAAAGTAACTCAATTATAAAGCTCCAAAAATAGAGAGGGGAAAGGAATTCGCCCTCAGAGGGCTTGAAACCTTTTTGGAGTTAGAAAACACTTGAGTTCAATCCAGTTCTGCCTATACCATATTGACAACAAATACATTTAATTAGCATTCAGATTAACGAAAATATTAGTCCAACAAGTGGATTTGTTACACTGTTGATTATGTCTCGTATTTGTCATATTCCCTATTTAAAAGTTTTCCTACTTTTTAAGTTGTTGTTAGCGACATTCTCATGAATACCGTTTAGATAACCGATACGAATTTATTGGGTGAACGTTGCAACCTTCAAGTTTATGATTGAAAGACTTTATAAAACCAGAAACACGTCAACATGAACTGCAGAAGTGGCAAAAAATGTACTGAACATGATATAGGAAGATCTAAATACTAGAAAAGCTGCAAATGCTTTGAATGCAATCAATGTGATTGTTGTTGATTTGTATCCTTAACCCTTCAGAGAATTCAGCCATTGGTTCACTTTATTCAAACTAATGGAAGAAACAATGGCGATATACCAGCAAGTCTACCGCGTTTCTTACTGGAATATTTTTTAACTATAATTTACACATTGAAACAAACTATATTTTTCAGTATAGTCCTATCATACTACAATACTATTTGCCATTTCCGTATAAGTACACTTATATTCTTGTATGCTTTTCAAAAAAGTCGTCTACTGCTGCTCTCAGACTGTCATAAGTATTAAGACTGTGTCCTCTATGATTTCTCTTTAGTTATCCAAACCGAAAAAGCCCGATTGAGTAAAGTTCGTGTTGTGTAGGGAAACTGCATTCTTGCATGATTCATCTAATTTTGGCACATTTGGTGCACAGTGGCGTTGTTATGAAACAATGCAACACCTTTCGATTGAAGAAATTGCTTTAAGCATCATTTTAAAGGTATTTTATATATTCTAACTCATATGTTTATCGTAGAACCTTTCAGCATAATCGATGAAAAATGTGCTTATAACGTCTCAAGAACATAAGACAGTTACCGTCATTTTTTCCAGAAATTGATGAGTGCATGGCCTTTTGCGATAGAGGACCTGTACCACCCAACTACTTATTATATGGATTCCGGCTTTATTTCGGGGTTCCAGCGTGCGCTCAAGTCTTGAAAAACAAAAAAAAACAAATTCTTAACAAAACTTTTGTTCGGGTGTCTAGAATAGTAATAGTCGCTTATCTCATGCAAAAATTTAGTAGGACCATGGATTCAACACTTTCCGTCATTTTACATTTGTTTTTGGTCTACCTCTTTTGGAGTCATCTTAGATGTTTTCACGCACCGAGTAGAATCGTTTAGACCAAAAGGCAAACAATCTCCCTAGAACAGTTTCTGCCTAAATTTCCTTTTCTGTTAGTATATTTGTGGTGCTGAGAACCTCAAACTCATTACTCATTTTGTTCTCACAAAACACTTCTTTAAACGATAAATATCAAGGTTTTTCGAAAWTTTGTCGATAATGGTTAGGTAGAGCAAACATGTCACTAATTCAAAATATAACTCGACCATGTTACTTGTTTATTTTTCCAAAGCTACGTAGGCCTCTTTTCTAGTTACTCTATAAGTTTTACTCCAAAATGGCACTGTCATTAAAGGGACACTCACCGCTATAACATTAATAATTACATAACCTTTCAGCTTCAGCTGGAACGTCTTGAAACTAGCAGATGTCACATTTCAGATAATAACGGTAGCTCCACAATTACGTCCGTGCCATAATAAAATAGGTCAATTGCAGGTTTATATTTTAATGAGGCAACCGCCTTTAAGTGGCATAGACCTGTTTCTATCCACAGTTCTTTGACCCAGGTAGTAAATACAGCAATAGCAACTGCCGATGCGAGCAGAATACAAAACGACGAAGTTGTAAGCAGAAATGATAGTTCGTGTTAACGCTGCGCACGTAGACGTGTTATAACTCGTAAATAAAGTGAATGAACACCAACATTCGAAACAGTCACATCAGGGAATTATAATTAAAATGTTCTTCGTTCGCACAACATTCCAAGGAGTCTATTTCACTTCTGCCGATAAATACCGGGGGTTCGGTATCTTTTTTACTACTTAAAGAAATTAGTATAGTGTGCTCACCATCTTTCATTTGCGTATTGGGCGAAAAAGACATTCAGGTATAATTAATGTTTTGTTTTTTTTTAACTTGGGACTATAACAAGCAGCCAGTGTTGGGCGAATATGTCGTTAACATATTTAGCCTTCAATTTCAGTGCGTTTTGTATGCGTAATTTAAATATAGTATAAAATTTTTAGGTGGGTCACACATCTTAAATAGCTCCTGGGGATATATGTCCTATCTCTTGAAGGGATATATGCCTGGTGTAAAAGAAATATTTCAAATCTCAGTATTTGTTAATTTTGGCTACAGAAATGCAACAAAAATATGTCAGAAAGTCTAATATTAACCCCGCGTGTCTTGGACTGAAGAGAGTTTGGAAACAACTATAAATAAAGTAAAAGACAAAATACTCAATATAAATGGAGTTAATAAGATCTACTCTGAGAAGACGGCTGAAAACATCAAATTTGAAGAAAATACCATTGTGTAAACCGACAGTTTTGGAACAGCAAAATAAAGAGCGGTTGGTACACCATATTAAAAAACTCCAGGAAGCAGGTGTTGCCCCTTCCTAAACGTGTGTGTGGCAAAGGCATTCAATTTTGCTAGAAAGTTAAACGTAGAAGCGAGAAAGGTCAACTTAGTAATGTGGCTGAAATACATTGGTTTTACCCATTTCTTGAGCGACATCCAGACCTTGCCATAAGCAAATACGAAGGGCTTTTTTCTGCGCGAGCAAAATGGATGAATCGTGAAGAAATAAACCACTTTTATGATTTGCTGGAGAAAATATAAATTCAGTATGATTTGATCAATAAACCCAGAGCCATATACAACATGGACGAAACAAATATGCAGCTTAACAACAAACCAGAGAAAGTTGTAACTCAGAATGGCAGCAAAAGTGTCCTCGTAATAACATCCAAGGAAAAGGGACAGGGTCCACCTTATATATGAACAAGCAATCATCTTTTATAAACTCTGACAAATTTTTTAAACGGATTAAAGAGATAATAAGGCAACAACAATCTCAAATGCAACATCAGGATTTGAAGCTTCTGGGACTCACCCCTTTTAATAGAAATGCCATAGTTGGCTATTTTTTGCAACATCAGGCTCAATGATACCCTCTACATCAGCTGATATCAGTGAAAAATATAATATAGTTACGGAGGAAAATTTCTTCGATAATGATGAAAATTACAAATTTTTGTTTGTGGAACCAAATCTTTCAGTCGATCATCAATATTTAGCGAGTGAGGTTAAACCTCGAGTCCAATTTACTCAAGAATTACTGATACAAAAAAACTTCAGAAAAAAAGCATCATGCCAACGAAGAGATAATCTCTTCGCATTCTCATCCTCAAATCCCACGCGTTTCCAAAGAAACTCCTTCAAAACTCTTGTGAGATGTAGCTCCTGTACCCAGAATTGTAAATAAGGTTCATAAAAGGGAGCAATCGGTTAAAATCGCCACAGCTTTAAGTGTGAAAGGAAAAAACTAATAAAAAAAGAAACTGAAAACACTAACGAAACGAAAAATAAAAATAATAATACAGAGCACACTGATGATGACGATACCGATTGTGTGGATTGTTCGGTTACAAGACAAACAGTGGATTGGATCAAATACATTTCTTGCCGAAGATGGTTGCACGAATCGTGCACCATGTACGGAGATGATCGCTGCACGGTTGTGGTAGGAACGCGAAAAGACTGAAAATTGTCAATAAAATGAATTACTGATTTCTAATAATTTTTGTTTTTTTTATATTTCATCTACATATTAACTCTATAAGCATATTTATTTCGTTTATGTTTATCTTTAATTTTGATGCTATCTCTTAATAAAACAATGAAAATGTAATACGAGTGCAGCAAATATCCTATCTCGGAAAGTAAATATCCGCGACATGAGGCATATATCCCTTCAAAATGGCATTTATCCCACATTAGCTAATTTTTTAAAATAATTCTGTACTGAATGTAACAGTATCTTGTAATGAGTAAAGATATTTAACTGAACCGAATCACCCTATATTTTCAGATTATCATATCAATCTATGAATTATTTTAATACCTCAAGCTCTAGGCTACATTTAATTAAAGGGGGGAGGGGGGCATACACACATTTACCCTATACATACATATGGAGTTCCCCAAGAAACTGTTTTGCAATCATGCACGTCAGTGACAAAGAATTTAAACATGTGCTAAATACATTTTCACACTATATATTATTTTATTCAATATTCCATAGGTGGCACTGCTACAAAATATAGCGGATTCGCTATAACGTACTCCAGATCCCACAGTAACGTAACAAAATTTTTCCAAAACACTGCCATTGGTAGCCGTCGCATAAACTAAAGCTTGCAAATACCCAGGCACAAAAAATAGCTTACAGGGTTCAAATCTAGTCTAACGATGGTGCACAAATGTGCTGGTGGCTGACGCTCCATCGTGCATAAACCCGTAGCCTAACCAAATTTCAACTATCATTCGCGAAGTTCCGTTAGGGAGAAAATCTCACCCGTTTGCAGAACACTGGCCCATTCTTACCGATCAGCCGGATGTGTCGCTTGAACCCTTTGTAGATGGTATGGATAAAGTTACCATTCATGAAGTGTTCGCCAAACAAGAGTAGCACTAACACACTTGTTCCGGGTTTTTGTTCCACCAGCGCCAAAGTTTTTTCCTTTGGATAGTGGGAACAACACGCGGCTTTCCCCTTTCCTTAAGGCTGTTTATACGTACTACTCTACATGGTTTATGCAGGATAAAATCCGTATTTTTCATCATATCGATTTGAGATTTTTTTATCTGAGCGCTGAAATTATTTCTCTCGAGAGTTGTCATCGTACTTCTTCAAAAATAAAAAGGTGTAAGAAAAAAGATTAAAACAAACAAAAAAATAAGACGAGAGCACCAGAGAAAATTTAATTTTGATACGCAAAACATTTGTTCTTTTCTTTATCGCAGCAAAAATAATGAATTTTTGTTGCATCAAATTTGAACAATTTTAGCACCGAGCGAGTTAACCTTTAATGCTTTGCGGCCGGAGCTTCGCGCTCGTAAACTGCAGATGTACCCCTTGTTGCAATCCTTTTWTAATTTGCAGATGGATKATTGTGGTCGTAAATTATCTGTATTTATTGTCTCTTCTTAAAACTGCCACCTCTTTTGTTTTTATCACTAGGGAGGTTTTAGTTTTGGATACACACGCGGAAATAGTACTTTTGGGGGTTAAAACAGGAAAATTGCTTTACATAGGTGTGTGAAATAAATTGGAAATGAATATCTACTTGAATGGAATCCGATATAATTGCTGAAAGTTTCAAAGTATGTATTGATATGCACAGACTGAAGTATGTAAAACTGGTAGGTGACGGCGACAGACTTCTGACCGCAAAACCTTACGGACCACAACTAGTTCGCCAAATGCACAAACCATCTGCTGAGAAACTGTCTCCGAATTGCAACAAATGGCAAAAAGTCGTTTAAGTTCGACAAAAAATAAGGTTTATCTGTGAAGCTGCGGAAAAGTTTGAAATCTAACATAGAGAGAATGAGAGGAGCAATAAAGAAAGCCCTAAATTTCAGGAAAACAGAGGATGTTTCGTTTGACGAACAATTGGCAGCATTATCTAGAGACACTGAAAATTGCCCAAGGTATGTATTTGGTGATCATAAAAATTGTGAAAATTACTTTTGCACAGAACCAAAACCAAACGAAGAGAACTTCATTTCTGAGATGGACGAATGTGGTTTGCTTGGCGATTAACATGCTCTAAAAAATTAGTGCAAAATGTTCATAACCTTTTATTAAACATGACTAGCAACGCAACAGGGACAAATAATTCATCGAAAAATTGCCAAACGAAAAATTTACAAAAAAAAGATATTAGCCGTATTCCTAAGCGGAAACGAGATAAAGCTTGTAGAACACTTTACGCAGATGATCAACCACAAAAAAAGAAAAACATGTCTGTTGGTCCCGATTCAGATCACGGCCAAGTCAACAGTGAATCTGATGAAGATGTCATCGATGATGACTATAAAGAGCAGCAAATGGGAGAACTGCTTCCAAAACTTCAACAGGACATGGTGAAATAGAAAAAGATGGCATAGGTCAATCTGCTAATCCGAGGTGGTTCCAAGAACGATCATATAGATTAACTGCTTCCAATGTTGGTCGTGTTGTATTTCGCCGGAATCTCAATACCTATGACATTCTTGCTAAAAGTTTACTTCATTCTCCCTTCAAAGGCAATAAATATATGCGTTGGGGCAGTGATAATGAAGACTTGGCAAAAAAAAATTGAAACTTTAACTGGATTTAAAATTAAAAACTCTAGTTTATTTGTGCACTGCAATCACCAATTTCTTGCTGTCGGTCCAATCAATGACACTGCCATTATAGAAATTAAATATCCTAGCTCCATAATAGTTATCAAACATTACTGTATAAATATATTAACGGTAATCGTACATTACTTTACAGAAACAAAAATATTTTTTTATGATTTTAAGTTTACATTTTAACCAGCTTCTCTCTTTACGGACATAATAATGGGCGATTAGTATTATTAATAGTAAAAATTCACGTTTTTGGGTTTTTCAAATATATTCACAAACAAAATCTATCTTGATTGTATTTTATAATAAAACATACCATTACTTGCTTTACTTTTTTAAATTTTGATAAAAGTATTTATTCGTCAAAAAAGTTTCACTTGGGGGGTAAAGGGTACAAGTCAGAGTTGTAAGAATGTAATAAATTTACTTGGTATAAAATAAATTACACGTAATTCAATTGAATTAAAAGAAGAGTTTCACCAGAAAAAGTAACTTTTGCCCAAATGACAAATTACCGTGCTCATAAACGGTCGGTCTGTGTGCAATATGCTGTCAATACTAGAGTGACAGGTTAGGGGTCATAGCTTATCTTGCAGACCAATAGTGCAGCTGCAATATAGTGACAGGTTTTGTCACGTCCACGTGGACTAATTATGTTACCGCCCTAAAAATTTTACTTAGTCCAAAACGTATGAACAGCCTTAAGCTCACTCTGTGTCAAGCAATCAGGTAGTGGATTTTTCCGAATGTTTAAACCAAAAGAAGAATTCTATTAGGAAATGCTTTCGCGTGCAAATGTTGTCTCGCCAAAGCGTTTCCATTATCGTCACCACATATATGCAGGTCGATCATTTCCGCAATCGTGTAAACAGAAATTACCAAAAGCCGCAATTCGATTATTCAAACAATAATTACTTGTTGCAATTGCTGGTTGTTTCAAATTAACTGATAAGCATGAAGGAAGAGTTTCAGAACACCTGAATCTGGTAAGGATTACCTATAATAGGTAATTTTGCATTCGCAGTATGATTAAAGAAGAATATTTTATTCAGTTCTCTTATAGCTTCTTACAGCTCGAGCTTGCCAAAATTTGCTTCCATCCGTAGCATGTTTAATATTTTCTAATGTAAACCTGGACAAAAAAGCCGGTGTTTTGTAGTTTACATAAATAAACAAATAACTAGTGATCTCGACTATGTACACCACAAACGTAGTCTATACAAGCATCCATTCATTTTTCTTTCTGAAACACTAGAAAGAGCCCCGTTCCAAAATAAACATTTCAACGATAAATTGCTGGCAACTAGCTCCTGTGTATCTTTGAATGAAAACAAAGAAAAGCAGAACGCCGACAAGCTCATCATCATAAAAGATTAACGACCCATTAAAAGGTGGACTCGAATACAAATGGTTTCGTACGTCGTTCGAGTAATTTCTGCCATTAAGATAACAAACAAAGCAGTCCCGAAGGGCGTGTTGGAATTTATTTAAGGTATCTATAATAAATACGGCTACACAGACAAGATAAAGCGAAGGTCTGATTTTAGAAGAATTAAGCAATTTTTGGTGTGGTTTTCAAGGTTTTTTGTTGACGTTCCCTGTATGGGGTTTAAATAATATTAATACGCACATGTACTAGGTGGAAAATCACGATTTCTCCGTGTAGATAAAACGAATAACAATGGAACAGAATCTTTCCCAAATGTTATAAAACGTTAAGTTAAAGCGTAACTGCCAGGTTTTATAAGTTTCCTTAAACAAAATTTTCCGGAATTCATTGAATGCAAATATATTTATTTGTTCCAAATTCAGCTTATATTATATTATATTAGGATGATGTGTCGCCCGAATAAGGGTATACCGCAATTCTCTGCAAACCGTTTGAGAAGATGGGCACTAATATTGTCAAATTACCGGTATAAAGTAAAGTTTGTTAAGTCAGAAAATAACGTGGAGGATTGGCTGTCAAGATTGCCCGAAGAAATTTCTGCAGATCATTGTCACGATTCAAATAATTTTGATTACATTAATTACTTTAACGATAATGACTATTTTCAAACAGACTTTGAAACAATTCAAAACCATACAAAATTCGACAAGATTCTTTCAAAAGTTGTCAGTTTTGTCAATAAAGGTTGGCCAAAATATGCAAAAACGGATTCCACATTGAAAGATMATTACCCCATCAGAAACCAGTTAACCATACAACAAGGMGTTTTGATGTGGAATCACAGAATATGCATACCATTTCAATTGCGAGTAAATATTTTATCACAGCTACATGCCTCCCATCTAGGAGTAGTAAAAATGAAAGGAATTGCACGTGGTTATTTCTTTTGGCCAGGTATTAATCAAAATATCGAAAACGTATCAAAATTCTGCGAAAATTGTTCTACTGTGAAAAAGTCACCACCAAGGGTAGGTCTCAATTCCTGGAAATGGCCTGAAGATGTATTTTCAAGGCTTCATATAGACTATATGGGCCCGTTTTTAAACAAGTACTTCCTAATTGTATTGGATGCATACTCAAAGTGGTTATAAGTATTTCCAACCAACAACATTACATCCAATTTCACGATTACTGCCTTACACAGATTGATTGCAAGAATACCTTTAGTGTTAGTGTCAGACAATGCGCCAAATCTGGTGAGTCAAGAATTTAAAAATTTTCTAGATTCATTTCACATAAAACATGTCACTTCCGCGCTTTATAACTCTCAATCTAACGGAGCTACGGAAAACGCGGTTAAAGCTATTAAAAATGCTTTAAAAAGGGTACTATCGCAAGGTAAAAACATTAATTTAAATAAAGTGCTACAGACATTCTTATTTGATTACAGAACGTCAATTTATAGCTTTTTATAGTTTATAGTTTCTCCATCTCTATTAATGTTCAATAGAAATATTCGTACCAAATTTAACTTGATGATACCACATAGCAGTATTCAAGAAAAAGTTAATTTAAATGTAGAAAAACAGATACAAAATTTTGGCGGACGAGAAAGAAGTTTTAGAGTAGGGCAGAAAGTAAAAGTGAAGGACTATAGAAGTATAAATGTAAAATGAATTAGTGCTATAGTCAAGAAGATCATTGGAAAATGTACGTACTTACTACAAGTTCCACGATTAGATTGCTTGTGGAAGCGCCACACTAATCAAGTTATAAACTATAATACTAATAATTTGCTAATTTCAACAGTTTCTGTAGGCGTACCCACAAGTAATGAAAGTCAATGTCTGATGATGTAAACAGTAGTAACCGACCAATTTTTTTTGTGTGTATGATGCTGTTAATGGAACTAACCATAAATTTTTGTAATTTTTATGAGGGAGAAGAATGTACCATACGCGGAATTAATAGCATATACAAAAAGAGTGTTTTTTGTATATAGTTTTTATGCAGTGTACGGCATTCAGGTCGACACTTGGATTTGTATAGGGAATAAAAGTGTTGTTAAGAGCTCGGTGCGTATTATTGAAGAGTGCATATGCTTCCCGATTTGGGTAATAAGAATATATTACAAAAACCCTTTTTGATTTTTACTTAACACAATAAACAAATGCACAGATTTGATCGAATTATTCGTGGCCTCGCATAGAGCGGAATCGTCTTCTTTTTAATATTTATGTTGTTATTTAGTAACATAGTTTTTATTTGGTGTCATAAAAGCTCTCGGTTTACGAACAAATTAAGAGAATTGACAATCGGTTTGACACCTTATAGAAGTTAAAAATGAGTTAAGATTCTAAATTAAGTGTATCTGTTCAGTCATCCAGCATGGTTAAAAAGTGGTTGACGAATTAAAACGTGGCCGTACAAGCACTTATGATGCACGACGTTCCTAGAAACTGAAAACTGCCTCCTCTACTGAAATGGTCGAGAAATCCCCAGAATGGTTCTGGAAGATCGCATATTAAAGTTGAATGAATCAGCGGAGACTATGGTGATTTCAAAACAGCCGGCACATCACGTCCTTCATTAAATTTTGGATACGAAGAAATTATCTAATCCAAGGGATTTCGTCAAGTCAATTCAATCGTGGACACACAATAGACAGCAAAGGATGACAGCTCTGAAGAGGTTCCTTTGATCGGAAAAGTAATAGCGAAAGTTTTCTTTTTGGGATGCAATGTTATTTTGGTTGACTAGCTTGAAAATGCAAAATGAATAATTAGCAAATACTACACTAACCTACAGAAACAACTTCATCAGAAAAAAAATAAAAACTAAAGATCCAAGTTGGCCAAAAGAAAACATGAATGAATTAGGTTTCGAACCACTACCTCAAGCACTTCGACCTGTTCCAAAACTTATAACAATTTCGCGCTGGAAATAAATATTAATCAAGTTTTGAAGTAATTGCAGCTGTAAACAGCTATTCTGAAGAGATACAAAAATCGGCCTGTATATAAGAATTGGATAAAATGTTTGGATAATTGCTGGATCAGGTTAATTAAACTAGAGGAAGATTTTGTTGAAAAATCCTTTTAAATAATTCGTGATCTAGACTGCGAATTAATTAAGCCACACTCAAATATAACTATATACCGCTATATTTTTTACATTCATCTTCGAGGAAGTACCTTTTTTGTGGTTTAAAAGCAAAAAATMGAAATCCTTTTTCAATAACCTGAAGTTAATAAACTCGTGTCTAAGTAAAATCTCAATATTAGAATTATGCGATTGACTAATAAAAAATGATGGATAATAATCTTCTGGAAATAACCATAAATTGGGTTTTATATAATTTTCTATCATTAACATCGAGTTTTCAACATTTAAATGTTATTTTAATTAGTTTAAATCAAAATTAAAAGTAAAGTTGAGTTGCCAATTAATTGTTCCGTAGTTTGTAACTGTACAGAATATATCTGAGTGWCCATCTGTCCCCACATACAGCAACGGAGAGGTGTGAAATCAGGCGATTTTGTGGTACATCCAAGCGGGGTATCCTCCATTATCTTAACAGTAATTTCTGAAAGAAGTTTAGTAACCTTCCCCATTCAAGTGCGATCTTCAAGAAAGACTGATTTGCACCAATCAAACACCAAACGTGAAAATGAAAGCAAATGCAGTCAGTGCGATCTATGTAAGTGGAAGTTACGCACATATTAGGCAAGCCACGACTGTGGTAGCCACTTATAGCCTAGGGCACAGGGCAGAGTCCTAGCGATCGCACCAGAGAAGCTCTGCGTGAGCAAGATTAAATTAAATAACGTCTCATCTGGTCAATTCATTCATATCCAGCTACTAGTTTCTTACTTATTTGGATTCTTTAGGCAGGAATGCCAAATGAATTGACCATAGCAGACTTTTTGCTATGAGACTACCTATATCCAGACGCGGAGTGTAGAAAGAAACACCTTTCGACAGCCCGGTATATAGGCGGCAGTCTGCTATGGTCAATTCATTCGGTATTTCTACTTGAGTCCTAACAAAGACGAAATTAGTCGTGAGATCTGAATGAATTGATCAGAGCAGATGTTACTTATTTCAAACACCATACGGTTTTGAAAGTGTGCWTCTCTCGGCGCATGTATCTTTTTTTCAAGTGTACATTTCGGCAATTGGTTTTTCCACCCAAGCTGAAGCAAGCTTCGTCATTTAACAAAATTTTACCATACTGAACTGAGCAATATTGATATTTCAAGGTTCGAAGACTTAGGATACGGAATGAAAACTCACCAAAGTAGTTTATGGTAGAGTTTCAACATCACGCTGGTAGAGTAGGGTTCTTAATGCATTGTTCTCCAGCTGTTCGGTATGTCCTTGAAACACTTTCGTTTTTTTTTCTATTTACGTGGACGATGCTGCAGTAACTACATATAATACTGCTATATCCATAGCTGACAGGCAATTGAATGGACTGTCAGTCACTCCTTGAATATTCAGCATTTAGTGTTGTTTATGTCATTATTCGAAACGTTACTACTTTTAACTATTATGGGAACGTTTGGACTATATTTGGTAGGTAAGTATGTGAAAAAATACTCCTTATATGATTAGAGTAGCTTTGATGGTACTCTTTAGACTTTCAGTTTAAAAGATAAAAGCAGCTTCTTTCACTTCGTCTTTTTACGAGCTTCAAAACTCTCATATACAAGAGAAATTATACCTTAAAATCATAAAATCTTCGCTCAATCTACACTCGTGACATTTGATCGATAAAGATGTCCTAAAGAACGTAACCACCACAGCTGTGTATCAATTACTATGCACAATGGCCTTCGTTTCTCGTCGATTATTAATAAAGAAGTTCCGGATTTTCTGGACAGACCACGTCGCCCTTGACATTAAGTGACGGCCAGCCAAGTCGCTGATGAATATTTTACATTCGCTATACGGGTTCAACACACAGGTGCATTCATTGTGTGCTACCTTATTAATGACGCAATTCTGCTATTATGCCGGCTTATGTGTGAGTATTGCGATGTGTAATGAGGCCCTATATATAGGGCGGCATATCTAGGCATTGATGGAATTGGTAAATTTTCAATGAGTTTGAAATTACAACGAAACTGTAATCAAAAGGGGAACACCAGCTGTGCAATATAACTTCAGCAATATCAAACCTCTAAGAAGAATTAAGAACACGTTACTCAGTTTCTAAATATAACATAAGTTACACTTGACAACTAGGTATTGTATTGTAGGTATTTCTTGTATCTAAGGTACATCTGAATTGCAGTACAATGCGTTACTACCATAATTATCAACTCCAATGGAATCCATTTACATAAAAAATATTTCATTATTAAAAGTTGAGCACAGTCTTACTTATTTCTCTGAAAATTGGCCAAAAATCTTGAAGCATTTGTCATATCGCAACACAGGCTTTTAGATGCCGTCTCAAAAAATGTGCCGTCAACATGGTCAACATCATTTTCTGGAGCTTTTGGTTGGTTGCAAAGCCTTAAATGCTTAACCATAAAGCAAAGTACAACGATAACAATGAAGGTTTATTGTGGAACATTACGTTGCCTGAGAGGAGCGATTTACGAGTGGAATAAACAAAGAGGCCTGCTTTCGTTTGCCGTTGTTTTGATCCACAACAATGCACGACCGCAATTCAAGTGTGAAGTTTTCCACGATCCATTGTAGAGTCCGGACTTGGCACCAATAATTTTTATATCTGCATTTTTGGGCAGACAACGCTTCGTTACTAGGGAAGGGTTCCAGTGGGCTGTCAAAATATACTTGACCGAATTACCGGCATAATTATTTCTTGAAGAGGGCGACATCTAATAGCCTGTGTCACGATATAAGGAATGCTTCAACTGTTTGACTATTTTTCAGAAAAAAATGTGTATAAGATTTTACTGGACTGTAAAAATAAAATAACTTTTTTGTGTATAAAAGGATCTTATCTTTACAACCCATGGGAGGTTGAAAAAAAAACAGCTCTCGTATATCCAAAAATCACAGACAGGTAAATAGGACCGGAATCACGTGACTCTACTGTAAACTTCAGACAAACAATTTGTGTGCAATCACACTTGACTCGATAATTCACTTCCCTTTGCTCTTGATGATATTACTTGTCACCATAATTTATCGTCAAAGTTTTTGCTAATACCAGCCACTTTAAAATTTTAACAAAGCAAGATATATATCTCATAGCTTTTGTTCACAAATGGAGACAGACAAACGCGAGGATAAACGGATCATAAATACCTACATACTTAGTGGATGTTCTTAACAAGAACGGAAAACTAATTTTTAAATAAACTACAGTTTCCACTAGAAAAATAAATTTAGATTTAAACGTAAAGTAGACTTGTGCTATGAAACAAAAAAATGTCCTCATCGACTCCTTCGTTATTTTAGTCAAATTTTTAATAGGGTCTTGTCTGAATTTCAGTAATATAACATCTAATTTCCACAATCTGTATTTGGTTCCTACCAGAAATTTATAGTTATCAGATTAGAGACAAGTAAAAATCAATATGATAGAACGATCTAAATATAACAACTAGCCACAAAATACATCCGAATAAATAACATGGCAGACACACGAAATTTTATCCTCGCAATGTATACGTTAAATGATTAATTGAATAATTCATTTTAATTTGCAAACACAATAACTCACACCAAGATGTTTGTGATTTATTTAATAATAAATCTTATAAATTGGAAGGTTCGGAATGCTTTTGCGTTAATATTGAAATCACAATTTCCCCGACAATTCGGGATTTGTTTACGCCTTTTTCAAAGGTACACTAAGTATCATTTACGGTCAGTTTTACGTCAACTTGTGCCTTTGATGATTATAAGCATTTTATTTTCAGATCGGTTAGCAGTAGAAAGTAATAAGTGCATCTAAACGGCATAATAAACTTGAGCATTTCAAATAAATTATCAATAAAAAATGTGTATAAACACCAAAATAATCTTCATCGGTTTGTACGCTTGACAACTAACAGTTCGGCTTTCTGTCGACGATCGGCAATGCTACCGTTTTCGTATTTTATTGTAAATGAACCTTTGAAAATGGCGTAAATAAATCGTGAAGTAAATCCTTTCACCTCCCAATCTATAAGATATATAAAAATATTAAGGATATCATCACCATCATCATAATCCGGAAAAAATTCTATTGTGTAATCCATAGCGTCCAAGCTTTAAATTAAATGTAAAAGAAATCCTAAAGTCTGGAGTGAGAAATCAGCTACAAATGAAGATTGAGGTCTTCATGCATTAGTTAGCGTTATGGATCTAAATCAACCAAACTTTCTTTTTTCAAATACTAAAAAAGAACAACAAATACAAACCCTACAAAGTACACCTTCCCCGTAAGCTAAATGAAGATCAACCTAACAAAAGAATTAATGTATTTTTTCAAGAAGACGGACACATTTTTTATGTTCACCTGCATTTGAATAATATTGTCGCAGGTCCAATGTCGTGCATCGGGAGACTATTAACATCCCTGCTAGGTCGCCCGATTTAATTCCATTTGACTTTTTCTTCTGGGGTCATAAAAAATAACGCCTAATTAACTGCAAATTTTGTTGCGCAATTTCTATGGTTTCTATTTCACCATATTAATGTAAATAAGTAAAAGAAAAAGAAAGCGCTGTCTAATAGGTTATTTGAAAGGATTATTTTTAACAAAAATTTTATCGAAGCATACAAAATCAACGCCGGATCATTTTAATAATAAAAAGAGCAATGCAAATCCACAGAAAATAAAAAATGACGCTGCCTAGAAAATGCGCTGACATACAAAAACGTAGAAAACAAGCTAATTAAAAAAAATCAGTCCGGCATACGTTTTACGACAACAATAGGTGAGTTGTCCATATATGTGCGATAAACATCTTATAGGTAACTGACTGAATTTGTTGCGTCTATTAAAACTCATTTAATACGCATACTGTGATATTTACATTTGGTCTTTCTGCAGTAAAAATAATTATTGTATATGTAATCGATCATTAACTGCGGTATTACAATACGTGCACGTCAAGTCTAATCATCGAAACAATGAGCTTGATTTACATTTTAGCGCACGCAAACACCAAGTTATATATAAATTACTACTACGTTTGAAGCAACAGTTTCAAAACAAAGCAGGTATTTTAAAACAGTCGTTTATATAAGCAATCGAATTAATCAAAACAGCAGTGGCTTGTGTGGTCCAAGAAACGGAATAACATTTTCAGTATTGCACTTGTGGATGAAAGTGCAGATGTAATTAGCTATACTTCCAAACTTACAACAATATACGATTTAGCTTTTGTTTATAAACAACTATTTTCAAAACTATAACTATGCCAAGCTACAAGATGATTAAAAAATTCTGATATGGGCCACACCTAAACCACATAGCTCTAAACGTTCTGAACTGAAAAGGTTTATGTATCTATAAATATGTTTAAAAATTACAACAATCTAATCGAGTAAAAGACGATAAAAAGTTTTCTATTTAAAAAATTGCAAAGATAAAGATTACACCGAGGATAAATTGACTAGCATGTCTCAAAAGCTCTAGAAAAAACTGCAATGAACAAATATATTGCGTGCTTTTCATACTACACAACAATATTCCTTACGCGAAAACTTACAAAAGTCGAACGAAAAACATGCGATGATATAAAGCATAACCCCCATTTGAAAATATACCGAGAAATAACTTAAAAAATAGTAATTTGCCCTATGTAAGTGCATTTTTGTGCCTGCAGTAAATGGGCTAGTTTGTAAATTAGTAAAAATCCTAAGAATGTTAGGAGCGTCACGTAGTTTAGTTATGGGTTAACATAAGACTGAAGGCAAAATTATTTCAAAAATGCCTAACGAGCAGCAAATAATGTAGGACATTTTATTAAATATTTGTAGTTCTTATAATGTTCACTTTACGTTCATCAATGCCTCGGTACCTGGTATAACAACAAAATATCGAAAGAATTATGTCACTGCAAATATGGACATTTAAAGCAGTCATATTTGATGAAAAATTTAAAGATTCAACAATTGGCTCGTTTGTACTTAAAGGTATAATAATAAATGTTCTAATAATGTTAATATTAAGTATACATAGGTCTTCACAATAAAAATTAGATTCTTATTTTACATATGTCATCCAAGGCTGCCCTTTACTTAAAAGTATCTTTTAACCCACCATTCAACTCCGTCGCTCTTATTTAGGTAAACGATTACACCTACGTTAATAGTCGATGTTGAAAAATACAGGTCGACAGCTGAGTAATTGTTTGTAGACATTTATGGCTTTATAATGAACTGGACAACCGATAAAGTTAGTGTATCTAAGCGATATCAGAATGATTGATTATCACTGGTTTTAATGCGGTTATTTTACTTCTATCCTGATGATTCTATTTGAGTGACAGCTAAGTATTAAATTCTATGGGAATTATAATTAATCTGATAAACAGATAACAAATAACGCAATACATGCACTTACTGGTTTTGCATACTTTAATCAAATATGTATAGTGTAAAAAAAACTTATTATTGTGCATATTAACAGTTTTTTCCCTCGGTTAGGACAGTCCAGGTTTAGCACTATGGCATTTAATAGCGGAATTTCCAACTTTCTATTCTTGTATACTCCGACATCTTTTTACTTCAGGTTGTCTGTAAGACGAAGCTACAGGTAAATAAACTTTTAATATATTTGATAATGTTGCAACAAAAGGAAAGGTGAAAACACTCTGCTTAAGATTTGTTTACACAAATACTGTTGGACAGTGACAATAATAATTGCTACATCATTGTTGATACTTGAATGTATATATGCTGTACCGGGAAGGCCACATTATAAAACATTTCAAAAACAATTAACGCGTTTTAAAGAACAATCTGTGAGAAATCTTTCCGTTCCTACCAAATCGAGTTCCAGTAAGTTCGATAAATTTTAAATACAGGTATATTAGATTAGAACGTTTTTGTATTGCTCGTATCAAACAAGGAAAATTGTGCTATATTCCATATTTTTCGTGTAGAATATGTTTGTACTATTATTACATATTGCATTTTATTAGGCTTGCCCCATCCTAGGCTTTTGACTACTACCAGTCACTATAAAATTATGATGCTTTTGGAAAAACACTGTCTTCTCCAAACAGCACCAAAAAAAATTCCATCTGTGACGCAAAGTTCAAAAGTTTTTTTTTTTTTGTTTGGACATGACAGGTGGTAGATATTCCACAAACAAAAATATATTCCCTGTAAGTCACTGATTTAATACGATATTTTAAACAAAAACAGCACCTAAAAGAATAGCACTCTTGAAGTTATAAAAAATAATATTGTATGTTAGATAACAATCACAATAGTTATTTGGTCTAGGGATGCACGAGAAGAATTTGGGCGAGGTAGCACCACTCTTCTTCACTTACTCTTTTCCGTTTGAAATAGRGGGATAGTAAACGAGCAGAGCCGGACTATATGAATTTTGTCAGTTTGAGATATTGTATTGTTAGTGGATTGTATGACTTCTTGGACTGTGACGGTTTATTATAGGGTATTGCAATTAGTGTTAATTTGAAGATACAGAGCAAGAAGGCCTTTTAACTCCAGCTAAAAAAAATCTACAAAAAATCTGATTTGGATTATTTTGACAGTTTTCACTGTTTTATATTTTTTACAGAACCAATAAAAAAATACCAACCTTGAAGCGAGTTCATAAAAAAATTGTGGTCGAGCAAAAGCAAAAAAATAATTAAAAGTGTTTCTGTTCATCCCATGCATGCCGAAAATCCTGGAGTCATAACATACGAGTACTAAGGAGGGATTATTCCAACCTGTTTCGAAGGATCAATGACTGATAAATGTCAATGTAGGACCGACGATTGCCATTATGAAATGAATTTCCAAAATTATAAGAAATGGGTCCAAGAGAAATTTGCCATCGAGGAGCGTTTTAGCTAATGATAATGCTCCATACTACTTGCATAATGTACAGTTAGAAGTGTCCAAAAATGACGGGATATTGTACTTGACATCAATACTCTCAAAGTTGAATTATACAATTCAATAAAACTCCAGCAAACCTCGATATAAAATGTTTGTTAAGCTAAATTTCAAAGCCCACGACGTGTTAAGTCTTCCGCCATATCATCCCGATTTCAAACCCAAATTATTATAGTTGGTCTGGACAGCTATCAATCAGATCGTAGCAGAAAGAAATGGCGGTTTCAGTTTAAAACTAATTGAAAAAATACGCGAAGATTCTTTTAGAACATTTTCCGCAGTTAAGTGTTCTTTAAGTGTCGCCATGCACAGAAATATTCACAGAAATATTTCATCAATCAAGAATCTCTGTTAGATACGGTTAATAACCAAATTTATAAGAAAATCACAGTGAAAGCTACTACTCCGATTTTTCCGAAAGTAATATTTTGAGCATCGAACCTTTATAGACGCAGATAATAGCGCATTGGGACCAGAACAGGTAATTTTACTTGTCCCACTTGTAAATATGTATTATTACATAAATCAATAAATGCACAGGAACCTTGCTGCTACAAACACAACAGCAAATACAATTTTTCTACTCATAATAACAATTAGTACATATCTGAAAAACTGAAAGATACCACGTTCTTAAGTTAACTGATATACGAAACCTTTTTATATGAGCACTTTCATATTATTGGTAATTTTAAGGTAATAACAGATGTGGGAAGGAATATTTAATCAGATACAGGCACAATTGAAAATATTGTATTTTATTTTTTTCAAGGTTAACAAAACGGCATTATTGTTAAGTAATATGGAAAGTTTCTGTAGACAAAATTGAGTAAGGTTACTAAAGCACAAATATTATGTGCTATAAAGAAGCTGTCGTAGTAAGACATCCATAAGTGCAATTACGACAAGCCTCTGAATTTTAACAGCATATTTAAGAAAAGCTAACTTTAGATCGACAGAATCGAAGGGAACGTGGTTCCACTACAACTCACAAAGACTAAAGAACAATTTAAAGATTGGAACATTTTAATTCTACAAGATCCAAAAAACCCGTGTTGAAAAACCGGCAAATGAAATTCTTCTGAAGCTTTCTGGAACAAAATAATTTTACAGATTATTTAAACCAAACGAAAACTAAATGACTGCACTGCAAATAATGACGAAAACGGTGGTTTGCAAACCAAGACTTATAATAAATGATTACTTATGAAAAGATTATGTTTGACATACAATTTCAAATATTTTAACGTTTTATATTGTAAATGTGGATTTTAATTCCTTTATTTCCTTTATTATTACTACGAAACCACGACAAAACTGTTGCTACATTTTCCTGCGGTTTCCCTATGACTAATATACGCAAAGTACCTGTATGCCGATTGATATCCACCAGAAACCTTGAAAAATTAACAGCTTCAAACCGCAAAATAGATTAAACAATATCAACCGTTCGCCATAGTTTTTTCTATAGGAAAAAGCAGATTCATTTCGCTACTTCACAGTATTCAGCGGCAAAAAAATGACATGTACGTAACGGAGGACTTTTTGCATGAGAATAAGAACAAGGTCTTTAGCTAAACAACAATAATGTCCAGCCGCTTCACGGGGAACCTTGACAAAACTCCTTTTTCCCAACACAAAGTAGGTTACAAGCCAAACAAAAAGATGCAAGTTCCCTAACCCTAAGCGATCCAAACACTCATTAGTGAATCGAAGTAATAAGACCGGCTCACGCTAATAACAGGTATTTTTATAAACGGCTTACTATTTCTGTACGAGCAGCTCGCCCACTCAGGATGCATTATGGACTTCCGTCACTTTCATCAATGGGCCGCGTATTTTTAGAGATCAACGCTTTGGAACGCGAAGTATTTGTTACGACGCCAAATTCGATTCTTAAAATGTGAAACTTTCCTATGAAATGCGAATGAATCATTTCAAACAAAGGCTGGTTGCGCGGAACGATGGACGGAAACGAGCTACAAACAAAAATGATTATATCAAGAATTAGCAAAATGCTATTAACCGATAATTAGACTTGTAACCATTGTGCAAAAAAAATTTCACCTACAATATATTAACGGCGCTAAATGACACGAAATGGCTACCAAAGAAAGAAAGAATTCATGCATTTCAGTATGCCAAATTCTACTATGCAAGGTAAACAATAAAACGTTCCAAATTTGGTATAGATACACTTTACCCGAGTCTGGTACCGTTTCCGGGATGCCCGTCTTGTGAATAGTTAAGTGGTACATACACCCCGCATATTACAATACACAAGGTGATCAATTATTATTAGTTGATTTAGATAAAGTACAATAACATCATGAAAAAATTACATATTCTAAAATTTTTCTAAGGGACCTTCCATTGGACCTTAAGAGTCACAATTTCAAAATACTTTGGATTATACAAAGTATTTTTTTAATTTTTAAGTCACTTTAAGAATGCTTCATCTAGCCAATACGCCAGAGGGTCTTTTTAGAAGATATTTTAAGGCTCGCAATACGGCGTGTTGTTACGCAAGACAAATGAATAAAACTGAAGTTACAAACCTTATAGCCAAAATAATCTCAGTAGCTATGATATTGAAATTTGAAAAACACAAGTAATTGAAGAATAGTATATTCAATCGCTAATTTCTTCAGATTTTTTAAAGGAACACCATATATTTTTACTCGATTTTTTATCTTCTTGGACAGATCATCCAAAAGTCGTTTTTATTACAGGCAAAACAAGATTGCATCATTTTACAAGCGCTGCAATATCTTCGATTTTTATCAATCTGACTGAATTGTTCCAGGAATCCACGCAGAATTTTATACAAACATTTTTATTCTTTTTATCGATATAAATGAAATCAATCAAAAACACTGAAGTAAATGCTTAAAATGATTTCCTATAATCTTCCAACGTAACCTTGATACGTTGCATAACGCTTTGTTACGATTTCGCTAAAAGCAACTCTACTCTACTCTATTTTTCATGTCATCACGTGTAGCCAGCGGCTTCCGATAAGATGTATATACTTTTGTCAAATCTGTGGACTGGGGTGAGCACTAAAGTAGTCCACCCCTTCCTATCCATTTTTATGGAAATGCGATATACAAGTCGTTACGAATTCTCCTGTCTTAGAGCAATCACATTTTTTACGAACGTTGAGTACAATTTCTTCGAGCAGTTCATGTACTTAAGCGAGTTTCTAAAATAATCCATATATACATATATCACCAATAAAAAGAATGGTTCTATTACACAATTTCCCACAATGCCACCCCATACATTCAAAACCACCTAATTTGGTGATAATTTAAGGATGAATAATAATCAAAATGCAATAACTCATCGATAAATTATAAAAAGTTTAAAAAATCTAGCATTTCTTCAAATTTTTATTGCGACCACTAACAAAATTTTAACCTCAAACTAAAATCGTTCTGGTTTAATTCTCGATACAATTGATAAATATGGTATGGATGCATTTTGTTTCTCATTCATTATCACTGTCTGAAGACCCTGTTAAGCAGCCATGAACTTACGTAGATTTTCTTGTTTAGTTAGAAGAGACGTCATTTACTTTCTTCGTTTGTACTATTTTTCATCCTTTAATTTTTTGGTAGATAACCTTGGCGGTTTCATCAAATTTTGTCGCTAGTAAACAATTTCATCAAGTATTTAAATCATATCTGTCACGATATAAACAAACCATTACACTCTCCCATTGCATTGCATTTTGGATGTAACTAAAATCAACTTCAACTGCCGAAAAGAAAGATGAAGCATTAAACAAACAACCAAAGCAAAAGATATGTATGAAAATTCTGGATTATTACCACTGATTATAAACTATAAGCAAAAAAAGGTTGCAGCTTTTCAACAATATGTTTCCAGACAAGGCAATTCGCAATGATAGTGTCTTATATTTTTAGAAAAGGACAACTCTGAAATTGATGCCTAAGCTTCTTCAGATACCGATCAATTTTAATGTGCTGTATCTACTTTAGCTCCAGTTAAGTTTTTCCACATTTGGATTAGTTCCGTTCTAATTTACGGACGTTTTGTAAGAGGTATCATTTTTTTTAACTTTTCTTGATTAAATCCTAATTTAAATCTGTTTGACACCAATTTAGAGTAAGAACAAGAGAACAACTCGAAAAGAACTTGGAGGAACTGAGACATTTTGATGCTAATAAGAATTACATCTCATTGATATTTTTAACGTAGGTATTTGCACACCTGCTTCTGCATAGCACCTACGCAAAACGTCATAGCTACGGATATTTACATTAATCCAGATAACCTTCCTCACCGTTTTCGTTCATTGATGCGTGTTATGGTTCTATAAATATCGCCGGGCTAACCAGACAAAAATCCCATTAAAACAAAAAGTAGGCGTGAAATAAAATGCAAAAACACGTTTAGGAAATCGACATTTCACTACGATATCTAATAAGGGTCGAATCTTAATCAAATCAAAAGGATTTCAAGATGGAGGTAAAATATTTGAAGAAAGCGCAGGTAGAAGTATATGTTCTATAGTTGTACCGATGCTTTAGGGCTTTCTATGAAAGACATCAAGGAGATGAAATTATCATCACTACTTAAACGTATCTGCACGAATATTAGGAAAATGGTTTTCGCAAAATTGTCGTAATAATAAAAATATCGTCAACGAGATGAAATTTAGATCAATTCCATGTATGAAATAACAAAATACCATACAAAAACTGACATTTAAACAAACGTTTTCTCCTATATAACTGTAATTTTTTTATCAAGTATAGATTATACCGGGTGATTTTTTGAAAACTTCACACCATAAATAACTTTAAATAGAGGAAATATTTAAAATTTTGCAAAAACAGGTAAACTTTTGTTTGCAGGAGGACAACTTTTGAGATAAGTTTTTAATGGATAGCGCTTACCCTCTTAGCGGGGTAGATACCCCTTCAAAAATTTTAAATGAAACTACCCATCTTACGATACATCATTTAAAAGCTTATTACACAAGGAGTCTTGCCATGTAATTAGTTTTACTATTTTTTACCCATTGACGGGGTAGTGGGTCAAAAAGTGCATTGTAGCAAGTGGCTTATAAAATGGAATATTTTGGACTTTTTTTAACAAAAATTATTGTCTTGCAGTTACAATAAAAATTGTCCTTACTTAAGCCTAAAAAACTTGTTAAAAAATAATTGTTACACCTAAGCAAAATGCCAAAAATACTTAAAATTTTCTTTCGACATTACTTGATATTGCAACTCGACAGTTTATATTGAATTGGCTAAATAATTATCTACTTTGTGTTTCCAATTTTTTGTTTCAACTTTTTGGCTACTTCTTTGACAGGACCATCTTTTTGTTCACATTCCTTTTTATAAATCGCGTGAAATTTTAAAGTGAGAGTACAAGTGATAATGGTTTATTCAACTGCCGAAAGGGTAGAAATAATTTTTATTTACGGTGCTGAGCATAGCTGTGCTCGTACGTCAGCAAGGGTGTTTAACGAACGGCACCCCGATAAAAATGTTGACGCTAGGTATATTCTCGATCTCGTGCAGAAATTTCAAGACACTGGATCTGTAGTAAACAAAAAAAGGGCAGGGAATAGAGCCGTCGATGAAATGGCCCAACTTGAAGTACTTGGTCATTTTGCAATGGATCCAACTAGCTCTTTGCGTAACATTTCTACAGCCACTGGACTTTCTTATTCATCTGTAAGGAAAGTTACAAAACTGCACAAATTCCATCCCTATAAGATGAAAACTCTCCAGGAACTCGGCGGAGATGACTTCGATAGAAGACTGCAATTTTGCGAAATTATGACAGAAAAGATTATAGTAAATCCAAATCTAATAAAAAATATCTGCTTCAGTGATGAATGCACATTTTTTTGAACGGCTCTGTAAATAAACAATACGTCAGGTACTGGAGTGACGAAAATCCTTATATTTTTCGAGAAGGTCATACACAAGTTCCTCAGAAGCTGGAATACTTGGCAACGAAATTGTAGGTCCAATTTTCATTMATGGGACGCTAAATGGGGGAATGTATTTAGAATTACTTGATAACGTTATTGATCCTTTAATCACAGAGCAATTAGAAAACCAACGTGACCCTGAAAGAAATCCAATGTTGGATGAATACGAATTGTTTTACCAACATGATGGAGCCCCACCGCATTACGCCATTAATGTGCGAAATTGGTTAAATCATAGATTTCCTCTTCACTGGATTGGTAGGCGTGGAACAATTGAATGTCCGCCACGATCACCCGATTTGACTGCTTTAGATTTCTTTCTATGGGGTCATTTAAAATCTGTGGTTTACAAAACACAACCTACTAGCCTGGACGATCTGCGAGAAAGAATTATTAACGAGTGCAGGAGGATTCCACCTGAAACTTTCCGAAAAGTGTAGCAGGAGTTCGAGAACCGTCTGTATTATTGTATGGAAAGAGGTGGTGCATATTTTGAGAATCTATTGTAAGGTTTGAATTTCTATGGTTTTGTTCACACCGTTTTTGGAGTTACAAATAAATAATTTTTCTTTTTCGTGGACATGGACTTTCTAAAAAATTACATGATAAATACTTTAATGTTAATAATAATGTTAAAAGCAAATTTTCAGTATTCTGGGAGTATTTTTAAGTGTCATATTTTTTACAAGTTGTTTGTTTAAATTTTGGGTTCTCGTAAGGACAAATTTTATTTCCGCTCTCAAACAAAATACATTTTGTTGAAAAGAGTCCAAAATATTCAAATTAATAAGCAACCTGTTTCGTAGGCACTATTAATCTATTACCCCGTCAATAAGTTAAACGTGGTAAAACTAATTACATGGCCAGACTCTTTGTAAAATAAGCTTTCAAATGATGTATCACAAGATGGATAGTTCCATTTAAAATTTTTAAAGGGGTGTCTACCATGCTCAGAGAGTAAGCGCTATCCATTAAAAACTTATCTCAAAAGTTGTCCCCCTGCAAACAAAAGTTTACCTGTTTTTGCAAATTTTTAAATTTTTGCTATATTTAAAGTTATTTAAGATGTGAAGTTTTCAAAAAATCACCCTGTATAGGGACAGCTAATACCATGACTTCGAAAAACAATATATACTTTTGTAATAAATAGGTAACCTGCATTTTGCAAATCATATTATTATAAAATAGACAAAAAGATTGTTTTAAGGGCTAATATACAAAACACATATCTACCTAATCCGAATTCTGTTTCTAACCTCCCACAATTTGTAATAGTAACTAGATCATATTGATTATTAAGAACGGTATAGTTTTGGGGCATTATGCTTAATGTTACGTTATTATCATACAAAACTCCAACAAAAAAACGGAAATTATTATAATAAAGAGGTATGGAATATTAATGACCTTGTTATCAAGTACGAGTGATACACACGACGTAAAAATAATACGAATACCAAAAAAATTCGATGGCAGCATCGAAGTATCGTGGTACCTTCAATTTTCAGTTATTTCATACCTAGTATTTGTCGGTTTTACTTGTCAGGGAATAGCTAAAGTAAAATAATTGATACGCAAGGAATACAGAATGAGTTATCCCTACCATACCTCAATTACCTACATCTGAAACTAACAGTTCGTTTTATTCTATAGTTTTGCTAGTTCCTATGCCCGTTGAAATCCATGCCTGCGGATGAATAAAGAACTCGTATAATAAGGCGTTAAAGTGTGCAATATGGATACGGCGATGTACAGGTCCGAGTACAACTGACATAAATGGCACCTAAGATAAATGTGTAAGCATACCTCGGTGTATACCTACTTAAAAAAATGTTGTGAATATAATGCAGAAAACGAACCACACAACTTTATTTTGTTTTTGACGCATATCTAATGAAGCTACTGATGTAAATGAAGATGTGAACCAAGTGAATGCGGTTTCTTTCCAGCATTACCTACCTGATAAAACGTTGATTCACCCACAACTTGAATATCAAACAAAAGGACATTCATGAAAAAGGAAAATTATGCCACTGCTAGATAAAGATGTCTCCAAGGCTGGACCCATTCTAGGAAAATGAACTTAAAAGCGTGAAATATATTTTTGTCACCTCACGAAACAAAAAAAAAGTAACTGTTAGATTTAACAAAAGTAAATATGATACAAATGAGATTAGTTCTAACACCCATAAACCATTGTAAAAACTCAATATATTAGAAAAAAGAACCACTAAAAATCAAAATCAGACAATGATCGAATACAAGACTACTCATAATTATGGACACACGATTAGTAACAGAAGATACAATCAATTGCAAATTATCTCTGGAAATGACAATGCAGAAAATAGCAACAGTAAATACGTTAACAACAATGAAGCAGGCAACGTGATTATGATGAATATGCAAGATAAAATTTTATGATAAAGCCTTGGATAATTATACTATATTTTAATCTCGATTTTAGTAGATTTTAGCAACAAAAGTGTACAACTGCGTCAAACATTTTGAAATTTGTCAAGTAACAGAAAAATGTGCATATTCGTAGAGTTAGTTAACCTGAAACTGAATTTTTGGGATCCCACTTCCTTAAACCGATACTTCCCAAACACAAACTACAAACTGGTTCCGTAAATCTCGGTAGAGTGTTTTGTTGTGCCTTATGCAAAACACTAGCATCTCATTCATAAGAATGTCTAAAAATTGCCATGAACATAGCCAGAACCTTATAACTTTATTTTCAAATATTCGGTTAAGCGTGAATAAGAGCTTCAACAACTTTATAGTTGAGAAATATTAAAAGCAGTCGTCGAGAGGAACTCAAAAAATGTGCAAGCCCACAAAATAAATTCTTTGTCAAGTAAACACTTGTATTTATCCCATCCCATATGTTGCTATACTTCAATGTATCGACAACATCCATATACCTAAGGTCTATTGGTGAATACAGTCAGCATTTAAACATTCTGTATTTACATAATATTATGTATTTGCTAAATCTCAAATTTCCCGCCAATAAACGACTAAGCTTCCAATACATATATCGAATGTGTGTTGGTCCCATAAAGTACTACATTGCTTTCAGTATGCCAATGCATCATGTTACTAGTGCAAAAGAACAGGCAGCAATCCAAATGCAATTCTAGATCGTAATTTATTCCATAAAGTAAGAGGTTAATACATAAATTATAAAGTACAGCAATTAATATTTATCGCCATGCTTTACAGCGTTAGACTGATTTGCAACAATAATATTAACAGCACCGTGCCTATTTAAAACTTAGAAACATAAAATATTTGGCGAATAGCTCAAAGAATTACTTCAGTTCCTAGCAAGAAAGTATCTTTTACGATGTTGATACTTAAATGGGGCTTGGTTTTTGTGATACAGAAAGACGAGCAGCATTTGATGATTCATTGATGATTCATTTCAAGTAATGTTGTCAATGTTCAAAGATCTTGACATGGAAAAGAAGCAATTGCGCCCAATTTTCTTCTCCGAGTTATGCTAGGCCAAAAAACAGGGAGGTAAATCTTAACATTATCAGGGCATTAGGCAAAGAAATGACAAACGAATAACTGCTGCAACGCTGAACAAAGAAATTTCGAGATGGAGATGACATGCTCATAATTAAATAAGGAAGTGGACGAAAGACGGTCATCTAGAATGAACAACTGAAAAGTCTAGTCGAAGCCAATCCATGCACTTGCAGATGAACTGGACAACTGGAACGATTTCGAACCACCTGCGAGAAATTTTAAAGACAAAGAAGCTTGACAAAAGAGTTTCGCGCAAAAAAAATCCTGGTTTTGAAGGAGCGTCTTCGCTCATCTTGCGCCACAACATTTTTTTATCGACAGAATCGTAAAGTAAGACGAAAAATGGATTTTGTACAACTGTCTATGTTCGGCTCAATGGTTGGACCTAGATCAAGCTTTAAAAAACTTCGTGAAGACAAGATAGGAACAAAAAACGGTTATGGTGACTGTTTAAGCAGCTGATGTTATGTAACACATCTTCTTGAACCCGGACGAAACAATTACGACTGAGAAATATTGTCCCCCAAACCGAAACAATGCACCAAAAACTACAACACCAATCGGCATTGGTTTATAGATAAGGGCCAATTTTTCTCCAACATAGCGCTGGGCCGCACATCGCACACTCGACGCCGCAAGGTTTAAGTAAACTGGACTGCAAAATGCTGCCATCATACTCACCAGACCTCTCACCCTCCGACTATCACTTTCTCAAGCATGCGAACATCTTTCTCCACGATATAAACGCTTCAAAACCCAAGCAAAAACATTAATTTTAAACAAACTAATACAATTTTGAAAACGAAACGACCAATTCAGCATTTGCAGACAGGCAGTGCTATATTCACTAAAGCCAGAATTTACCTTACCTTCAAGAATGCAACCACTGATCTATAATTTTAGAAAAACGCATGGCGAAAAATAATTTACAGTTTGGTACAAGTTTGTCGATTTTCTATGCATGGTTTTAAAGTGCGTCATTCTTCTGTAAAGAAAAGTAAGTTTATTTATAAGGTTCCAACACCTCTGTAGGTACAGGGACGACTACGCCTCCTAAAGATGAAATAAGACATAAACGAAAATGCAGTTGACAAGTTAAAACTGCTGTAAATCGGCCAAACGTTCTAAAGTGATAAACATTTTAAGTGTTTTTAGTTAATTTTCTAAAGGCGCTATTGTCTGCACTTTGTCCGTCCGATGTCTGTCTAATGTCTATCATACGTCATAGCTCGTGAATGGCTAACGGATGATCAATATGTACTTTTGTGCAAGAAAAATGCGCTTAAGTCTCTTTCGAGGGAAAGGCTTTTTTATCTTGCTATATATTATGTAGGTACTAACTTTTTAATTCAGGGAACAAATTACGACATACTTGCTTTCAAACAGAATAATTTCCGAATATTTTTCTGTTCAATTCAACCTCGAATTCATCTATAATTCTAATGCCAGTATAACATCATCATTTTCGTGTTCGTTGCACTTCCTATGAACAAATAACCAATCATATATCGCTTAAACATTTGAGGACCTCCAGGCAGCAACCGACCCTCTAGCAACAATCAACAATGTAAGTTTCAACCTCGGTTTCAAAAATCTTTAGCCAAATAGTTCTGTATTTTATAATTGTTTTATTACTTACTTTATGTACCTGTCTGTTTACAGATTTATTTTAACATTATTAATCAATTGTTTATTGTAAAACGCTCCTGCCCTGCCAGTTCCTAGTTCTAGCACCCTAAAGCCCAGGTTTTAGACACTCTGTACATAATTACTCATTCGAAGCAAATAAGTAACTTCGCTGCCAAATACATGCACATGTTTAAATGCATACCGTTGTCGATACAGTTATCAAAGTATAAAATTACATCAGAAAGCCAGTCTATAACCTCCACAATTATGGAACACAGAAAAATAATAAGCAACTCACCTATTGTAAATCCTACACGTAGAGTTGTTTATCCTCTTATCACTAGCATGCCTTCTCCTATCCTCGAACAAGTCCTTAACAGCCGTAACACCGAGCACAAACATAACGGGCAACATCGCGATCTCCTTTCCGAACGCGTTGATAGCCGGAAACCAGTTGAGCAAAACGATAAAAATAAAATAAAGATTGGCCACCCTGTGAAACTGCTCTAACAAGTTCCTCGGTAAGAACGACAACAAAGTATACTTAGTAGTCCTGATTTTATTATTCGGCCTCCTGCCGTTCGGATGTTCTTTCCTAGGAGTCTTCGGCGGAACCGTGTGATTCGGAACGACTATTCGGAACCGTTCATGTTCCTGTTCGTATCGCCGCGAACGCCAAAAAAGCACGCACAACAGTCTTCTCCAGAGAGGTGGGGGCGCGGTCCTCCTCAGCGTGTAGATGCTCTCCGACCTGGAGGCCTGGCGCGAATGGCCTTTCGCCGAAGTCCTGGATTGACTCCCGGCCGCCGAGTCGGATTCCTTGTGACCCGGGGGAAGGATGAAGTCGGTTTTGGAACCGACCCTGCTGTGACCGGGTTTGTTGGGCACGCTGGTGTCGGAGATCTGGCCCTGCGAGAAGGCCCTTTGATGGCCGCGACTGGTTTTGAGGGCCGAGGGTCGACCGACGACTCCTGCTGATGAACTGCTGGCCGTGAAGGTTGCCCCATGGCTGGCGCTGCGGAGGTGACCCCTGGATTCTGGAGATTTGACTTCCGGAAAGGTGTAAGTTGAACAGAACGAGGTAGATGGGGCCTGGCCGCTGTCTAATTGGGAATCTGGTGCATTCTCTCCGTTACCGACGCCTGACATTTTTTACACCTGTAAGCAATTGAACAGGTGAAGCAGAAAGAACGCAAATTGCAAAAGGGGGCACAGAACATAATTAAACAACATTGTACAGCGCAAGTACCTATCTTGACAAAATAAAAAAAAATGAAACGATATCAGCTGCCACATGTTAATGAATAAAGTTCGTTTTCGTTTTTACAGAAACGTTTACAAAATCCCATGACGTAAGAAGCTCTATTCGATAAAGGGTCTATGTCATTTGACACCAAAATTTAGCAACAACCAAAGTAATCAAGGAAGGGGTATATAAAATAACAGATGACGGATATCGTAAATGTGTCATATGTGTGGGGGACGTTTTAAAAAAAAGATATTTATAATTTATACGCATTACGCAATCATTCATTTCTGAATTCATAATTAATTTAAATGACCATTCAAGTGATGACACTGAATATTCAGGTGATTAATAATAACGTAATACCCCAATGTTTATTTAATAAGAAAAGTCTTTATTTGTATTCAAGTATTAATTAAATAAGAATTTAATTTTTAACTACCAACCTACATTTCTTTGACAGCATGACAAGCGGCAACAAAGTTTTTTTTGCGATATCCTTCTATGAATCCTACCAAAATGTTATACTAGTTAAAGACGCATATAATAAAAACCATCATGAGCTGAAATCTTAGTCTTTTGGGGTTCCACCGCGTCTGATTTCGGAATAAGTCGACGTTTCGCCCGCACATGTAAGGGGCATCATCAGGACAGTAATAAGGAATATGGAATATGGTGCAAACCTAATGCGAGAAACACGTCCGAACTTAAAAAAAGTTTGTGGCGGAGTTTGGAGAATTGTGAGTTTTTGAATGTGATATCCTCCCCATAAAGGTTAAGTCTAACTCTGGCCCCGAAAGCCTACGTTCATACCATCATGAGCTACTACGATCCATTTTCTAATCATTCCATTTTCAAGTGGATAACGAAACGACAGTGGTTAAAACAGCCCTACAAAGTGAGTTTGAGATAGATACTCGTAGTTGATCAAATATTTTATTACTTCAAAATCTAAAATCACCCAAACTATGATCGGCTCGTTCTAACATTCAAATGGCTTTACACAGCAGCTATTTCTCCACAATCCGCGAATTTGCGTGACTAAACAAAGTTTAACTTACAAAGCCTTCAAAGTTTAGTAATTCGGACCATTATTGTCCAACATGTTCATATACGTTTTTTACAGGTTATTAGTTAATGAAACGTTGTCGAAAAATTAAAAAAGGAAAGTCGGAAAAATCGACAAGCGCTGGTAAACTGGGTCATTTGCGGTAGATAACATTTTTTGCATCAACACGTCGGTGTGTTGAAGCTGGAAAATCAATGCTAATCCAAGAACAAAAGCAGCCACGCGTTCATTAATTAGTGCAGATTTTATGCAGGAAAAGTTTTTACGAGCAATGAAACCCGAATGTACAGTTATGATCCGGCAAAAAATACAATTAAACGCTAGTATTTATGGAAATAAAGAACTGCCAACAAAAGTGGTCGGCTTTAACTGTTTAAATAAGAAATTACTCGCTCTTTCTTCAGTCACTGTGATTCAATTACTACAGATCCATTAAAGATAATTAAATTATCATTTACTGTTCAAAAGTTACGTAATATTCTGCTTGTTTCGACAGTTAACAACTATATTAACTAAGGCAGAATATTTTGAAAATAATAAATAAATTGTCGAAATATTCTACAGTACAAATTTTGATTGTCCGAAATCTTTATCTAAAATGAATCTGTCCTACATCTAAATTATTGTTATCAAGTGTAGTTCAAATTAAAACGTTCAAACAAGCAATTGTGTTTTTACCCTATTTGGATGTGCAGCGAGTCTACCCGAACAACTTTTCATAAAAACTTATACTAAATGTGCATCTAGCTTTTGCTCCCATCTAATACCTACGTCGAATGATGCTGAAGACGCAGAAGATAAGGATCCCAAGAAAACTATAATAAAAACATAATAATGCTGGCTCCACATGACTGACATGGGGAATGAATTGTCGACAGCATTGTTAAATATAGTTTTGGAACGAATTATCAAAGCAAGCGCAATTGAAAGAACATTGAGAGAACGGGCAGTTTATCACAAACCGCATATGCTGACGAGTGAGACGACCTACCATTGATAACAAAAAAGAAAATAATACTGACCGAAAAGGTGATAACAATCGTTCGAGGCTAGGAAGAGAGAACTAGAAGTAAATCAAATAAAGAGAATGTATATATAAGGATCGGAGAAGAAGAAGACAGAAATCAAAGCAGAGAAATAACACTAATAAGATACATAGTTTAAGTTTTAAGTAGTATAAAGTTTAAACACCTCGGATGCATATTAATGAACAAAATCAGAAATAGAGAAGATATGAATAGAAGATTCAAGCAGGGTACAGAGCACATAACGAACATAAAATGTATATGAAGAGCAAGAAAGTAAAATGGTTAAAGCTAAAAATATACAAAAAGCATTAAGACCGGTGGTTCTACCTTTGTATATGACGACGAGACAAAGGGTCTGCCAAAGAAAGAAGAATATGCGCACTAGTAGAGACAGACGAAAACGAGTGCAGATGGGTGCACAACGAAGAAATTGAAGGATTCCTAAATGGATAAACAATAGTCAGAAAAATAAAGTCAACACAAATTAGGTTGTTTGAGCATGTAACCAAAAAGCCAGTGTATTCAATGACTAATGGAGTAGCTACAATTTCTGCCATAAATGCCGAAATGAGAGATATCAAAAAATGTAAGCTAAAAACTATCCAAAAAATATTTTTTTAGTCATTCATCGAATAATTCATCCTTATTCTTGAAATACCATCTTTCACTAAACATATCAATTATTATATTAGTAATTTAATACTCATTATTAAAAAGAACACTTTTTAATGATTCTAAATAGCTTATTCATTATTCTGTGTTTCAGTGTGTGACATCCTCTATAGGTTTTCACATCCTTTTTGTAGTATAATTGTGTTTTTACCAAATAAAGTTTTCTGTTTCTCAGCAAACCATATCGTATCCCCTTTAAACATATATTTTTATAGTCATTCAAATAGTGTAGAAACCTGACTAAACTGCAATCACGATGAAAAAGTCAAAGGTTATCTTTGGCATTTTATATATTCGGAATGCCGGACAGTAGCATTAGACAACACAAAGGAGAACGTCTATAGCGATTCCATAAAATGTGAACCGAACACAAAAATTCACTAGTTACCAATATGCATTTGTTATATTGGCATGCTATTACTATCKGATTTTTTTCTGTATGTTGTCATATAAATCATCTGATTAACGGAAACAATGAAATTCTTTAAAGAAGTCTACCACATCAACTCGGTGAAATTTTCAACGATCATCTACATTATACAGGTAAACTGTTACATCAAAATTTATAAGATTTCGTAGTAAAAATGCTCATGATTCTCCATTTGGAAGTTCTAAATCAGTCCTTCCTAATAACACTTCATCGTTTTCTGTTGCTGAAACTCTGGCAAGTATAATTATTTTAAGTGTAAGCCTGTAAATTCTCAAACTGGGCCAAGGAACACACACGCTCACATCACGCTAGCCAGCCTCAAGACATATCTATCAACTTCTGACCTTCTGAATCTGGTATTTACAAGACATACATTTTCACTGGAAATGTGACAATATTTCGTAATAACTTAATATGTGAGGTAAAAAGATGTGCAACAGCAAGTATCAAAGGACGCACTTAAAATTCGATATCAAGTAACTTTAAACTGATAAAAAAAGGGAGCAGTTTCCTGTAATTAGAAAACTGCTAACGTCAGGGCCATTCCCTAAAGTATCGATGACTAGCTAGTGACGTGACACTGCTTACGTTATCAATAAACAGGCGGTAAGAAATATGTCAAAAGATATCAAAGAAAGCACCGCGTCATACAAGCATGTTGATTAACAGCAATAAATATAATATATCCGATACATATAAGTAGGATAATTCATCTTTACAGGGCGAGCCTGTATAAATACAAAAACAAAAGTTGTTTTACATAGAAGGCCATTTAGATTTTTGAGTACTACAACAAAAAAATATTTTCAAAGATGACAGACTGTCTCTGTCGATTTTCTTATATCAGTGTGTTTATGTTTTATGTTTTATTTTTTTAATCTAAGCAGAATTCGTTAACCTTAAGAATTTACACAAAGCATTTCCCACATACAGTAACACGTATACATACACGTGAATTACGATCGTAATTATCATTACCTATATGACCGCTGAATGTAAATATAGAGTACAATTTTCTCCATTAGTCACGTATTTTCCTAGGTATTTTCTAGTAATTGAGGAAAGAAACGGAAATATTGTTATTTCATATTCCTTTAATTACTACGTCCAATGTGGTTTGAATACATACCTGTAGTATGCTGTTGGGCATTTTTTAAATTAGAGTATTCCAAATGTGCGAATCTGTTCTTGTGGACGTATTTGCTGACCCCCAGACTTGAGGAAAGTGGATTTTTTTCCTGGAGATATATTAAGTCTAATGTTTCTCCAACTACTTACACATGAACACGAGCTAAATCGAATCCAACTTGTTTTCTGAGTAGTTGGTTTCCGATATGTCATTTTGAACAATTTTTTCAACAACGAATATCCTTTTTCTTATACCAATTCTTCCTCGAATTCTTCTTTTATGATTGTAGTTCTTGCCAAGAGATGCGCATACCTCATTATTTGGGAAACGCGCTCAATATTTTCAAAACAGAATTTGAGAAAGCAATCAATTTACGTTTTCAGCAATGCAGTTTATCTCTGAATTTAACTCAATGAAATGTAAATAAAAATAAATACAAAAACAAGAAAAACTCGACAAGAGATGCTACACGATTTTTTTAACTACCTACATAAATTTTATTTCAAATTTGACAACATAAAAATATTTATAGCATTTCATTTGAAAAATAATCAAATTATTTGCGTCTTAAAGTAAAATAATTATATACCTACTCACAAATTTTCATATTCAGTTGCAGAGGTACCAGTGGCGTAGCCAGAAAATTTACTTGTGGGGAGCAAAGCTCCAAACACAAGAAAAATGTTAAGTACAAACAAGAAAAAAACAGAAGAGGTGTGACTTAAATTTTAATAGTTAATTTGCTAAAATGTTTATTATACAACAAACCAATAGTTTGCAACAAATTTGTACTGTTGAATGTAAAAAAGATGCTACTCCATTATCAAAATAATTTAGTTCCTGAGGGGGGCAATTGCCCTTTTGCCCCCCCCCCCCTTGGCTACGCCAGMGAGAGGTACCACTAATTATACTCTATGTAACAATGAACTTTCTGTTCTTTAGCTACAAAGTTATTTCTATCTTACGTAGGTACATACATATTACATTCCGTATTTTTTAAACAATAATGTCGAATATTTACATAATGGTGTATTTTACATTCAATATATTAACCATATAGGCATTAAAATTTCATGAGAAATACAAAAATATAGTAGAAATAGGGTGTTCCATTAAAAATAAATGAAGTTTGAGTGCTTTTCCGGTACAACAGGAAGTCGGTCATGAAAATCTCAAAAGTCTAAAACACATTTGTATATAACAGTTTTCCATATTTTGAACAATTATAGAGTTATGGGGGAAATACGTTCATTTACGTAGTTACTCTCGTAGTTAGTCTAGAAAGTTTCTGTCGCACAAAATAAGTACGTTGTAATTTTTTTAGGACCGGGTATCAGAAAAAGTTAAGGTCAATTACTAGAAATTCACTTTTAAAAAGAAAAAAATTTATTTGATATGAAGAAGCTGTAAGCCATCGGCGTCTCTCATACATGTATGTACAGTAAAAAAATGATTGCGGAATTCGAAAGAAAAGGATCAGATGTCAAACATGATCACCGCTGCATCGATCTGAAAAAACTATCTGTGGCCACTCCAGATCAAAATGATTCTGTTTATCTATTAAGGCACAATGTGTCCATTATGACTTATTTATTCTTTTCATATGTCACTGTCTGCTAATGTTTCTGCCACTGATAATATAGTCATCGTTTTTGCTGTTATAGGTACTCTCGCTTGCATGATATGTTTTTATTTTACAAAATTGTGTGGTAAAACTTAGCAAAATATGATTTTTTTACTAAACACAGTTGGTGACCTCCCATTCTCCGAATTTAGCACCGTGCTGACTATTATTTGTTGGCAAACTCAAAATACCTATTATAAGGAAAGGGATTCGACGAAGGATGAAACTGTATATGCCGATGAGATAAAGATTTTTTTAACTTAACTTTTCCTTTCAGTTTGTCATCATGGTTCTAAATACGGCACTATTTCAATTGGCTTAGAATTAATCAGCAATAAAATAGGTCCCAAGGTTGAGCCTTGAGTCCACCCGGTGTCGTGGTAACCAAACTGCAAAAACTATAATTTATAATATAATTTCCAATATAGGTAACCCAAAAGGAGCAAAACAGCTCTATCATTCGTAAACAACTAGTCGTAACTATAAATATGATCAAGCCATGTAACAGCTGTAAAACACGAGCATTTCCAATAAATCAAATATAATTCCATCGTAATTCTTAGATACAGACTTCTAGAAAATATTTTATCTCTTTTAATACCTCCACTGCTTATCAAAATAACTTTTAAATGACTGATAAAACAGTTTCCACGTCGATAGGTCAATTGAAACAGTTAGGCCTGATTGTCTAGTCGAAAATATTTTTTGCAAAACGTTTGAACTACTTCAACATAATAATAGCCAAGTTTTGTATAATATATCTTGACTAAAATTTAAAATTTATGCAAGAATGTAAAAAATATGCATTTTGAATGGACAAATGGTTAAATCGACTAACATAAACAGAAAAACAGCTAAAGTTTTAAACGTACGACTGGCAAGACATCCCAAGCAGTCCTTCTAGCCATACTAACGGAAATTTGACCATTTCATAGACCCTATACAGATGTGATCTAATCAAAACTCGCAGCATCTGCAACATCTTGCGAAACATACCTGATTGTACCATAACTCATCCACTTAACCAATTGCAATGTCGTGTTCCTTGGACAGTTCTGGAGCACGTAAACTTATTACACTTAACTCGTACACGTGATGAAATTATTTATTCAACAAATAACCCACGTACACGTCTACAACTACACCACATAACAGCATACGTCTAACTGTTAGCTATGGCCAACTTGAACTCCCCACGCTGACATCGACGTCATAAGTGTCAAAAACCTGCGCAGGTAGTGCCAATATTAAATGACGACAAGTGAATGTTACTAGGAGGTAATCATTGATTAACTTTGCCGTTTTTCGGAATAAATTAAAGTTCTGGTTCTATAAATTCATGAATTATTCTTGACAGTGATGGATATAGTGAGAACTATGAAGTAATAGAACCAAAAATGTGCAATTCTCTAAGTCAAGGCGTAGAAAGTTATTATTGACGTGGCAGTACTTTTTGTTCCTCATTGTTACCATACCGAAAGCAGTGAATGACATCCGTGTTTTTCTTCGTGATGTTGTCAAGTTGTCTGTTATTTCATTACAATCTGGTATAAAGATTAATGTAATAAATAAATTGAAGCTACTCTAACTCTATCCATTGATTTTCATCTCAATGTTTAAAATTATACATTATTAGTTTATTAATGATAAAAGCTTAATTTTATCGCAGTTATAAAAATGCTGAATACACTCAAAGCTGCATCAAGCAAGGAATCAAGAATATTGTTGTACAGGAGATTTTAGTAAATTCGGAGCTAAAAAAAAGGAATTAAGTAAACATTTGGCGCAGTTACAATAAATTATGTTTTGAGAGACAATCAATTTGTCTACATGGTTTTTGGTGAAATTGCTTGTTGGAAGTCCGGCAACGCTGTCATAACTTCACTGATTGTCGGTGTGTTCCTGCGGTGTGTTCATCCGTTCATCCATCGGTCTGTTAACTGATTTATTTCTTGTATACGCCCCTATATCGCTACGATGGATGAAGAATACGACGCGATAGTCTTGGGCACTGGCCTGAAGGAATGTATTTTGAGTGGTATGTTGTCTGTATCGGGAAAAAAAGTTTTACACATAGACCGTAACAAGTACTACGGCGGAGAATCAGCATCCATCTGTCCTTTGGAAGACCTTTTTGCCAAATTTGGGGCTCCTCCACCCGATGAAACATATGGAAGAGGCCGCGACTGGAACGTGGATCTTATCCCCAAGTTCTTGATGGCGCACGGCTCGCTGGTAAAGTTGCTAATCCATACGGGCGTAACACGATATTTAGAATTCAAATCAATCGAGGGTAGTTACGTCTATAAGGGCGGAAAAATCTCAAAGGTACTCGTTTCTTTTTGCACTTTTTCGCAGATTAAGACGTTTTTTTTTTTGCAGGTGCCCGTAGACCAGAAGGAAGCTTTGGCTTCCGATCTGATGGGGATGTTTGAGAAGCGACGTTTCCGCAATTTCTTGATATATGTGCAGGATTTCCAAGAAAATGACCCACGCACATGGAAAGATTTTGATCCATCGAAAGATAACATGACAGCGCTATATGATAAGTTCGGACTAGATAAAAACACTCAGGATTTTACTGGCCATGCTTTGGCCTTACACAGGGATGATGAATATCTTAATCGGCCTGCATTAGAGACAATTAAACGTATTAAGTTGTATTCCGATTCGTTGGCCCGCTATGGGAAGTCCCCATATTTGTATCCGATGTATGGATTAGGAGAATTGCCACAAGGTAAGTCGCTACATACTTCAATAAAAAATTAACATTTTGAAATATAACGACAAATATTAATTTTGTATACAAGTTTGTTCAATTCAATCACAAGTAGGTTAATCAATATTTTATGGCCCAGTGCACGTTGCATATGTTGCTAAACATAGCTTGACCTGTAAAGAGAACATTCGTTTTACCTTCTGTGAAGTTTGAGCTCTGCCATTAATGAATATTTGTCTCGTCCCGTTATATCCACTCTAAAATGGAACTTCACGGTCTGTTGAGCACAAGAAAATTGCACAACGTTCAGCTGTTACTTTTTGTAATCATCTAGACTTGGGTTGGTTTTGTGGCTGAAACAGWTTTTTTTTTAATTGTTTAAAACAATGTCGGCTGCAAAGCATAAATAACATTTGTTTCTATGTAGTAGCAAAGGGATTGTATGTAAACAAAGGACTATCAAATCTCATGTCATGGTTCACTTGGCCTTCACTTGTGTTCATTTGTATTTGGGGAATAAATTGCTATATTAGCACATAATTTTACTATATTCATAGTCATTGACCTGATAAGCAGCAATTGACATAATATAATGGTAATGTTAAATTAAGATTTCAAACAGCATTATATCCAATAAGATTGCCTAAAAATTATACAATAGTAAGAAATAAGTATATATCATGTCCCAAGTTCTAAGTCTATTATTGTGTACATTCTGTAATTTGTTCAAAATGTTTATCAGTAATACTTTTTATATTTAGTGGGTTTTTTCTGTTCCATTTCAGCCTTAGTAGGTTTTCTTTAATACAATGTAACACTAAACGTATTTATATTACAAAATTTTATAAAACAATTAGATGACAAAAAATGTACTGTTCCCATTCATATCTTGTGGGAAGTATTTCTGTTTCCTGGAAGCCCAGAGTAGCATTTTTAATAATAAACATACAAAAAAGAAGCAGCCATAACATAATAATTGCTTGTATCTTTTTTCTTAATTAGATAAGATTGTCCACTATTTTTTATGTTTCTCCATTTGATCAGTTTAATATAAAGTGGACTTATTTCATTGATAAGGAACATATATAGAAATTTGTAACAATGTCTACTTTGAGAATCTGAGAAACATTTTTACTGCTTGTTACCTTGGTGGTCTGTTATTGCGAAACTTGAAATTTTATGCCTGATCATAGTTTATTTAGCAAGAAGTACATTCTGTGGCTGACTTGATTTACTATGCTGAAAACATGCAGTATACTAAATGTGGTTGTTTGAAGAAAAATGTTATTTATATATCTACTGCATTCCATACACTTCAGAGCTGCTTGTATGAGTTGGTTCTTTTTCAAACACTTAATCATAGTATCTGTGGCATCCATTTCTCATGGGATATCTTGATTCCTCGTTTTGTACTTCCAAGTTAATTTTTAAACAGAACTTTAATCTTCACACTAGCACAATAAACGTATCCTCAATTTTTAGAATTTAGTTTAGCATGTAAGATGTATAAATATAAGCAAAACATCCGAAGTGACTTAATTCTCTTTTCTCATGAGTCAATTTTTTTTCTGATATAACTCTACTTATCAGGTTCATGGGACATATGTTCAAGTGTACTGCCTCAGATCGATAGCTATTGCTGAAACCCGCTTGCAACATACAATACACCTTTACCACTTTGGTTCACTTCAGCTTTCGAGTTACTGATTTTATTTTTGAACCACTCTAAATACTTCATAACTTAGAAAAATAAATAGAAATTTTCCTTGTATAATCAGCAATAAAAAGGCAAAAAAGGTATTTCGTACTATTATGACTCTCAACATTACAGGTAATTTACTATGCTTACCTTCAATACACACAACACATGTTATAATTTTAGCTGCTGATATTGTGTATCAACTGCCATATTTTATATCTTTGTCCTTGTAATAATATTTAGGTAACCCAACATTCAGTGCCATAACTCTTGAGTCTTGAATGTTGTTTTTTGACTAAATATTATGCAGAATTTCTCTGCAAGTGTTTTTGAAATAGACATTAACTTACAGACAATTTAGTAGATGTAAATTAGATAGAGTTCGCTTGGTGTTACTTTTATAAAGTTTTATTAGTACTTCAACCTTGTTAAGAATGTAGAACTTACAATTAGTTGTTATTGTTACTTTTTTTGGTGATATCGCCTCTCCTTACCCCTTCTGGCAACAACTTTGTTTGTACAAGGTCATTTTTAATCTTTACGGATGTACTTTCCAGAAGTGTAGATAGTATTAACTGTGCAGTTCACTTTGAATCATTTTGACATATTCATCATCCAAAACAGCCAAGCTGTTCTACAACATGCTTTTCAGTATTATGAAAATGTTCCAGCCTTAATACAAATAACATCCTGATTAAACCTATCTTTCTTATTAAACCTTTTTTTCATAGGATTTTATTTTTCCCAAGCCTCTTTGCTGTCTTTGCGTTCCATACATACACATACGTACATGGTTTTACCATTACATATATTCTAGAATAAGCTTTCATTTTCACCAGTAACAATGCAGCCTCAGAAGTCTTCATGAATTAAAAAAATATATTGTTGCTGCAAATTTCTGGTTACTATATGTTATGTTCACTGTCAAACAAATACCCCAACTCCGTTCTTAAGCATCTGTATACAACATTGTTATTACAACAAATTCTGTCACTAGTGGTTATAATATGACTTTCTTTCTTTCACCATAACACTGCAATTTGCTGATATTGCTTAATCCATATTTATTTTTATACATAGAGCAGTCAAAAAAATTTCAACTAGTATAATTATTAATTTCTAAAACTTATTCGCAAGATATAATTTTTTTAAGGTTAACAATGTATTTTTAGTGGTTAAAATTAGATATCTTATTAATGTCATGTTCATATTTACCATGTTTGTTTGGCTTAGGTAGGCCACGCTCTGTGACAATCGAGACAAATGTTAGTGCTTCAACAGTATTCAATATATTTTGGTATTTCAAAATAATTATTAATCTATTTAAAAAATCTGTTTACAATTAAAGAAGCAAGCATACCTTTAATTAAATGAATATCAGTGCTACCATTAAGTAAATATTCACATAAAACTTAATTACTTTGCCACGGTCTACCACAAAGGCAACAATTGCTAGAAAATAGATCTTACTTGGGTATAATCATGTCTCTTTTTAATTTGTAAATCGATTTATTTTTAACAGTTTAAATGTTTTATATACTGCTGGCATAGTTTGTTTTGTATAGTTGTATCGACTTTTATATTAAATTAAACGTATTCAAATGATCAACAATAAGATAATTTTAGCCATTAAACATAAAATTTGGAGCATGGTTAAAAGTAATATATCAACTACTATTGAATAAATTAGGAAATTAGCTGCTCTGTTATGTATGGTGTGTATATTATATTCTTAATAAATTCAAAATGAGAACAGGCATTAACTTTGGGTTTTGACCACAGTTTTTGTTCAATAATAGCCCACGAAACAAAGTTAGAAATTGTATATCATTCTAGTTAATCTTTTCTGGAACCACAGTTACCTTTTTGTATGTGTTGTGTGCACTATTTTGACAATAACTTCAAAACAAAAAAGCTATCAACCTCAGGTTTTTACCTGTTGTTCCAAATAATAGCCTATAAAACAAAGTGAAAAAAGTACGCCGTTCTATTTAGTTTTGCTTTAGAAATCAAGGAGGAATTTTTTTTTTATTTTGTGGTTTGTTTATACTATTTATGTAACAACTTCAAAACAAAAAATGACACTTATCTCAGGTTTTGAACACTCTCTTTCTCACACAATAAAAATATGCTGGCCCATTTAAATCGCCAAAAGTATGATGATTTTTCAAATGCAGCTATTTAGGGAAACCAGTTTTGGAACAATTTGCCATTAGTATTGATCACCTTGAAACTGCCTCTAAAATGAGTCCTAGTTCGTTAAATTTGGTTAAGGCATTTAGAAGATATAGCATCTAGAAGTTTCAAAGCTATTTTGCTTTATAGTGATGTTACCGTGGCATCCAGGGAAAAAAAATTTACTAAACTTTTTGGTAATTAAAGAATTAAACAGAGATTCTAATTTTCTACCTGCATTCCATCAGCAAATTTTGGATTTATTTGCGTTTATTTATTACATGATGTCAAATACGTACCCTAGTGGAAAATTTAGGAACTTTTAATTTAATTTTTAGGGATTTTCTGTGGTACATTTTTATTCAAAAGTTGTTTTTCTCAAAAGGTTTTCAAGATACAGCCGATCCGTACCCTTAGTGAATCACCCTGAATGTACACTTTTCTATCTTGTTAATTTTGGTAGGTTGTTTCTGGGTCAATACTTTTCACACTTCCTGTTGGTAGTAAACACACTTTTAGTAGTGTATCTTGTTTTGAGTGTATTTAATTACATGTTTACAGAACAACTTATCCATTTGATTATATTTTATTTTAACAACCTACTACCCATATAATTACTGCGAAGTTCATGTGATTATTTCAGCAGTTTCTATGCTTATTCTTTTCTTATGTTTGTTGTTAAAAATAATTCGGAAATTTACAAATGAACATTGAAATATCGCCAAAATGAGACAGAAAAAATGACATTATAAAAAAATGTTAATCATTTGTCACCCTGTTTAAGATGTTTGTCGACTTTAAAAGTTGATAACGAATTTCTTTTGCAGGTTTCGCACGTTTGTCAGCCATCTATGGAGGCACCTACATGCTAGACAAGCCAATAGACGAGATCGTCATCGGTGAAGGTGGCAAAGTAGTTGGAGTGAGATCGGGCAACGAAACCGCCAAATGCAAGCAGGTGTACTGCGACCCGAGCTACGTGCCCGATAAGGTCCGCAAGTCGGGCCAGGTGATCCGCTGCATCTGCCTGTTGAACCATCCCATTCCGAACACTAAGGACGCTCTGTCCACTCAGATCATCATTCCGCAGAAGCAAGTCGGCCGCCATTCCGACATCTACATCTCGCTGGTGAGCTACACCCACCAGGTGGCTGCCAAGGGATGGTTCATCGCCATGGTATCCACAACTGTCGAGACAGACAATCCCGAGCAGGAGATCAAGCCCGCGCTCGATCTGCTCGGCCCCATACGTCAGAAGTTCGTCAGCGTCACTGATTATTTCGAGCCGACGGACGACGGACTGCAGTCACAGATTTTCATATCGCAATCTTTCGACCCGACCACCCACTTTGAAACAACCTGCTTAGATGTCTTGGACATTTTCAAGAGGGGCACGGGTGAAGACTTTGATTTCTCGAAAATCAAACACGAACTCGGCGATGAAGAACAATAATCGTAATTAAATGTACTGTTTTTTTTTTGTAGGTATTCTGTGTGCAAGGTTCTTTTTTACTTTGTAAGGTTTCAAAATGCATTTGCTGTTAATACTCTTTAGCGTGAGCCATGTGGTCAGGCAACTTATGAAACACCACTTTAAAATAGACACTAAATTTTGTTTTTTTTTGCATATACATTTTTCAGTGTAATGTATAAAATTCAAATTGATTTGCAAGAAGTTGTTTGGTAATAAGTCGTAGTTGACATGCAAGTCTTGTACTTTCTTTCCTAGCAACTGTCGACAAACTTTAAAATTCAACCTGTGGCTGACCACACGTCTCCTCTCTCTGTCTAGGTCACGGAAGATGGCTGTATTTGAATGAGTAAGTTTATTATTGAAATTTATGATTTTGTATCTCCCGCCAAGTGTCACATAGTTATCATTGTAATTGTAATATCCAAAAAATGTTAGCTTTACATAGTTATATATTTTCGTTTCATAAATTTAGATGCATGTCCGATTCAATTATGCAAAGCATATTATTGGTGATAAGGCACTGATTGTAAACATGATGTGATGGATGAAAAAAAATATACCAGCTCGAAGGTTGCTGTCTGCTGTGTGCTTTGAAAAAAATATTCACCAAGTTCCAGCCGTTCTTGTAAAGGTTTGAGAATAAAACGCTTCTACAATTACTTGGTGAGGTTAATCGTGCGTGAAACGAATAATGACGGTTGCAAAATCGACGCTTTTACCAAAATATAAAAAAAGTGCAAGGTAAGTATTACTTTTCTTTATTTTCAACCTGCAGACAGTATAAATTGTTATCACGACATCCTAAATAAATTAAATCATTATAAACACAAGGGGAAGAAAATACTTCACCCGGTAGACTGTAAGTAGTAAGTATATCACCAGAGGTGATATCACAGATAACAATTGTACCAGATATAGTTGCTACTAACAGAAGCTGATTCATTACTGTACAAGTTGAAGAAATCGCTGAATTCGCGGGTGTTTTATATTTTAATACAGGTAATTGGTTAAATAAAGATACACAATAGATGTTATGGTCGTGGCAACCAAATATGATAGTATCATCATGCTGAAGCAAAGAGGAATATATGTGTCCACCAGCTGTATACGACCATACCTAAAAAAAAGTTCTTCAGTATGTTGTAAAAAATATTTGTTTTAAGTCATGTTAGCATATTATACACAGGTGATGGAAGGGGAGTTGTAAAAAGAGGAATTGAGGAGTTTGTTTTTGTGGAAATGTCAAGTTTTTCAAATAAAAAAACAAATTAATATGCTGAGAAGTTTCTTTTACCATTCTAAGTACTTCAGAAGTGGAATATCGAAGATGAATATTTCTGGCAGTAATTAAAAGTTAGGGGAAGGTTAATTTTGTCGAGTCATTCGTCTGAGTTGGAAAGAAGAACAATATGGCAAAGGTGGACAAAATTGAAATCAGAAAGACGAATCAGCAGAATGAGTTGTTTCATATGTTCTCGCAATTGATTGCATAGACTTGTATTTGAACAATCCAGACAAACAAAAATTAATTTTGTAAAAGTTAATGGCAGTAAAATACAAGATAGCCCGCGATGGTTAATAAGAAAACAGTAAACTACTGCTGTTATTATCCTATATACGATAACAGTAAGTCAAAATTTTTCTTCATTTGAAGGACCCGTTTTGTTTTTGATTATACGATTCCAGGTAAGTGTGTATATTTTTCAAACATTTTTGTTAATTTTAATTACTATTATAAGATATAAATTTTAAAATTACTTGTATTTGTTAAAAGCAGCACTACTAAAATTCGTCAAATCAAGTATCCTACAATTGTCATATTAGTAAAAATGATGTTTTCGCCTATAACTCAGTTTGTGTCAAAAATGGAAAGTTCAAATCATGTTTTTCGAGTGATATTTTTACAATTTTCGATATAGTTTAACACCTAAGCAACATATGGAAAAACTTAGTTCGGTATTTGAGAATGAATCACCATCCATTTTATTAATGGTTCGCAGAATTCAAGCGTAGAAGACCAACGTTTGATGAAGATCTTCATGAAGGGTGTCTTTGTACCTTTGTTGTTACATGAAATACACTGAAATAGAGGCATCCTTAGGCACTCAAACACAAATACATATGATTTTGCATGTCAGAAAACTTTTCCATTGGATGCCTCATAATTTGACAGAAGAGCAAAAACAGACACATGTCAAATGGTGAAAGAAAATTTTAAAATAATTTGAATGGGGGCAGTAAAATTTGATGAAAAATGCAGTTTAACAATGAAGAATTCTACATATTTGTAAACAAGTTTTTAAATCCAATTATCTCAGAAAAGAAATGAGATAGGCAAAAAGGTTATTTACATTTTCTATTTTAAATTAAAAAATATACTCGTTTCATTTTTTGCCTGCAATTAGGAAACACCCTGTATTAAGTCAATCCTCAAACTATACAGGAACATAAACTAACAAAAATGGTACGGTCATTGGAAAAGAATCATTACATGCTTCATATTTCCTAAATAAACTATTCTTCTAAAAAAATTTCTTTTTTATGCAGTTTCGTACTGTTGGATATCCTCTGTCTCCAACTGAGAGTTGGTCCAATACTTTAGAAACATCATGGACATAGGTGTAAAGGTATGACAGGCCCTATTCGATTATTTTGTAGGAATAAAATTTCATAAAAATCATTTGGATGGTTATCCAAAAACAGTTAATCATTTATACCTTTATTTTGTCATGCAGTTAGTACTAAAACAATCGTGTCAATTTTTTACTCACCACTTTCCCATCGTTCTGTGACAAACAATAAACAACACCAATTACACTGGGCCAGCAGATTATATTAGAAATCAAACATGGTGACCCAAAAATGGGTGATMCCCCTACGTAATCCCACAGAATGGATACTGTTTCTTCTTCCATACACAACATCTTTCCAGTTATTGTCGCTATAAAAATTCGGCCGTTTTTAACAACTGGACTAGAAGTCACACCACCACCAACAGCAATTTTCCAAATTAATTTACCCGTCTACAAGAACAATAGATGCATAAAACTGGATTTTGTTCACAAAATTTACTTACTTCACTATTTACACAATGCACATATTTGTCGTAAGAGCCAAACACAATTGCTGAATTATTGAGGCAATAACAGGGAGTGCACTTTATTCGGTCAGAAGTTAGATACTCCCAAATTATAGTTCCTGATGTCAGGCTGATGCAATACATTTTACCATCAAAGCAGCCAATGAAAACCTCTTTTTCCGAAACAGCTGGACAGCAGGCAATTTCTATAGCATCTGGTAGTACCAGTTTTGATATTTCTCTACCAGATTTTGCATTAAGTGATGCAAATATGTGCGAAAAGCTTCCAGTAGCTACTATAGCATCTCCAGAACTAATAAGAATAAATTAAACTGAATTGTTATAAGCAGAATGACTGGCATCTAAAGAATTCGTAACATTATACATTGTCCTTCGATAGTGTGCTAGGCTTCTATTATTAATCCCCTAGAAACAAATAGCAGGATCACATCAAAATTGTTCCGGTTGCACTCTGTGTATGATACGCAATAATCCTAACAGAGTCTTAGTTCCCAATTTAGTATATTCAAGAATAAAAGTCTAGTTTTGCGATTATAAAAATTATATTTTGTCATGTACAATATTTATATACAAAAATAATTTTTTAGTTGGATATATGGTTATTTTTCATCCTCGGCGATGTAATTGGCCACCAAGATAATTAGCATAGTCTTGATATCAGTTATTTGCGAGCAATGACTTAACAATCTTTGCAAAAGCAGTCACCAACTTCTTCAGTCATATCTTTACAATTAATTTTATTTTCTACCACCAAAGTTGTGCTAAATGGAATCGACAAGGTTTCGGTATGGCACTAGACCACATAATGAAGATAGCATTGTAATACTTTTTTTCAAAGTCTGCATACACTATTTTTGGATCTAATTTTGTTAAGTTCGTTTAAGCCACTTCAACACGTTTCTGACTTAGGGCCTTAAAGGCATTAAAGTTTGTTGCATGATCTTTGCTTTTTTTTAAAGAGAAAACAGCAAAGGGATCCAGAGTAAAAAACTGACAAAAAGTGTTTTGGACTGCACTTGAATGTGCTATCGGCATATATTGAATTAATAATACAGATGGAAATTTCTCATTATGCAAGATATCAATAATTTTCTGCTGCATTAATAATTAATATAAATTGGTCTTGGTGACTTGCTCTTATAGATAAATGCATCGAAGGCTTCATCATTGATGTTTTTCAGCAAGGGAAGTTGACATGTTCTCCTGGCATTATATACTCTTTTTCTACTTAAGTAAGTAGGTTCCTATAAATATCCAACTCCTCAGAATATGAAAGTGTTGCAACTAATCAGCTGTCTATCAAATCTTTGACTGCTTTTCTTGCTCCATAATTGCAAAGTAAATCTTTGGAGATTTTTACAAATTTCTTGATTATCAAATGCTTCACTAGTTAATAAAACCTGCAGTTTAGGTCACATAATAGTTTGCTTGCATATTTTTGCAATTCATCACCTTTTTCTTTAGCAACACTTTTTGTGTAACACTCAAAAGAATCAATTCCTTCCTGCGTTATTACTTATAATTATTTCCATTTTAATAAGCGTCCTTTATAATAAACAGAATCGGTAACCACAAATGAATTGAAAAGTTCTTGACACCAGAATATTAATTACTACCATTATTGTATATTTGAATGTACTGAATATACTGAAAGTGGTGAATCCATAACTAACCTGTGTAAAGTTTACTAGAAAGACTTTCAGCTGTAGTTCGATGGCTACTTTTTGAGGTAAATTTTGGATTACCCGCAATCTGGTCATAAATTTCTTAGGCCTTTCAGACCACACCCGCAACTAGATACACTATATAATGTTACATAAGACTGCATGTCAGGAATTTATGTTCATTTATACAGGGTGACCCAAATAAATGTGATATTAAAGTTTACTTTTTTTTTTAATTGAAAGTCCTGTACATTTTTATATTTGAGTTCATCGTGGGAATCTATGGACTCTAATATTATTAAGAAGTAAAAAAGGAAAAAGTTTCGCATAACTGAAAGGAAATTAAAAAAGCTGAAGGTCACTTTTTAACCACAGCATGGTATGAACTTTATTGCGATTATTTGTTCTATCTTATCTTATCTTATCCAGGTTGTTCAAAATTTTGAAACAACATGTGAAATACATTTTTCTCTTGTTATTACAACTATCTCAAAATTCTGGATAATTTTTCAGGTATTAACCAAGACCCACTTCCACTACCAAAGTTTTATGAACAAAATATTTAGGTAGCTACGAGAAAACAACATGGAAGCATAACACACTATTGCAAAGCCGGTTTGATAAATAAGTATATTAAACGTTCATAACTCTCTAATTGTTGTTAACTGACATGTATGTATTTATAAATGCTATGACCGTACTTACTCTTTGTTCATAATAACTGGTGAACAATCGACACAGGCCTTAAAATCATACTTCCATACAATGCTCACAGATGGATCTGAACTTTTCCTTACAGTGTGTGGTCTTTTGGGAATAAAAGCTTCCTTTTCTAGTTTCCTTTTATGCGTACTACAGCCAAACTGCTGCAAATATTCTTTGCATTGTAGCAAGTTCATCTCAAGCAACAAAGTAATTAATTTGCTTTGTTTCTCAGCTTCAACAAATTGTCTCAGTTCTTCAACTAACTGCATTATCAAAATTGAATTTCCTCCAATTTGAAATAGAGTCAGATTATTGTCTACATTTTCAATGCTTACTCCAAAATATCTCGAAATTAAAACATCAAAGACATCTGCTGCATTGCCAGGTAAATTTTCTGAACTTTCTGTATAAATCTGCAATAGTCTGGATTTATCTACTTTTCCATTTGAAGTCAATGGGAAGCTTGCAACTATTTCTATTCTGTCTGGGAACTGCCCAGGCGGTAGTTCATGGAGTAGATGGATTCTTATTTTGTCTGCAGTTCTCGATCTTTGTACCAAATCAATGTCTTTTATTAAAACAAAAAGGATGAGTTTATGTTTTTCTTCATACCAAACACATTTGTTTTCCAAAGATAAGGAGTTGAAGATACTGGTTTCTATTTGTGTCAGATGAATTTTAACTCCATAACGTTTAATAACATCATTCATGCGCCACAAATAATAAATCTTATCATGTTTAATTCGAACTAAATCACCAGTAGATCGAAATACCATTGAAGGATGCATCAATTCATCGTTTATTAAAGTAAATCGCTTAGAACTGCCTATAAACAGTTCTCCTTCACCCTCTTTTATTTGTGAGCCATTGTTTCGTACTTCCAATACAGTATCATCTAGGGAAATGCCCAAATCTATAGCTTCTTCATTTTTAATTTCCATAATTGAGGCCCAACACGAAACTTCAGTTATGCCATATAAATTAAAAAGCTTTAAATCTTTTCGTGGAATTCCAACTAAACACTTTGGGAATTCTTCACCACCCAAAGCTAATGTCTTTAAACTAGTTTTGGTAAACATATACTCGATATCTTTTAAAGTCCACCTTAGAAATAATGAAGGTGTCATTTGCAAGAACGTGACTCCCTTGTAAGTATTAGTTTCAGTATCAGGAAACAGAATTGCAAAAAGTGCCCTTGGGTTAAATCGTACTTTCTTAGGAACAATCAACAACGTGGCCCCAGAAAATAAAGCCAAAAACAACTCCACTATGGAAGGATCAAAAGTTAACGCTGTTCCATAGTAAATCACATCAGAGTGTGTAATGTTGAAAATTTTCCTGCAAACATGCTGCTGCTGACAAAGGAGGCAGTAAACTAATGTGTTTTACTTACTTTAAACACAGTACATTGGACAAAATACATGTATCAGGCACGCGGATGATTTTTTTCTGGCCTGTTGTACCAGAAGAGCAAACTACATAACAAATATGCTCCAAACTTAAAGCTGTCTGTTCTTTATTACTTGTTTTTAATTCTAAACTATAATATTCATGAAATATAATACAATCTGCTGTATGAAAACTTTCTAAGTTTATATCTTTTAATGTAATCAACCATTTTATATTTAAAAACTCCACATTTGTCTTAATTTCTTCTTTTGATGCATAATAATCGAGAAAGACAAAACTATGACCAGCTTTATGGAGGCTTATTATAACAGAAGGAATAAACATGTGATGTGGTAACAATAGTGCCACACAAGATTTATTTGTTATATTTCTCTCAAAAAATGAATGCAATTTAATACACCACTCATTAACTTTCTCATAAGTTATTTGGTCTATACTTCCATATTCAGAATTATATGAAAGCACGGCAATATTTTCGCGGAATTCACTCAATGTTGTATCAAATTCTTTTAAAATGGAGCACATAACGTAAAATTCACAAAAGTACCGTTTAAAAATTCATAACATAACCCATCTTAGGCAGCCTCTGACACTACCAACCTAAGGAACTAAAGACCTTGTTTCAAATTGTACAATTAGGAATTAATTCAACACGACTGGCTTAATTATTAATATGCTGGCGAATTTTGTTTTTCGTTTAGCTCTGGGTCTAGCCAAAATTTGAATTACTGCTGTCTGAAGTCTGAGTCTAACGTGTTCGTGTTTTCTATGGTTCCTGCAAGTGTGTTGGCAGCAGTGCAGGACTGCAAGATGATAAAACAGGAAACAGCTGAAGGCTGAGCGTAACTTAGCTAGTTGACAGCTGAGAGAAACTAAATTTTGCGCATAGTGTTGAGCAATGAATAATAAATTCGTTAAATAATCAACAATGATTTTATGTTAGACAATCACAACTGCACTTTTTTGTTGTTAAATTACTCTGTTGGTAAGGGGTAAGTTTATTTAGTGCTTTAGGCGAGATGAAGTAGTGTTTTGTTTTTTGCCCCCAATGATTTGCACTCTCCTTTGTTTCAGGAAGACAATACAATGGGAAGAATATTTTTGGAGCATATGGGTGGAACCCGTCTGTTTTCATGTGCAAAGTGCGACACAAACCTGACAAACCGATCCGAACTGATCAGTACTAGATTTACTGGTGCCACGGGACGAGCATTTCTTTTCAACAAGGTAGTGAATTTAACATACAGTGAGGTACAGGATAGAGTGATGCTGACAGGAAGACACATGGTAATTTATTATTCTCTGGAAATTATGCATCTTGAATCAGTTGTTGTAGGTCCGAGATGTTTCATGCAAATCATGCAACATGAAACTGGGATGGATGTATGAATTTGCAACAGAAGCCAATCAGAGATACAAAGAAGGGCGAGTTATATTAGAGCGTGCTCTAGTCACTGAAAGTGATGGAATAGAAGAGAGGAACTGATAAAAAATATGTTTATAGTTGACAATTCAGTGCATTTATGTTGCAAAAATCATAGCCTACTTACAAGTTTTCTTGTAGACTGTGGCAATTCTTTGACAATTGAGTCTTCAACTCATGATAGGTACTTTGATTTGCATAAGAACTGATATAGTATTATGAAGATGTTCAATCCACTGCCATCTTATCATAACAAAGGATTTGAGCAAGTTTTAGTTGGTAGTGAATGAATGCTATTGTAAATATAATTTTTTGTAGACAATAAGGGTATTTTGTATACTGTGTATAATAAATATTTCTTAGTTTAACATCTGGTTAATGATTTGTTTGACCTTTATTTATTTAAATGCAGTTCTTGCTGACATACCCAAAAGTTATGCAAATTTGTATATAAACAACGTTCGGGTAAACTCGGAACGCCTACTTGGTGCGTGAACAAGCATATTAACACGAAMTAACATAAAAAGTGGAACTGCAAAGTTTTACTAGCGCAAACTGGTTACGTAATAAACAAAATCGGAAAAAGTGTCTCTCATTCGGATCTTAACAGTTTTCGTTTTCATTTAGTAACTATGTCAAAAGGACGAATTCCTACCAAGCAAAAAATTAGCTAATGAAATTCATTGTCAACATGTCGATGGTGGGGTAAGAGGGGAACAGCTGACAATCTAAACACTGCACGGACATCTTGCATTTGCCAGCGCTTAGTGTCGTACGCTCGGCTTCTTTTCGGATAACAGAAATGTTGTAAGTGGGTGATGGGCATAAAATTAAATCAATAAAACTGTGGTTTTTAAATTATCAGTGTAGCGGTTCGCTGTCAGTTTGTGTGCAACATTTTACTAGCTGTGACGTCATGTGACTGCGTTTTTCATGGAGTACAGGATTAAAGGTAAATACACGAATTTCCTCTACTAATTGCCATTAATTTAGCACGAACGCTTTACGGGCCTGTTAGAATTACGTATAAGTAGCCGATTTATCAGACGTGATCGGAATAATCGCATAGTTTCATTTAAAATTTCGCGTTTTAATTACCGACGTACCGTATTGCTCATCGTCCTTGAAGAATATTTGGATATTTCCCTACGGAGCTTACCTACCTCTACGATTTTATAATGATGACACATAGGCTACTTGCAATAACATATTGTAATTCACGTAACGGCGGTTATTTCGAGTTTTATGTTATAAAGTGGCATCTGCTTATTATTATGTGAGAAAGTGGACAAGTAGGCCGTATGTTTCGCAATACGGTTCAGGTTTGAGATGGTCCTCGGTATGTGTATTCTTTTCGCGTTCGCGAATGACATTGAAAGTGATCAATTAGTTCAGTTATTAAATAAGTATTCCACTCAAGCGTTCTTATTTTAGCACACAAACACAATGAATCTATAAAAATATCTTTATTGTTTTAAAACAAAGAATTGACGATGTAATTACTTGTTATTGTGTCAAAAAAACAGTCGTGGGTTGCCTGCTATCCAACCCGTAATTTCCGATGGATGATTTATGTAGTGCAGTCCAGTTTAACTAATAATAATGCTAAATTAATATAGATGCACGGTTATCGTTCATTATAAGGTTTTTACACTTCTGGGTGATAAGGTATTTCCGTATTTATTCGGGTTATCAGCTAAAACTAATTTTCGATACCTACATTCCAGCTTAAGAGGGGCATTTACTTGGAGCGATCGGGCAAAATGTAAACTATGCAACCCATGTTACCAGCGGGACATGGGACGTAAGAGGGTAGCCGATAGGTTGAAATTACGCAAAGATCAGACGGGCTAACTAATATTCGGAAAATTGCTGACTGTAGCGTGTGCATAAAAAAGTAAGCATGATATTAGTAACTTACTATGATATTATACCAGGTTATTCAAAATATGGAATAGCCCATTTATTTCTGTAAATATGAACTATATAACATTTCATTCTAACTGCATGTCGACTATGATTTTTGGAGGAACTTTTATAATAATTTTCATTCCGCCTCCCCATTGCTTCGGCAGATAGTAAATTAATGTGAAAGAGCTTTTAACATTAAACTTGTCACGTGTATTTAGACATAAAAGCTTAGAAATCCGGTCATATCGGAATAAATCGTATACCGCACGATCATTCCCGACAGGTTTGCATCTAAGCCTCACTGTTTTCTGGATACCACGCGACGGATCTGGTGGGGATGGGCATTCGCATTCCGCTCTCTTGACGGACTCGTGCGAAAGGGTTTGCGGTTTTAGATTTTTTGAATGTTTTTACTTATTTATCGTGCTCATGTTTTTGGTAGTATACAAAGAAATATGTAGCTACAACGTGGAGTTCGAATTTTTCGTTTATGTGCCTTAGTTTTCGAGATATAACTCGCCAAAAATACGCATTTTTAAGCAAAATATAACAACAAATATTTACATTACCGTACCAAATTCAGAAAAAACTCGAACTCTACGTTGTAGCTACATCTTTTGTCATTGCCGCGTCGAAATTTCACTTCGAAAAAGTTTCGAATAACTCGGTAAAATGTAAAACGGTAGGTGCTTAAAATGACCCGATTCGCTCTAGGTAAACGCCCCTCTTAAGTATTAATCGAACAACAAAAAAGGAATTCTTCCACAGTGACATGCGAGTATGTCCACAATATTACGCAATCACTTTCGCTACTTTGTAATACCATTTTATTTACAGACTAGTTCGATACCTACCAACCTATAAAGTTCCGTTTGTTCAATTTCGGGTACAGTTCGGCAGAAGAAAAAAAAACTCGTTTTGACCTTGAAGCTCCCTCGCCATGAAAGTGGATCAGCACTTGGCTGTTTTGGGCAATGTTTTTTATACATAGTTACGTACTTGTAACACTAGTTCTACATGGCCTGCGTTCGCTCATAAACGATAAATATTTTGCAAAGTTGAATTTATCGCAATGCAGTAACTTTATAGACGCGTTGCAACCTGCCAATTTACGTACAGATTATACAATTCGCTCTTATTACGTCATTAATCGGACGAAGCTCAACCACAGTTGTGGAGTAGGTTTTTTGCTCGAAAAGACCACTATCAAAAATTAATTGAATCTGCTGCAAAACAATATTAGTTATAGCTAACATTAAAACTAAAACAATGCGATTTGCCAAAATACACAAAATCATTGGGTACCTACCTATAGGTACTTCCCCGCAAGTTGAAAATTGGCGCTTATAAATTCAGTTCTGAAGAAGGCTAATCCAAACAGCTGGTCAGACTTCACTCTATCGCAAAAATACCAGCTTTATCTAAAATTCTCGGGAGCGTCGTATAAAAACAAATGTATAATAACTCTGCAGGTAGAGTGGCACATTTGGCTCAGTATGGGATATGTGTTATGTGGTATCGACAATCACAATATTTTATTGATAGATAGATGCAAATATACAGGGAGATAGATGTGGGCAACCCCTCGGAATCTGAAAATTMGCGTAAAAATAACATTATTTTACAGCATAACTTTTTTTTTTAATAACGGCCGCCTACTGAGATATTCACTCTTAAACACGTGGAAAAGAGAAACAGTTTTTCAAAAATATCTCAGACAGGTTGGTATAATTTTATCAAATTTTGGCTGTTATTATTTAAAGTGGAAGACGTTAAAATGATGCACCATTTTTTTAATAAATGTGTGGTGCGTGAGGGGGCCAACCCCTCACATTTTAACCCTTAACTTTAAAACGGTCAAGTATTTTCTTCAAAAATATGTGTTTTTTATCTTTGGACCTTGTAAACAAAAGAGGTTCTCTTTGTTCATGCGGCTAAAATTGACCCTTTCCGAGAAAATTGCAATTTATTAAAATATAATAATAATAACCAAAATTTCATGAAATTATATCAACCTGGTCTAAGAGATATTTAATAAAAAAACAGTTTATCTTCCCCCATGCTTAAGAGTGAATATCTTAGTAGGCGGCAGTTATTTCAAAACAAGTTATACTGTAAAATCGCGTTGTTTTTACTCCAGATTTCAGATTCCGAGATATTTGGATATTTTAAACTAAATTGCTGTAGTTGTATTATGTTATGAAACATTATTGATGTATATGTAGGCAGCTTTAAATTTTTAGATGTAAATGGGACAATTTGGTTTTAATTATATTCAGGGACGGGTTATTTTGAGTCAACTACCGATTTACATCAAGTAGCGCCTTTTCTGAGTTGTTTCTAGACTTGATCGAATTATTATTATTTGCCACTAACAACCAAAACAGAATCATCAGCATAACGAAAAGTTTCTTATATTTCTGCCGCAGCTCAAAAGTAACGCAAAAACAATATATGCAACAAATATGCATGTTAATTTTATGTTAAGAAGAAAAAGAAGAGGTAACATTACTGGTATATAAGCAAATCCAGTTCTATGCCGTGTTGTCTACACTAGACCTAAACTGCACTGATGAGCTGTAATGACAGCGAAATAGTACTATCTGCAATTGGTTGAGGTGTAGACAGCACAGCATAGACATGCATTTTAACATTACTATTGCTTTATATCATTTTGTAAAGCACGAATTTTACATTTATCACAAAAATAAAGCGTTTGGTCATTTGTTGCACCTTGATCATATTTGTGTATAAAAGACATTCTTTTATTTGAATAAAAGAGGCTGGGTTCAGTTTAATGACAATGCCCGAAGTTTCGTAATTACACCCTCAGAAGTAATGCGAATTTTCGGAAGATGGTCTGCGACGGACTTTCTAGTCACACCAGGATCGTTCAGAGTAGTCAAGAGTTAATCAGCAGTTCTTGTGATGACTCTGCATGTGCATACAGTTCGTTTTGGATATCAGTAACTTGGCTGCAAAAACCTCGTCGCTCGCAATGGCGTTAAGTCAGATTGAACTGTGACGTTGGGTGAAACTTAATCTGATTCAGAAATTAGTCCAGATTCTGCATTATTTGTGCGAGGATGTGATCTGAACTCCCACTGATTACTATACGTAAAATATCATTATTTAATTATCAATCTGTACCTCATTACTTGTTTACCAAAACTACCACTGCTGTCTTACGACAGTTTTGGAAAGTATATTTTAGTTTTGTTAGATACATGTACGGATTCGATAATGGTGATGATCAAACTTGTTTCATTTACTTACACCCCAATAACTGTATACACACAGAAATCTACACTATAAATTTAGTTCACCACTATTCAAATTCATACTACAATAACTTAATACCACCGATAGCTTTGTACGCAAACCCTAGACTACAGAGCTGATGGTAAAGTCCCTAGATTTAGAGAGTACCGCAAAGACTGCGTTTTTCTCTCCAAAAAAGAGCGGAAAATTTTAATGTGGTCGAAGCGGGCAATTTTGACTTTAAAATAAAACATCAAAATTATGTATGACCTTTAGAAGGAAAATCCTTCCTTCCAACAATATAAGGCTGTTGCAACTAAAATTCCTCGATTTATGGCGTACTGCAACTGATAGCGTCACTATTTCGGAGTGAAAATGGCGTCTTTTGATTTGACACAAGGCAGCAGTGAGGTTATGGGAGAAGATCGAGCGATACATTTACGCCCATCAGTGAATTCATGTAGTGTTTACCTTGTTTTAGTATCAAATAATTTGGATTACCAGGCCCTTACATTTATTATACTAGAACATACAGAAGCATAGCACATGTTACGTATATAGCTCGATTCGATCAGAGCGTAATCTATCGAATTGTAGGCGAACTGCTGTGAAAGAGGGACATATTGTAGAATCCACACACCACACGTCACTTTAAGTAAACCAGTTTTTTGTGTATCCATAATGGCTACGTTCTTAGCTAATTATTTGCAATTATTGTGTGGAGTTGATGCGGATAAGTCCAAGACTAAAGTAGTATTATGTGGTAGAGTTGAGTTGAGGTGAGGTTCAGAGATTTGTTGTCTATCTTTGTCAACCTCAAAGCTAGCCTACCGCTAGTTTCAGATTTCTTTGGGAAATTAGAACGAAAGCTGCAACACTAACAGTTATGTTAATGGAAGGGAGAATGTTCCTTCCAAAGTTCATGTTTGGAAAGAACATACAGATGTTTTATTCTTAGAAATGTTCTAACATCAAAATTTCTCTGTTCCTGTTTCGTTCTTTTTGGAGTGAAAATGGCGCACTTTGCGATAGGTACTCTAAATCCAGATGCTTTACCATAATCGACGTTTCCACGCCATCTAATCATATTTATTAATAACCAGAATGGATAGCTAATGGTACCCACTATTTTAATTAAACGTAAAACTAATAAGATCGCCAAATTTTGAAAGGTAGCGACAACGGCTGTGACGTATATCATTTCTATATAGATTTTTATATTTCCATCTCAGTCACTGCCGGATTTGACAGCTGAGACTGGAATTGACAAACAGTACCTTATAATGCAGTGACCTTAGTTTTACCTAAATATAAATGTAAATTAATGGCAATAGAAACCGTTTTTTATATGTGCTTGTTGTTCATACGTAGATATTTATGTATAATTTTCAGGAAACCCTACCTTAACGCTAGTACATAAACTACTTGCCAGCAGTTAACATTTAGTTTATATGGGGATAAAAACTCTTAAAAATAAATCCATATCCAATTAAACTTGAAATTAATTTCAACATTTTCTCTTGCTCATTTTAGTTAAGGAATTTTTTTCTGGGAAGTCTAGGGTTACTGGTGTATGAAATAAGGGTTGTAGCCTCTCTAATTGTAATCTGTACAAAACATACTTACATAATTACTTTTTGTAATTAAAACAGCCAGCGAATATAGAGTAGATTAAAAAAAATCACTGATGGTAGTGTTGATACATCCGTAAATTTGACGTGGACACCTCTACCTTAAATACGTGGTAGGGGAGTTAACTAAAATGAAAAGTTAAGCATCCAAAGTAATTGTGTTTCACTGAACTTTTTTCGCTGGGCTTTTCAAAAGGGCTCAAGCGTTAATTAACTGCATGACTCATTACCAGTTTTAAGGAAATGACACCCAAGCGCATTATGCCTTTTTTACACAAGTAATTTTATCACTTATTATTGAGTTTTGAAAAGAAAATTGTTTGAATTCTTTTGTTTTAATTTATAATAAAATGTCTTTAGTTACATTCTTCTTCCTTTTATGTGATCTTTTCTGTTATATGTTTCTGAACATGTTCCTTAATAATAAAGTAAAAATAAAGTAAAGTCTTGAGATATCTGAATTAAAGTCGAGCCAAGTTTGGTTTTCCAATAGTTTGTTAAACTGTTTATAATGTTTAGTTACTTTGTTTTTGTTCCCAGTAACTGAGCGGAGGGTGCATGAACTTTAAACAATAATATAACAAAACCGGGCTATGTAAACACTAACTTCGTTCCAGTTTTAACCAAAATTTGATCAGTGCAGCATTTGTAATATCCCCTTCCTCCATTGTACCAAATTTGTCACCAGGAGTCCGAAAACAGTTACTATATATATATTGAAGGATTTTAACTAATATTAATTAATATGCACTCCAGTAACAACAGCGACAATGACATGTACTCTCAGAAATGCAGAACCGTTCTATATAATCGTTTTGCTTTACATGTAATATCATCACAAATGTACAAACGTAAAGGTTGTAAAATATATTATTCTGGTTTTCAGTACAGTACTAACCTTAACTAACATTGATTTAATCTACTATGTACTAATTCTCATTACTATGGCTTCGATTATGTTTGAGTGAATATAAGTTTGGGAATGCCTCGCTCTTATTCCTTGTTGTATAAGCTTTGTTGTCCCCTTACTTGTTAAAGTCGAAACCATCGTGACCTTGAACTTGCCTTGTTCCAGATTTACAAAAACAGCTTGGGATCTACTTCTCCGTTACTTAAGTGGAACAATGAACGCCATAACACAAGAGAGCACCCTGTTAGTGCACCCACCACTTTCTTTCCTGTCCAGTCCCCTGGGTTTCCCCGAAACCAAGCCAGACGACACCAAACCCGACATCAGCGAAGTGTGGACCACCACCAAATTCAACAGGAACAACTTGAACCTGGATTTAAGGGCGACCAAGACCAGGTGGTCCGAAGAACCTAACATGGAGTTCTCCGAAAAGGAGAAGAGTCCAGAACCCTCTCCCGTGGAAGCCACTCCCGATAAAGAAGATGGTTCGCCCGCTCATCACGCCAGGAGGCCCATGAACGCGTTTTTGATATTCTGTAAGAAACACCGGCCGATCGTCAGGGATAAATATCCCAACTTGGAGAACAGAGGAGTGACTAAGATCTTGGGGGAGTGGTGGGCACAGTTGGACGTAACTGATAAGGAACCTTACACCACATTAGCCAAAGAGGTAAGATAGAAACCATAGCACCATCAGAAATGCGTTTTTAGATACTTCATTCAATGCAGTATATTGCAGTAGATTTAAGTTCAATTAAAACTGATGATTTATCATTTATTTCTGTTTGTTTAACATACTTTTGGTGCTTAAAGGTTTATATAGGAGATATCGGGAATTCCAACATAACATGTATGATGCAATTGCAAATAACAGTACTGCGATAGACAGTGGATGATTTTTTTATCCAAAGCGTATAAAACCGTTTGTATTACCTTTGTAGAATTAAATAGCAGCTTTCCAAAGAGCTTAACACTTGAGGACCAGCGTAAAATAACAATTGCGTTCTAAATTTATCGGTTTTAAAATGAAATTATTTAATCAGATGAATACTTAAGTCAAACAATGCCAATGATTAGCAACAAAACGATTTAATAATCCACGTTATAGTTCTACAATACAGTTAAAATCACAATACCTGAGCCCTACGTCATCCGAATGATATTGATAGATTCCAGTCAAGAAAATGCTAACCTTCGTATATTTTGCACAGCCAAATATGGCATTTGATGGTGTGACTGATTTAGGTGCGGGTGCGCGACTTTGGATAAAAACGACAGCTCGTTCGAAAGCTTACGTTAAACAATAGAAATTTGGAAGCCTTTTGTTCAAGGAAAATGGTCGTGGTTGACGGAATTTGTGCGCGACGGTTTAACAAGATAGTTACAGATTATGTTAATAGTAATCAGTAAATCATATCCTTTTTCACGCCGTCTTCGCCCGTCAACGAATAATAAGCGATTTTTGGTGGATTTTAATTGGACACAACAACGGCTATAACATAATACTATAACAGCCACTACACTAATCCGAAGGTAGATTCGGTAGAAACAGTTAGCTGCGAAAACCGGTTCTTGAACTTTAGAACCAACGTACTATATCAAATAAAGCAAGTCTCAACCCGATCTTTACTTTATACGATAGCTGTCATCGCTGACATTTCGTTTTCCACTTAAAAATACAAGGTTTCTATAAATGATTCACGCATCCAGGCTCATCGATTAAATCAATTTACCGCCTCTGAGTAAAGTGAACACAACCATTGCTTTGACAGATACTTGTCATCTGTCGATTGTCCAATTATTTGATATATTTTAACGAGAAAACGCGTGGGAGTTTGTATTTTCAAAATTATGCTGTAGTGTTTTGTGGGATAATTAACTTTAAGGTTGCAAGAAGCTCACGTTTTGTAGCCGTGGGGTGAAACCGTTTTGTACAACTTTTAGGTTATGTATCGTATTTGTGAGGTTGTGACTACAGTAAGCCTATTAGGCTTTTTAGAACACGTTACTTTTGAGCGACTGCCAGGGGGCAAATTTCAAAACGATGCAGCTGCTAGCGCGCTGTCATAGAAACCCCATTACTTAATGCCAACGTCAGTCGCTAGAGCTGGGACATTCGATTAAATTCAAATCGTTCAATCAATCGCGTAGATTCGGATCATCCAAGTCGTTCATAAGGATCGTGAATTGAAAGTGACAGCGGTGTCTCCTGTCTCGCCACAGCATATAAATATGCTGTCAAGCTGTTTTCTCGTCGTGTGCTGTCGTCAGCCGTTAACCATGTACGACGCACGAACGACGCTGATTCATTAGCTGTGAGCCAAATCAAGGCATGAGTCATTCAATTTGAACGACTTGGTCATGAAGGACCCAACTCTATCAGCCACGCGTCCGTTTCCAGGGTTTCGCAGGCGCGTCCCATGCGTGCGCTTTTTGCCCCCTGGACGCCATATTGGAATTAGGCTTTTTAAGATTACGTCATCCAATATGGCGTCCAGGGGGCAAAAAGCGCACGCATGGGACGCGCCTGCGAAACCCTGGAAACGGACGCGTGGCTGATCGAGTTGGGTCCTTCATGACCAATTCGTTCAAATTGAATGACTCATGCCTTGATTTGGCTCACAGCTAATGAATCAGCGTCGTTTGTGCGTCGTACATGGTTAACGGCTGACGACAGCGCACGACGAGAAAACAGCTTGACAGCATATTTATATGCTGTGGCGAGACAGGAGACACCGCTGTCACTTTCAATTCACGATCCTTATGAACGACTTGAATGATCCGAATCTACGCGATTGATTGAACGATTTTAATTTAATCGAATGTCCCAGCTCTAGCGACTGACGTTGGCATTAAGTAATGGGGTTTCTATGACAGCGCGCTAGAAGCTGCATCGTTTTAAAATTTGCCCCCTGGCAGTCGCTCAAAAGTCACGTGTTCTAAAAAGCCTAATTAAATTGTACTGTAATGGACTAAAAGTCTAAAAAATGTTTTTAGACTGCCGCAATGGTAAAATTAAAAAAAATAAGTGTTAGCTGCACTACACAAACCTTCCACAGTGTAAGGGTGTAGACTGTAGGGGTTACCACAAGCCTACCTTAGCAATAATTATTGTTATTTCTTACCTTTGAAAGGAAAACAGAAACGTAAATTGTTGGAAAATCTTTATAAATTTCGTGACTATATTTGATCTGCAACCTTCAGAGCAGTATATCGTGATTATTGTACCTTGGCAGCACTTACAAAAAGGCGGCATAAATAATTACGAAATCAGCGCCGCCCGCGTTGCATGAATCTTTTATAGAAATCCTGTAATATGACTAGATCATAATAGGCCATAGTTTTCGTTTCATTAGGTTTATTACAGTTCATAATTTGGGCAGAAAAGTCATGGGCTGTTCGTCCCTATTTGACGTCCGCGCGCTCCTTAATTTTAAATAAAAAAATTAAATTAAATATAGCATATCATATACATCCTGATGCGATGTTATATGTCGTTCTGTGCCTCTATGCCACGTATTTTGGTTCATGAGGTTACGCATATAATAGACGAGTAATCGTAGCCTGCCGATTATTTTTAAACTGAGACTTTTCAAAATGATTCTAACAGCATAAGGACACACATTTGTTTTTTTACATTAAACTATAAAGCAGTTTCATATTCTACGTCATATAAACGTGATACACTCATTGGAATCCATAACCTCAAACATACATACAATATATGTACATGGCACTTATTTCCATGGTTTAAATATTATATACCTACGAGTAGATTTGTATACTGGACTCTCAACAAATTAACGCRAACATGTCACATGGTTCATCTAGCGCTGTTTTATTAAAGATTTTTAAAATAAACAGAGGTGCAGATTTAACAACACATAAACGCAATGGCAGTACGACTGAAGCGCCTCCCCCCTCCCCCTGATTCCCGTACTATAGACTCGTCCAACACATAATGGTTCGTGCGCAAGATTACATTATATGTTGGGGTTACTTTCTTGGGAATCTACACAAAAATGTTTTTAACTCTGGGATCACAGAGAGAGACAAGATAAAATAAAATCGAAAAGAATAACGTTTGCGTCTTAGATATTCAGAGTCTAAAGTCGCAAAAATCAGTTTTTTCTGTAAATATCTTGGCCCTTATGTTTTAAATCGTATTTGCATTTGTTACAAAAGTTGTGAGGATTAAATTCGCTACAAATGCTATCCCAAGCAATTTTTTGTACGTTTAACAGTTTTTGAGATAGACCGCGAAGAGTGCGTAGCGCTCGCGTAGCGCTCCGCATACGTCATACATAGCGTTGTCAGACGTGAATCCCAGTTTATAATGTGGCTTTTTAACTTAAATATTCGGACCCTGGGAAAACTCATACAACACTAAAATTATTTGCTTTAATATGAGTACAAAAGGATGTTTTTATCATTGTCATTGATCATATGCATCATATGAAATGCGGCACTGTAAGCCGAGATTTGTTATGGCACACCCTTTGAATCAAAATTATCGTTTGGCGGTGCATTTTCGTAGCCATCAACAGTTAGCAGCTTTGAAGTTGCAATTTGGGCCTAGTGAAGCATGAAAGTCACAATAGCGTTTTGGCATGCAAAGACGGCATATCGACACCGTTGGTGGTTTATATTTTTAACCGAGCTAAAGCTGGAATTAATAATAACAATGTAATTTAAAAACCTATCTATATTTGTGTTATTGGAGAGACATGATTTCATGTCTGTATTAGAAACAAAATTCATTTAAACTTTTCAACTACAAATTTTGGGTGAACAATGAATGTAGCAAACAAAAATTCCAATAATTTTTCATGGACACCTTAAAAGCCATTACCAACATGTGCAAAAAGTTGAAGTTATGATTTTTTGAAGTGGAACTGTAATGAATGTGCACAAAATTAATCAGAAATCCATCATCTCATTTCTGCAAACTTCATTATTAATGAGGTGGTTTCGTCAGGAAGGGAATTGTGCATTGTTGCCTAATCATTTCTTAACAGATTTTATAACAATTTTTGGTTTATTTCAAATTTTTGTATTAAAATATTATGTTACTTAAGAGCGTTTAGACCTATACTGATTTGTTATACCCTGTATATGTAGTGCAAAATCAGATTTAAATTTAAAGAAAGAATTTGTTATGTTCTTACTAGAAAGCTTCCAGCAACTGTCTGATGTATTGTCATTTTCTCATTTCAGTACAAAGATGCCTTTCTATCAGCGAATCCTGATTTCAAATGGTACAAACTGCCAGCACCTCCGTTAAGAACCCTCAACACTCGTCCAATGAACCCGCAGAAACCCCCGCCTTCACCCAGTGTCACGTCACCTAAAGCCGAATTTACACCGGGGAAACTTGCGGACGAGTCGCAGTTGGGCAGCATAACTTCCTTAATGACTATGAACAGCAGCTTTAACAACAATAACAATAAGATAGATACGGATTCGTACTTCATAAAAAACAACAACAATAATAATAATAACGATGATGTGAAGTACGATGCTGKAATGAGGACTCCAGAAAATACTGAGGTGAAAAAGGATTCTGTTCCTCCAAAGCCAATCAAAAAGCGTTTTTTTGAAAAGTTTGTCGACAATAATGACGTATCTCGCAATATATTCGATTACAACATATCTGCTCCGAGCAACTACAGTGATAACGAACCGAACATGACCCAGCAGGAGCTACTAAACAAAGTGGTCGATAGCATGTTTGTGCAGGATGACAAAGAAACGAGAAAATCTGGCCGGTCTTGTAAAGGAAAACGCTATGAAAAATTTATGCTTGAAGGCAAGTTGCTTGGCAGCAAACGTGACAAACCTCAAAAAAGCAATCTCCTCGATGTGAACATGAAATTTGAGACGGAACTCAACACAAAAACAGACAAACCAAAGCTGGACCTGGACAACACGATCAAAAGACTCGCGGAACGCACCATCTGCAAACCGCCTGAAGATAATCAAAAACCAGAAGACGTTGAGAAGGAGGAACGGACACGCAGTATATCGGAAACATCGGAAGACAGTTACACGAAAAACTTGCAGAACGACTTCAACTTGGACMCAAAGATCGATAATCTCCCAAGCCTGAGCTACGACATGTACTTGCAGAAGAAGAAGGAGAGCAAGAAGAGAAAAATACGTGTCAAGACTGATGACAAACATGACCGGGGCACAATCAAAAACGGAACGGATTCCCCAATCGGATCCAAGAAACGGAAAAACAAGCAGAGCATAACGCATCTCGGCAAGAAGCCTGAGATGGACAGCTTCACCAGCGACCTCTCAGGGTTGGCAACACTGGCCGAGGTGGCCGCCAATACTGAGAAGATAAACGAAAAGTGAAAGTATTATTTTACCGGATATTCCTGTGCCTCATAGCGTAAGTAACCATTTTTGTTTTTTGTTCTTTGTTTTTTGTATAGTGTTATGTTTGTTAAATTATGTTGTGTAGTTAACCAGTCTAATCATTTTCACACCAAATAAGCTTTTATCATGTTATTGAATCTTTAGGGGTTGCAAAAATTGCAAAGGCAAATCCATTTCTAGATTCTAGATTCCTTCAAACTTTGTAGTCAAGATATTTGTCAAAATTGTTGGAATGGAATGGCAAACCATTGTTTATTATTACATTGGCAGATAAGATTGGAAACCTTGTAAAATTTAGAATTGACTGATATGATTGTAGCTTAAAGTTTTTAATTCATAACACCTAACAGCACCTTTAATTTATCATTACTAAAATTTATTTACAAATTTGTAACCTTAAGATAAAAAGTATCCCTGGCACTTCAAAACTAAATACATTTGTACCATATTGGGATGTTCATTAACAATTAAAAGGTAAAATAATATTTACTATTATAATCTCTTTATACTGGTATAAAATGTATTTTCTGCATTTATTGTTCATCTAACAAGTTGGGAATTCCTTTGTGTCTTATGGTTTTTCATATTATTTTGTGACAATCTCAAATTAATAAAATTCTTGAGAGAATATAGCATCACATTATCTTAAGAGTTTTCTTTGTTTTATATGAAAATTTCCATAAACTACAAATAAGGTTAGAATAAATGAAGGTGAAGTTACAATATGCTCATGAGGTGTTTTTTCTGTTATTTTACTAAATTTAGAAAACTTCCAGCTCTCTTTATCTTAGCTTAAACAAATCTTCGGTAATGGAGTTATGTGTCTGTCAAATGAGAAGTTAGATCCTCAGTTCTGTTATTCCCCTAGTAAACTTAACTGTGGATTACGCATTAAGACATATGAATTAGAAATGGATTTGCCATTGTGTTTTCCAGTACTAAGTCTATTATAGTTTATTTCTCTGTTTACATTAGATGATGCAGAAGAAAGATGTTTTTGATCTGATTCAAGATCTAAATTAGGAATTTTTGCGCACTTTACATGCATGAATCTACTTCTTAGTTACTTTGTACATTAGTGGGCTTGAGCATACGTCAGTTGCTTCTGTTGATGTTCTTTTGTTTGTCTCTCAAAGTCCACAACTGTGCAAATGAAACGACCAAAAAATATTGATAAGCCTTATAGTCATAGAGTTATATAACTATATTTAATCGTTATTCACAGTATGTTTTATGTATTTTATGATGATGTATTTTATTAATTTTTTAAATACTGATATCACAAGTTGGCATTAAAAATGAAGAGTTTTATCGTTATTACGCAATAATTACTGGGCATCACAATGATCTGTGATGTTCAGAAAAAAACAGGAATTGGGACGGAATTTCGAGTGTGATTGTAAACGGCATGTGATACTTTATTTTTGTAACTGAAAAGTGAGCAGGGAGTAAGATGTTAGACTATTTATATATTATGTATATGGCAAGACGTGTATAGATTGTGCCTTTTTATTTATTTCAACTGTTTTCCATTTTATGCCTAGGAAGGTAATGTATCAAGTTTATCAGGAATTTATTATAAATAAACACGTAAACACTAAGATGTTTGTTTTGTTATCGCCTTGACTTACAAACCTCCTGATATTCAGTTATGTATATGCCAAGTAAGCATAGTAAAAAAAGCGCATTCTCTGACGGGACCAGACATAATCAAGAAAAATGTTTTGATAATTGAAATATTAAGCAAATTTACCTCTTAATTCGTCTCAGTAACAACAGTTACAGGTACAAAGGTATTTTTATAGGTGCAATATTTAATTTAATATTCCATATAATCGTGTTTATTAAATGTGAAAATTAAATTATAGATCATCTTCGCGATATAATATATCTAATGCTTTGAACATTAGGTAGATTAGAAAAGGTGTAGTATAAATGATTTTAAAGCATGCTAATTCTTATTTCTTGCTAGTGGCTAAGTAAGTTTGAAATTACAAAACAATGGAGATTAATATTCATGATGTTAGGTTAACCGATGGGTGTATTTGTTTGCATTTATTCTTAGTTTTTATAAAAAGGTAAAACAGGTATTCGACAGGGGTTTATATATATAACTTCAAACAGGGAATGACCTCTAATTAAAACTAATTAACGTTTTTCATACAAAAGTATAGTTCTATGTAAACAAGTAGATGACTCTTTACAGTACCTTACATGCAGTCTTAATTTTCAATTGTTGCCTAGAAAATTTTTTACAACTTTTCTATTTGCGTTCATAATGAAGCCATTATGATACTCAATTTGCGGTTCATTATAGAGCCATTTCGAAACGCAACTTTTTATTTTCAAGTGTTGGTATTACTAAAAAACATCAAAGAAACTCCACCTCGTAACGTCATGGTTCTTGTCAAAATTGACACTTAGCCAACTTAAGCGTGGCAGGTTAAATTTCCCTAAATTTTTTTATTTTTATGAAATATCTAACATTTTCTTGCGTAGAAGACGCGAAATAGAAAAAAAAGTATGAAAAACCCGTTTCATAAGGCCTTCGGCTCGTTTTGTAATCTTTATATGCGTGCGACCAAATGGCGTCTTATGAAACTAGTTTTTTAGTATACTATTAATTTAATCGTGATATTTTACCAAGGAACTTCAACGAAGTTTTTCACCATATTTTTCGATTACAGTTTCTTAAATTTCATCAATGATCAGTTGCTTCATAATGTTTAGAAATTTCAGTGAAAAAATTCGTTCAGTTTTGCTATATTGCATGAATACCATGCATCATATATAAAACATAATAGCTTAATAGCTTTCAAATTCGATTCTGTAAAGATTTAGCAGCTGTAAAATATATGTCTTGTGATATTTGCAGATTACTACATTCCTCAAAAAGTTTAGAAACTGAAGTGAAGAGGAAAACAATCTAATTGACATGAAAGTTGTGATATTTTAAGTAAAAGATTATATATAAGAAATTAAAAAATAACCCCCAACAATATAAGAAAATATAACTACGTCAAAGTTAGTAAGTATAGATAAACACCTTATTACAATAATACTCGAAACCTATATTTTATCGGCGATATTGTGTGGTTACAACTAATGTAATAAAGTGGCCATAATAAACAGTTGGTGCTCGTTGTCGACTTGAGATGATACTACTTACAGCTGTCAGCTAAAATTCATGTGGAAGGAAAACATGACAGATGATGAATCAATTCAATTTTGTACATTAGCTACAATAAAGTATAAATCTTTTATTTATGAAACAATCCGACTAAACAACAAAAATTATTGCACATAATGTACAACCTACATCTATAAAATTTTGAAAATTGTTAAATTAAAAACAAATATGTGAGGCATATAAAACGAGAGCTTCTTAACATGAGCTTGTAAAATATACAAAACAAATTTTTAGGTACGCTGAGAATTGTAGTGGGGAGAGATGCACTTTCAAATAACGTTGAGCAGAAATTGTTAGCGTACCACATTATAACTCACTGTATAGTACCATGACACACTGCTTATCGTCAGTTATTAGGAGTTGGATTTCAGGTTGTACATTTGGGTTCGCTTCAGTTGCTCCTACCATCTTCCTTTTTTGAGAACAAGTATTCAGTTTAGCGAAGTGGATGGTAGAAATCTGCTGCAATTTTTCAGTTTCGACAAGTAATAACGATATTAAATTTTTTTTCAAATTATATAGCTACAAACTAAATGATTTAAGAAATATCAAGTGAATATAAATGAATGATCGAAGAACCAGTAACAGAAGTAGCAACAACAATTTACTATGAGAACATAGAACATATGTGGCAGGTATTTAAAAACATTCTCCTAAAAACAACAAAAAAAGGCATGCGTGGCTATAAATGTCGCCATACACAAAAACAGACAAGTGGAATAATGAAATAAAAGAAAGGTGAAAATTAAAAAGGTTAAATGAAATACCTACCTAAAGAAGAAGGATCATAAACATATACAGAGTATAAAAAACAAAGAACAAAAGTAAAGCGATTAGTGAAAGAATCCAAGAAAAATGCATGGAAAGAGCACTTTAGGGTATAAGTCGACATAAGTTTTTTTTGTTCAGAATTGTGAATACTACTATTTCCTAAAATACTGTCACTTCCGCCTGAATCACCCTGTATATTAATTCACCAGTGTTTAAAAGTACTTTTAAATGAACACTGTAAATGTAGACTAGTACTGTGAATGAGACTTTCTACAATAAAATTATAGAGGTTATTTATAAAATTATTATTCTGGTATGGGACCAAAAGGGGGGAAAGTGCTGACAAAAATATTTAACATGGCATGGAATAAAGGAGCAGTACCAGATGACTGGAAAATGGGGATAATTGTACCAATACATCAAAAGGGAGACACAAAAGAATGTGGGAACTATAGAGGAATCACATTGTTAAGTGTAGTAGCAAAGGTTTATGAAAGACTGATTGAAACAAGATTAAGAGAAAAGTTGAAACCACAATTACACGAAGCACAAAGCAGGTTTAGAAGAGGGTGAAGCACCCAGGACCATATATTTACGATTAAACAAATGGCGGAAAAGATATGCAAAGAAAAAGGAATCTGTTAAGCATTCCTGGACTTAGAGAAAGCATTTGATAACATCCCTAGAAAAGTGGTCTGGGAAAGTATGAAGAAAAGAGGTATAAATAATAAGCTCAGAAAAAGCATAGAGAGTTTATACAGCGACACAAAAAATTATGTCAGAACAAGCAACATGCAAACACAGGATTTTCAAGTAGTGGATGGATTAAGACAAGGGGGGAGTGTCAAGCCCAACACTGTTTATCATGGTAATGGACAATATATTGTGGGAACTACACAACAAGGCTAATGAAGTCAAATTAGGGTATAGAAAATTAAAGGTGATAAAGCTAGCAGAATGTGGATTTGCAGATGACCTGATGATCTGTGCAAAAAATGAAGAAAAGTTACAACAAAACGTAGAGTTGTGGGAGAATGAACTAACAAAACGTAAAACGTTAATAAATACGAGCAAGACTAAAACAATGGTCACAGGAAAGGAGGACAAAAAGATAGACATAACAATAAATGGGAAACAAATAGAACAGGTTAAAAGTTTTAAGTACCTACGAGTTACAATACAAAGCAATGGAAGTATGGATGAAGAAATAAGTGAAAGAATCACTAGTGCAATAAAGGTGTATCACTCACTAAACAGGGCGTTAATAAGTAAAAAGGAAAGAAGTGAGAAGACGAAAATGACGGTATACAAGACCATTTATAGACCAATATTGACATAATAGGGTAGTAAAAGTTGGGTGTTAAGTGATAGACTTTAAGTAGACTGCAGGCAACAGAGATGAAATACTTGAGACGTGTTAAAGGGGTGACTAGGATGGCCAGAATAAGAAACGACAGAATCAGAGAAGAACCAGAAATAGAGTCGATTAAACAAACTATTGAAGAGAAGAAATTAAAGTGGTTCGGGCACTTGGTGAGAATGAATGAGGAAAGATCAGCAAAACGTGTGGGAGGCAATAGTACAAGGAAAGAAAAGAAGAGGAAGACCACAGAAGACATGGAACATGACAGTGGCCGAGGCCTTGAGGAAGAGAAACCTCACCTGGGACAAAGCTAGAAGAATAGCAAAGGACAGGACTAAGTGGAAGAAAATAGTACAAAAGACAGTAAACGAGTGAGAGACACTGCATACCTTTACACCCTACGGGTAGAAAAGGAAACTGATTGAATAATTTTTGTATTTGTATATTAAATTGCTTCCAGAATCTGAAGTGACCTAGATTATATTAATAGTACTTTTTGATATAAATATGGTGCACTTTTACTTCACAAGCCAAAAATTTAATTCTAAATGCATTTCTAGCTTAAAAGGTAATGTAATGAAATCTTTAAGTAATTACATTGTTATTTTTCTTATCTCCAATCAGCAGGTCCAGGACTACAGAAAGAACATAAATTTATCAAAAAATAAATAAATAAAAATTTAAGTCTGTATTTGTAATAAACAAGTGTCCATTACCATTTCTGAAAAAAAATTGTGCAGTCAAATCACAAAAAATAGAATTCCAATTATTTATTAAATACAGCATTATATTAATACGACACAAGTCAAAAAACCTAAGCTGCTTATTTGTAGAATTCATGCTCGCTCTCATCCTTTTTAATGTTATTCTTGTAGCCCTTTTCAAAATCTTTAGGCAACACAATGTATCTGTTTTCCCTAACAGCATGCATTCCTGCCTCTTGGCAAATTGCATTGATATCTGCACCAGAAATGCGATCCGGACGGGCCACATAATCTTCCAAATCGACCTAGAATTTGGAGATTAAATTTAACAACTCGCGATAGTTTGATCACATTACCTCTTCAGAGAGATTCATCTTGGATGTGATAGTGCTGAAAATCAAACGTTTTTGCCTCCTGTCTGGAAGTGGGAATTCGATTTTTCTATCTAAACGACCTGGACGTAGCAAAGCGGGGTCAAGCGTATCGGCTCGGTTTGTTGCCATTATGACCTAACAAAAGCATTGTCAAAAAAAATTACGATAAATTATGCAATAATCCAATGTCTTCTCCACTTTCTATTAAAGAAATATTAATTTTGAAAAGTGCTTCTGGCCTTAAATGGCCATCATCAGTGCCAAAAATGATAGAAATCACTTTTTGAGAGAAGTCAAAAAATGAAAACAAGTATCTAGACTTTAAAATGAATTTATGTTTATGAGTTACACATTTGCAGAAAGTTACCAGCTTATTACCATTGAATATTGAACAAATTATTTAAAATAAGCGAGTTAAAGTTTTGAATTTCATTTAAAAGTGTAACACTTTGGTCATTTACAATTTTGAAAGTCTTCCAAAAGTTTATTTTTGGCGATTTGTTACAAAACTGTAAATATTAACACCATCCAAACTTGTGATTATTATACTATATATATATATATTATAATCTTTAATTTTAAAATTAAATTTTATTGTCTGATCACTTTCAATTTAAAATCCCCATCATCACTTATATTAAACTTTCTAGAAATTTTAGGGATTTACAAAATTTTAAATGACCAAAGTGTGGCAGTATTAAATGAAATTCAAAATTTTAACTAATTTTAATTGGTAACTTCCTACAAATGTATAACCCACATAATTAAAGTCTAGATAGTTGTTTTCGTTTTTCAACTCAAAAATATTTTTTGCTGTTTCTCCATAGTTTCTAATTTGTATTTTTATATATTTAAGGCCGAAAGCACTTTGCCACATCAATATTTGTTTAAGAAAAAGTGGAGAAGATATTGGATTATTGTATAATATAACTCCACATAGATGGATCAGGTCATAATTTTAAAATAAATTATGACTAAAATCACAGATTTGAAATTTTGTAACATCTAAATTCTTACCTTTACATTAGTAGTTTGGTCAAAACCATCCATCTGATTAAGCAGTTCAAGAAGGATTCTCTGTACTTCTCTATCAGCTCCAGTTTGGGCATCAAAACGTTTCGTGGCGATCGCATCTATTTCATCTATGAATATTATGGCAGGTGAGTTTTCCTTTGCGAGACGGAATACATCTCTCACCATTCGAGGACCTTCACCCAGGTACTTCTGCACAAACTCTGAGCCCACCACACGTATAAATGCAGCTAAAAAAATTGTAATTTTTGAAAACTAAAAAAATTGTAATTTTTGAAAACTAAAAAAATTTAACATATTTCTTAAATAAGTCGATGTTTCATACAATTCGTTTATAAATAAAATGGATTAAGTTGGACTTGGTGCAGTTTTAATTTAATAAAGTAACATAACTTTGAGTAAATGGACCAGTTTACAATATGTATTTTAGTATTTTTTGTAACTTAAAATGAATTCTTTGCTTTTTGTTAGCTGTTTCTCAATAAATACATGTTTCTATGTAATTACTTATGCTGTCATACTTTTTTTTTGGCAAAACCAAGGAATTTGACTAGTCAATTGATCACAAAAAATTTTGACTGGTCAAAATCCCAATTCTAGACAACTCACCGGTAGTATGATGTGCTACGGCCTTGGCAAGCATAGTCTTACCACAGCCTGGAGGTCCATACATGAGGACCCCACGTGGTGGGTCAATACCAATCTGCTTGTAAAGCTCAAAGTGAGTCAGAGGAAGCTCAACTGCCTCTCGAATTTCCTGCTTCTGCATATCCATGCCTCCAATATCACTATATTGCACATCAGGTTTTTCATCTGCTTGCAACATGCTAATTGAAGAGTCGGCTTCTGGAGGTAAGACATCAACCAATGCATTGCTGTGCTTGTGCAAAGCGACACTAGCTGATGGCTTCAGCAATTCACGGTCGATAGTTGACAAGATTCGGACATAATAATTTGACCCAGTTGTAGAACCGACTATGCCAGTGTTCTGATCGACAGCTTCAAGGAACTGTCCGATGACTAAAGGCACTGACTGAATTCTTTTCACCTCCTCCTGAGCGTGAAGATACTCCTTTTTCAAGTTTCTTTGTTCATCTTTGATGTATTCCTCTTGAACCTCTAAGAACTCCAGCATCTGCTGCAATTTTTTATACTTTGTGTAAAGGTCTTCCATGTCTAACTCTTGGAGGGCTTGTTTCGGTTCTGCCGGACTGCCTTCATCCTGTAAATTAAACATTTTAGAATGAAACTGCAGTTTTTGGACAGGAAAAATAGGGTTAGGTTACACTGACAGATTTGTTTTTCCGGGGCTACCACGATTTTGGCAAACCGTTGTGAACCTACCGATTCTTAAGAACAGAATGGAAGATTGTATTAAACAGACTTACTTTTTCTGGTACAATCACATCCATCGCTTCCATTTTTTGCTGATGACTCGCAGTTTATCTGTTTTTTTGTCTTCGTCCTCGGCGCAAGTCCTTGGTTTTTCGTCGGTCAGCGACGTTGCCGGATTTGCACATGTTCCTTTCCGATGATATATCCAAGTTCCCACCTCCACTTCTGCATATCGCGTCGGTGCAATCATTATTATAGATGTATTACAGCTTTTAACTTTTATACAAGTTACCTGTACATCCTTTGACAATACACAGTTCTTCCATTTTCGTAGATACAAATAATATACCATACTTCCTCTCCGTGAAAATACTACTTCCCTGGATTATATAAGATATATTTCATTTATTGTTCTTTCTGTTATAAAAGAAACATTACAGACCTTACCTATGCCAAAACACAAGAGCCGGATTAATGAAATGTCAAACAGGGTGACTGCAGTTAAATCGATTTTGGTTAATGAAACTTTGCATCCCCTTATGCCGATTAATTAATATAGATAAAGATAACAAAAACGGTCTTTCTATCCAGTAAACTAGACAAAAAAGTGTATCTACCAATCCAGCTGTATTGTGTTATTGTGTAGGAAGTAGGATACTATATGCCGTCATAGATTAATTAATTTATCTATGATGCTGTGTAGGAATATCTGCACTCAGGATACCAATCGACTTGAAAGTTGAAAGTGTCGGAATTCGGAAACGTCCCTGTTTTTGCTAATGGATTAAAGTTTTAATGTATTGTCGATGGGTGGCGCCCAATGATTACTGCATATCGTTTCACCAACTTAGTGTCTCGTGTGTCCCCCATATGCAATTTCTGTACTGTAAACAAAATAGAGGTGGGCATTACGATTCTTTTCAGTGAGTCAGTTCACTGCATCTGCTTCTTTGAACTGAGCTGACTCAGTGAGTCGGCTCAAAAGAGCTGCAAGATCCCTACGATTCGCGGTCATATGATTATCGTCACGGCTCTCTATCAGTCTCTATTTGATCTAGATCTCTCGTATCCGAGACGTACTTAAAGTCTGGATTTACGTATTCTTTTTTGTTGGACAAGCCAAATTATCAAATTTAAAATTAAAACCGGAAGTATACTTGATTACTCCCTCGTCTGTCCAGCAACAAAGTGGAAGAAATAATATTTTTAATTTGATATACTTTTATGAATTGTAGAGTTGTGTCTTTGTAGTTGTTTGCATAATGATGTTTTATTTTTTGTTACATAGGTACTACCTTTGTTGCAAACCAATATATTTACGTTCGTTAAAACGTCGACTTTCAGTTATTAATTACCTGGCTCATGTCGTTTACATAGATTTTGTAACTATGTACCTGTGTACCTACTTAACATGTTGGGAAAAAGGACGGATAGAACACAGCTCGCCGGAGTCGTATCAATGAACGATAGCTGCGCTCAGTTGTCACGTTGTCAGCCAGCTCGGCAATTCAGTTCAGTTCGGCGCTGAGCCGGAGAGCTGCATCTACTGAAATAAGTGAGCTGCCTCAACAGCTCTTTTGAAAGAGTCGGCTCTTCGATGCAGCTCACTCCTGAGTTACACATCTATATAACAAAATACAGCTGAGTGGTCGTACGTTTACAAAGAACGGATTTTATTAGAAAAATACAAACAAATTCTTTTATGGAGTAATATATTTTTTATTAAGAAAATGTAAACTCTTTAAAAAATTAAAAACATTGGAAAAGGTAACGACATTACAAAAACAATGCTTATTACTACCTACAAATTTCATTTCATGTTCAAATCATTTTGAAAACAGTAGGACATATTCACATATTTCAGTTTCTTCTTCTTTTGTTAATACAGTTGGGTGTCCCATAGTACCTCTGGAAATATTAAAAGTTTTAGAAGCTTCACGTTGAGACATTTTTTTCGTTTTGATGTTTTCCAGAGCCTGCTCTAAAGTTTTTGTTGTACAGTTTTGATAATTTCTTGCACCTGACCTTCGTTTGTATTTGTTAGACATAGTGATTCTGCAAACCATTAAAAGGGAATTTACAGTCATTATAATAAATGTAATCGTTGTTACTTTTGCAGGCCGATCAAAATAACCAGAAAGCGCCAAACATGAGGTTACATTGGTCGCCATCTATTGTTTAAACAATTAATTATTTTAAAATACCGTTCTCATAGAAATCTACTAATAGGATGTAAGCGCTCATATGTTAAATTTTACTTTCGTGGTGTTATTAGTTTATGTGTTTATGCTGTATATATAAAGTTGTTTCAAATTATTTTTTGCTATTTTGGAACAGTATTGTTTAAATGTGCCTACATTTAAAAATATGAACAATAATTACACTTAATCAGTAAAACTCATGTAAAAACTATTGAATGCCTAATCCACATGTTACAATGGCAATATTTTCGGTTTATAATTAGTTCTAGAATTTTTAAACAAATTGCGCTTTTTGGCCAAAGTAACCGTCGGTGGCCAAAGTAGCCCTCATCTACAGTAAATAATGCTACCTCATCCTCGAACCATCGGCTACAAAAGGAAGCATAAATCTACATACATTCAAATTTTACAATCAATTTAGCTTACAATAAACTATTGTCATTCTGACATTATTAATTTATCATAAATATCATTGCCACCTGAACGCTAAACTTTTTCTAAAACAAAATTTACTTGAGAATTTAGTGTTACTTCGTCAAGACATTTATAGGATCTTGTTATTTCTAAAATTTCTAATCAATTCAGTAATTGGCCCTTTTGCTCAATATGTAAAATATCAACATTGTTATTAATTTTGATGGTGTGATCAGTATCTAAAAGATGCTTTTCAAACAGCAAAAAATTTTTGTGCCAATCGCCAAGATCTTAAATGATCTATTATTCTTGTTTTAAAATTTCTAAAGGTTCTGCCTATATATACACAGTTACAGCCATTGCATTGTAATTTGTACACCCCACATTTATCCATCATTGGTACTATATCTTAATTATTATACAGAGCTTTTGCTAAAGTTAAGGTAGGTTTAAAAGTATTTAATATATTTTCTTTATTTAAAATATTTTTAATTTTGTTGATAATGTAATGTAATGAGCTAAATATAATAAAACAAAATCATAAATTAATGGTATAAAAACCAAAACAGTTGATAAATTATTAAATAAGAAATTATATAATAAATTAATATATGAAAATTTTCCAAAAATGAATGTTTTGCAATCTAATAAAAAATATTTTTCAATTTCTTATGACAGTAACATTACCAACAAAATTAAAAATATTTTAAATAAAGAAAATATATTAAATACTTTTAAACCTACCTTAACTTTAGCAAAAGCTCTGTATAATAATAAAGATATAGTACCAATGATGGATAAATGTGGGGTGTACAAATTACGATGCAATGACTGTAACTGTGTATATATAGGCAGACCCTTTAGAAATTTTATAACAAGAATAAAAGAACATTTAAGATCTTGGTGACTGGCACAAAATTATTTGCTGTTTGCAAAGCATCTTTTAGATACTGATCACACCTTCGAAATTAATAACAATGTTGATATTTTACATATTGAGCAAAAGGGCCAATTACTAAATTCATTAGAAATTTTAGAAATAATAAGATCCTATAAATGTCGTGACGAAATAACATTAAATTCTCAAGTAAATTTTGAACCTACATCACTGATTAACAGTTTCTTTTAGAAAAAGTTTAGCATTCAGGTGGCAATAATATTTACGTCAAATTAGTAAGGTCAGAATGACAATAGTTTATTGTAAGCTTTTATTGTAAAATTTGAATCTATGTAGATTTATGCTTCTTTTTGTAGCTGATGGTCTGAGGATGAGGTAGCATTAATTACCTCGAAACCGGTTACCATATTTAAAATAAAGGAATTTGGAGAAAAGGAATTATTGTACTCACATAAATAATTATTATATTATTGTCTCACAATGTGCCTAAATTATTAGAGAAATCATACTTTTAACATGTGAACTTGAATTCTCCTGTAGAAAGGGACGCTGCAGAATCCTTTGTTCGGTATTTTCCATTTTCCGTGGCTACTTCAAAATGTATAAAATCATACATATATGTACTTTCCAAATATATTTATAAATTTTGTATTATACTTATATTTAGTATACCTTTCTCAACATAGCGTAATATTTTGAAAGGATTTTCTCTAAAATGAATACTAAATATATTGAACAAGTAACATATCAACAGTACAGTTGATTAAAGTAAAATCATTAATTTATAATTAATGAGTTTTTTATTTTACTTTAAAAGTTTGTGTTGTATAATATGCATACGTTAAACATATGTTGTATTCTAAAAAAATAACGATGCTATAAATTTGCTTAATAAAAAAATCGTGTACCTGCCATCTCTTTTGTACATTGTATATTGTTAGTCAAAATGTATATTTCAACATTATCTATGAAGCTTAGCTATTTCTGGCTTCTTGCATACAAAAGCCAATGCAGAGCGGATCTACAGTTTTAATTAATGTGATATAACACACATGACTGATGAAATACTGATCAAATTGCGAAAATTAAATTTTGGTGTATTTAGTAAATTATATGAAATTTGGCAACGTCACATATTGGTAAGATAGACGTTCTGTTTTATCCTAACACTCTGTGTAGATTTCTGTTACCGTAAGAAGTTTTTGGTGTAACAGTAATCTATATGTACGCCAGTAGCATTAAAGCGGACCCGATACCAGATGGCACCATAAGTAACAATCATTGTTTTTTGTTAACATTTTAATATCTAGTAGTTTCAAAGTTACTTTTGTTTTAGAGATATAAACTATGCAACTATATAGATAAAAGCTTAAGAAATTTAGGCTGAATTGTCTTAGTAAAAACACGCTATTCGACTTGTAGAGAAATATCTTGAGAGGATTTAAGCTTCAGTCGCGCATTTTTGCTCGACGCGCAGTATGTGATAAGTCATGTTATTTATGGAGGCACTCGGTCTATTTGTTTATCACCACTTGACCTATGATAAAACGCCTGCGCGTAAAGTGCAAAGCAGCATTTTTAAGAATTCGTGGAATTTTTTACGACGCACAGATTAAAAAGTGTTTTTTTACAGAACAAAATATAATTTATTGATAATGATACAAATACGCTACATACATAAATAATATACAGGTATGTCGCGGTATGCACCCGCTAGTTCTGTTTTATAATGTGCCGAGTAGGTCACACTCGTCACAAGAAATGTAGAGTAGTATAAATAATAAGTTACATATAAATATTAATAATAAAATAACTACATAACATAAACGTGTTGAAAAAATGAGAAACACACATTTTAAATTAAATAATGGATTTAAATAACAGAAAAAAATCATTCCCCCATCGGTCTTTAAGGCACACGAAAAAAGAAAATGAGCGGTTTAAAAATAAATAAAAAACTCTAAATCACGGAATGTTACAAGATATCGAGACCGACGATCGAAAAACTAAACTTAACACATTCACATTAATTCCATTCGTATAAAACACTCCTTATTTAATATTTAAAAAATCACACAATATCAAAATCACTCCGCCCCGCGCGCCCCGGGGCAGAATCCATCTGCAGTAACATAAATTAAATCGGGAAATTAAATAATTTGTCTTTTGAGTAGGGGGGGGGGAGCGTCTACAGCAAGAGATCACTGATGAGCATCGGCGCCGATATCCTATTGAAGACGGGCAGCCGCTGCTCCTCCACGCCGGGGGAATGCAGTTCTGGCTCGCTGCTGAAGAACGAGCCCATCGAGGAGGTAGGTGACTGACTTAGACTACATGGCGGGCTGGGGCTGTCCAACGATAGAGCGGGGCTCAGGGCCGCGGGTCTCGGACGCTGCGGCTGCTGTGCTCTGACCAGCGGCGTCGGCACCGTCCTGTTCTGCTGCTGCTGCTGGAGGACCTCGTCCTGGTTGTGGACGAAGTGGCACCTCGGACCGTACGGACAGAACCCGACCGTATGATACGTGCGGCACAACTCCGTTTTGTACTTGGGATGTCTGGCCAGGCTGCGTAACTCCTGCACCCCGTGTGCGAACTGGCACTTGTCTCCGTATTTACACACACCGAACTCCTCGTATGGTCTGCACAGCTCGGTCTTGTAGCGCGACGTGTTGACCGAGGAGGCGGCGCTCGCTGAGGGTGCCGGTGCCGACTGGGTGCGTTCCAGGCGTCGGTGGTGCTGCGTCAGGTTGCCGAGGAGCGCCGCGAGGTTGGCCGTCGACGTCGGCGTCGACGCCATCCTCGAGAGGGTCAGTCTGACGTGTGCTCCAGGTGCCTCCGAGCCGTTCTGCAATCAAACAGATTACGATTACACTTTCGTACGGTAAAAGTTTCGTTCTAAAAGCCTACTTTCACGCAGTGACAAGCGCGAAAGCCGGTGGGAGTCCGAGCAGTGCGCATTTCTCTTTTCTAGCTACCTGCTAGCTGTAGCGGCGCTGTTGCCAAGATCGGCGATTTTTCACTACTCTACAGATTTGACTACTGAATCTAATCCAGTGAAATACTCGTTACAAATCTGATTTATTTACATAAAAATAGAACACCTGCCTTCAATTCATTTCTTACACAGTTGCCAAACTTTCATTTACAATTMATTGCTATACTTTTTTAATACTTGAAAAACTTGATGGTTAAGCTTGTCAAAAATATTGAGAACCTGTTCGTTATAAAATGACTACTAAATTTAGAAAATGAACCAACGGTCGGCTTCGCGTCCTTTATTGATGTTGATGTGCACCGATGGCAACATTAGGTACCTATTGACTAATTAAGAAATATCTTTTATTAAATATCAAAACAGAACACAAGATATTGACAGCAGAAATTTCAAACTAGCAGAATGATCAAGGAATATATATTGAGAAGCCTATGAGCCGGTTTCTCTTCTCTATTTTAAGCTAAAATCAACTCTGTTTTTAAATTCTAAACCAATCACATACTCCAATTTAAGGTATTGTTACGGTTACTAGGTTGATTTAAGCTAACATTAAATTTAACAAAGAGAATAGGAGTAAGTATATGAGTTTTTTCCCGAAAACTCGTAAATTCGATAGTGCCAACAACTTAACGCCTAATATACTCCAGGTAAGTTGTACATAAAATTTATTACTGGATATTAAAATTGTGACTCTACGGTCTGAAAGGAACATAACAACTATGTACTGCTACTGTTATCCCAAAAAACTGTATTATTGTAGTTTTTGATTTTATTTATTATTGTCAGTATCTACTAGATGTTTTACAAGTCGATTTCACTGCCATCAAACACGGGAGAGTAAAACTGAATGCCGAATGTGATGTATACGCGCCAATTCACTTTTACATGACGAAAAATTAAAAATTTTAGTCGCGTTAAACCCGCTGTGAAGCTTATTAGCATGTTTTCTGAAATCGGTTCTCGTGGGCTGGCAACGCCGGGCGGCCAAGGTTCTTTGGCCAAAAAAAAGCGGCGTTTTCTTATTATTACCTTCAGCAAGATATCCCCGAACTCGTACATGGCATTCTGCGGCATCACTGCTGTAGACATTATCCCAAATCCTCAACACAACKCCGGTCGTATTCGAACTGCCACTACGACACTGGAAGACTCGCTTTCGAAACTGATGGAATGGACTGTCGCGCTTTTCCGAGTCGTGGCGAACGCGTACACACCAACTCGCGTCGTGTTGCTGACTGATCTTTCTTCTGCGATGGCGTCGGTATCGCATACCCGTCCCCACCGCCCGACCACCACCACAGATAACCAGTGACGTCAGACCACCATTAAAACCTTAAACCTTACTCTCTCGTTTAGGTTGAAAGTCGTTTGGCAGGTTGTGCGGTACGTACGCAACATTGCCGACTTCTGGAGCTGTGAATTTGGACCTTACGGCGACGTTTGACTCCTAATTTATTTATCAAGACCGGCCACTTCTAAACAACCAGCCGAGTTTCGTACAGAAGAAAGTGAATCTCGTCTATCGCGGATGAGCGCTCGTAAAGCACTCACGAACGCGTTTTTTGTGTGTTTACTTCCAAGCTGATGTCAGAGAAGAACGAATCGAAGCTTCTTCTAAGAACTACTTTAGAAATTTTTGCCAAAAAATATTCCTGAATGAGGTACATTTTACAAAATTTTGGCTGTCGTAGGTAATTCGCACAGCTAAAAATAAATGAAATAATGGTAGCATTTACTATTAGAACTGTTAAAGATACCAAAAAAGGTCCAACGAAAACATGAAGGAAACGTGTTATTAATTGTTTAAAAGCTTTTGGTATTATTAAACACTTATTGCCTCTCATAATTTAATAAAAAATGAATATTGTTAAATATTATGGGACTATTCCTATCAGTCTTTTTCAAAGAGTTATTTGATACTATAATGACAACGTGTGTAAATCTAAAACTTATCATTTATAGAAAACCTCTCTACTTATTGTCAAAGAGACGTAAAAATGTTGGCTTATTCAAATTAACTATTAGGTACGATTTCAACAGTCTGTTTTTTGTTATACAAACTGAAGCCTCTAATAGAGAAAAGTCTTTGTTTCTTTAAAAAAGAACAACGCAGGAGTATAAGTATGCTGCGATACAAACGAAAATATTCTTAGCACATGTACAAATTAAATCGAACAAAATCAGAAAAAAGTTTTGCAAACACAAGAAAATAAGAATCAGAAAGCAGATTGAGATATTTAAAAATGTTTAAATAATTGATCTTTCCAAGACTTTATTAAGTAGCAACTTTGGAATACAAGAATTGATCTGTAATTTAATTTGTCTTAGTTCAATATTTTCTAAGCTTTAATTTAATAAATAACTGACCCAAAAACTATTCATGCTTGATTGTTTTCTAAGCTAAAATATTCATTAATAATCTGAAGAAGTATACTTTTCATTTATTTCACGATGTCAAAATGCTCCCTGCAGTCGGCATATCCTTTATTCCAATTCAGGTAGCCAAGGGTTAGGCATTGCAATGAATTCGGCATATTACACAACAGAATGCAGTGAGGAATAGACTTGTTGAATATCTACCATCAAATCAAAACCTCCGTATCCAAAGATGTTCATTATAAAAAATATATTTTTGAAAATATGTTGTAAGCTACATAACCATGGAAAAAAGTGTCGTTATTTTATTGTTTAATTTGGCCCCAAATGATGAAAGTTGATATTAAACGACTATGTAATCAAAATAAAAAATATTTATAGTTATTCCATTGCTATCAGAGAGCGCCTCGAAAAGTTTTCATTAGAAAAATATTATAATAAAAACCAAATGAACCGTCAGTTTAAAAATTTGCAGGTATATTATGGCATTTTTGTAAATCACGTCAAATTTCATTATCACTGTTGGCAACACATCTCGGCCTTATCTAATTTTAGTGTTTGCAGTTTGTTGGAAAAAAACTGAATATTTTCAAAAGAAGAAAACCCAGAGAGATGCGGTTTGCACCATCCTATACTTAATTAGCTCACGATACTTTGTATGTATACGAAAATCTTATGAATAACTCCACTTCAAAAATTCATCCCAAGTAACTTGATATTTTTAAGACAACTAATTATTTAGTTAAAAGCATAATCAGCAAATATATAAATGTAAGTACATATAATCATAAATCGATATTAGCGCTATGACATAAAACATAATACAAAAAGACTTAAGGACTCAATTAAATATTCAAACCCATTACTATTTGATGTTTACATATTTTTCAATACTTTTGATTTATCATTTATAATACTATGTGGAATCGATGCTACAATCTTTTTTATATTTTGAAATATTTACCTTTTTTGAAACAACAAGCAAAATCAAAATAAAGAGTATTACCAAAGATCAATAAATTTAACCAGGATTTGTAGATTTGTACGCTATTTAAATGTTTAATAATAACTTTATCATTGTGGTATGACGATTATTGATAATACGAACATACAGATCAGATCAGGGCATTACAATGCACCAACAAACCAAAGCAAGTCTAACTTTTAATTACTAGTTCTACAGGTTAGATACCTGACAGTATCGATACTTCAATATTTATATTTTGGGTTACGTAATTTGAAGCTGCCTTGCATATTCAACGCATTTATGGTTTCAAATTTACGCAAGCCCATCTTCACTCCCTTTCCAGTTTTGCTATCATAAGCAAGCGCGTGAAGGTAATATTTCAAATCAAAGTTTAAATATTTGAGTTGGTATGGGGTGCCTAGTTTGTGTTGTTTAGAGATGTGTATATACTTTGCAATAACTGCATTTTGCTGATGCGCAGTTTACAAAATAACAAAAAGAAAATTGTTATTTCGTGTAAAATGAGTGCAGATCGTTTATCTTTCATTTTTATAATACATTTTATAAGTAATTGTAATAAACATATGCGAAAAAGATTTATACCTGTTTGTTTATTTAAAACTAGATATATTTACATTTAAATACATATAAAATTGCAATATGCAATAGTAAATACATTTGTCAGTGACGCCTATGACTTTTTTGAGGTTCTGATGGTTATTCGGTAGAAATATATAATAACGTAAAAATTAACAAAACGATCACCATTCGTATAGTTGTAGTTATATATGGTTCACAGCCATGAAGAGGTGAAGGTTACAGATTGAGTTCATTTAGAAGATACGTGTAATTTAATGTATCAGAACACACCATTTCCATCATATATTATAAGCAGTCGATTTTTTTCAGTTAAATCATGTCAAAAACAACTTGCATAAACTTCCAAGGCAATTGATGACAAAAATACCCAAAACCCTAGACTTTTCCCATCTCTAACCTGGAGTACCTTCTTATCTACCGAACATTATACTCCTTTATGAAATGATACTATTTTTTCCGTTATCAACGACAGCTTCCACCTATGCCGATGGTGATAACGGCGATAGCGGGCAGATAAGGCTCTCGCATCTGTCGGGATCTGCTGTTTTCTGCATTTTTTCTTGGTTCCGGGTCCAGCGGTTTCAGCCTTCAAACTTAAATACTTAATCACTTCCTATAATCGCGCCGAACGGCGTCATGTTGAAGTTAACCTTGGACTGCCGACAATAAAACCTGAGGCAGGCCGTGCCACCACTGTTCTACCTGTTGCTGGTCGACCACGTGATCGCATCTAAACGTTGGCGACGGAGATGACTTGTACGCGAAGAATATCAAATTGAAAGGGTCCACGGAACCGAGCACAGCATACTGACAGTGACAACTGAAATGTGTTTTATTAAAGAAAAAGTTTTTGGAGTTTTGCCTATAATCCATGCATTGGAGATCCAAAAATCAAATTCTGAAGTATTTAAAGATTATTTTGCAAGTTGGGATCTTCACTGCCCTTCGGCCTTACTGGAAATGAAGTCCCTTTCGGGCAAACCAAAAAACTTTACGGTTACAAACATCCAGCAATTCTGCAGAAATCATCCTGATGAACAATCACTTGAATAAGCTGGATATAAAATATGTATAGACATACCGTCCGGCGGACAAATTGGGTAGGTAAATCATAAATGCCGTTAAAATCAAAAGCAGGTAAGAGTATATAGGAACTCCGGTTTTACCCTAAATCCTAGGGGATCTTAAACTTTCATACTACTATTATAGCAAGTAACCCTATCAGCTCTACTTACTATAACAATGTACGATAAATTAGACAAAATATTAAGCTCTAAAAATCAATATATCTAGTAAAATTTTGTATTATCTACTACCATCATCAAGGAACTGCTTCCTTTTACAGACGACACTGAAAGTAAAACTGTTGGATTTTTACAATATGATTGTAATACCAAATTCTTGTTTTTAGGGTGTAATCTAAGTGAACGACCTGTTTAACGAAATATTTTAGCAATCGGTAACAATTAATGTCTTTTTTCAAAAATAGGTCCTTCGTCTCTTGGAGAACACACGAAAAATCAGTTACCCAAAACTCCTGCTTTTACATATTAAAAGATTTCAGTTGAAATCGGTTGTAGTTGACTGCAAACAAGAATTAGGTATACTCTATAATATACAAGAATCAATTCAACAGTAGCAATATGTTTAAAAATCCTTTTCGGGTTGACTATTATTCTATCTGCAGATGACGTATATAACTTTATAGTAGATTTGAAGAGTGACTATCGTATCGAGTATTTAGTAAACGACTAAATAAAGAAAATTCAAAATTTCTGCAATATTTTCTGTATAGTTTCACTCAAAATCTAGCAGAAGCTATAGCTCCTCGCGTATATTTAATTGAATTCTATACTACGAACAAAGAAAAAATGTTATATGTAAACTATGAACATCAAAATTTGGCAAAGAGAAAATTAATATATCCTATAATATAGCATTATTATATGTTCTGTTTATAAATTTAGGAATGAAATATAAGTACTAACATAATTATGTAATGTGAAATTGTATTAAATTCCTACCTTAATTTTATTAGCCCCTAATGATGGACCAGCTAGGATTGTGACCGCAAATTCATAAGGTTTACACCTGAAAGGGTAGGTTTTTTGACCACTTTTAGGTCATCTTCTAAAAACGGATTGTAATTCTGATACACGACAAAAATAATTTTCTCCGGCCTCTTAAATAGTTTAAGATTTTTGGCCTAATAGTTATTAAGATTACTTCGTTAGATTTTAACAGATCTAATCATCAATGAATTTGTCTACCAAAAAATAAACGAACAATGCTCTGAAATTGCTTAATTTATCAAAAGTCTGTTTAATGAATGGCTGAAAACAATATCGGTATTATTTTTTATTATATTCTTTTATCAAAAAGTGTTTAGCAATTTTAATATCCACTATTCCCATTGTTCAGTTCATTGTAATTTTTACCTCTTACAGGTATATCACTAGAAAAATACAAATCTCTAGGATATTATGAAACAGTTGATCCATTATTGGTTGGAACTGATCTGGAGAACATATATTTCATATGGTAGTTTTGTATGCAGCGGTTAGTTTTTAATTTTGGCAATTCCAGGTCTAAACCAACTTCTTGGTACATCTAACTTAAATCCAGTTTTAAAATAATCATAGTGGATCATTTACGAGAAATAACAAATGGATGTGAAATAATTTTGTAAAATTTATAAGTGCGTATAGAAACATCATCTTTTGGTGCTGCTACCCTACTGACTGTGTTCAATCGGTGTAATTGTCCAATTATTTTTACTAAATAAACTAATTCAGATTCTAACTAATTTGACATATATTTTGACCTTAAATTGTGAATTTGTTTAAAATAAGGAATAAATTAAATATTGTAAACTGGTTCCTTGCACAAAGTGGAAATTTAGTAATGTTACTTCTTAAAGACTAATCTTCACCAAGTCCAACTATGTCCATTTTATTATAAATAAATTGGCAAAACGCTTCAGCTTCTACAAGCCATCATCAGTGTCTTATAAAAATAAAAATTAAAAAAAAATTATGTAAAAGTGACCTTGTCAATTTGACATCATTTTTATATAACTGACAACGTCACGTTTATATAAATTATTTTGTATTTTTTTATAAGGCACTGATAATAGCTTATAGTAGTAGTAGTTGGACAAGACCAGTCTTTAAGATAAATTAGTTTTTGAAGATCGAAAATGAAAATTCAGGAGCTATTAACCAGATACTGCGCAAATTTGGTAGCGAATGTTACTCAGATCGGTGTATTTAGCCAACTTAGGTATTTATATTTTTACTCATGTTATCGAATCGGCTGGCTCAAAACAGGCTTTAATGCTGTTTTTGATGGCAATGTTTACCAAACGTAGCCTTCATCTGCATACTGATATGTCGGTATCTATAATAAATATTACATTTAAGCCATACTGTTATTTTAAGATATATTACGTGGTGCTTGACGTGACTGGTAAAAGGCAAAACGTTGCGTATAAAATGAACTGGACAAGAGTTGTAAATGCCCTTATATAGGCAAATAAAAGATAAAATATTTTCGTTTATATAACACCGTGAGATTGTTTTGTGCTTACCTCTACGTGACATGTTTTTACTAAATCGCACTTTAGCTGTTATAGATTTTAAGGTATAAAATTGCGTATCTGTCTCATACCAGTTTTGCGATTTTCATACATACATCTAAACATATTCGTAGATTCGTACATTCAGCGTTGTTTACCACAATTTTCGTTGTCCACGGAAGACCATCGAGCATCACGATGACTGATTATGGGTTAAACGGACGGAAGTCGGTTTCACACACGGGTAGGTACGAACAAAATTTTAATAAACGAGATTCACCGCTGTCCTTCGCGTAATATGCAGGTAGAGAGGAAAAATAATGTAACGGTGCATGGCCATTGTGTGTTTTTGGGGTATCGCATTCAATCGTTGTGAACCGAGGTTTTGTCGGAATAGTAGGTATGTGCTTAAATACTTTATGCAGGTCATCACTATTCCATTGAGGATGCTGCTTACTAGAAAAGCAGTCATTTACGTCTTATGATTCAGGTAGGTATTTAGAGCTCCTTACGTATAATCCAGCTTAAGTTTGTGAATAATTCTTTAATCCTCCTTCGGTTACCGGGAATCTTCTTTATTTATACAAATTCAAAAGGACCTGTACAAATATTTGTACCTAGCAAATTGTAAAAAGTAGGTATTGACACAATATAGAAGTCATTCATAAAACAGAATGCGAATTATTTGATATCTGCTTCTCAAATGAAGCACTTTCGCTAAAAATACGCACTGCACTTGAAAACCATATCATTTAATGCATCAGCTTAAGATAAAAGAAAAAGGTCATTGGGTAAACAGACATTCTGATAATGTATTTCCAGTAAGTATTCTGATTAGTGATTACCAGTAGGTAGTATTGTATCAGTGAAATTTTGCACGGTTGTGACACTTTAGCAGCAATATCCCAAATCAACGGTGCACACATTGTGCAACATGCTTACATCAGTTAAATAGAGTACAACTTACTTTTGATTGTACTTTGTTTTACCGTATTAATAAAATTGCTTCGATCATACAGTCTTGAACATGACCATACGGTATGTTCTTCAATATTAAGTTGAAATTTTAAAAGTTTGATAACAAAAGGGCGTAGATCAAACCGCACCACACCACATCACATAAATCACATTTAGCATCCTTTGAATCTTCTATAAAAACCCCTACTTTTGACACATTGTTGGAAAGTTATTAAACAAGGGCAATAAATTAAAACAAATTTTATAGATAATTGAAAAAATAAGCTATCAACTAATTGAAAAATATTTGGATTAGGCGAATTAAAAATTTTGTTGAATTTTGAATGAATGACTCATATGCATAGGTTATTTTGCAAGAGGAAGATTCTTGCAACTTCCTATTACACGTAAGTCATTATTTAAATATGCTCAATTTTTGCAACCGGAATTAGCTTTAAATGTAGAAAACAGAGACTGTAGAATTTACCCAAAACAAAAATACACAAAGATACAGAAAAAAACGCTGCAAATTGAATCAATACTTCCACTTCTAATTGTCAAAATGACATTTACGTTTTTATTTCTTATACTATAAAATTATTAATCAGGTTTTGAGTATTTTTTCTACACATTTTTTTACACATTTTTTCTAAGACAAACAGTCCTCGTGATATTAGCAAAAATATATAAATTTTAAAATCGTTTTTTCTAAATAACTCGAAAATTAATAACTTAACAAAAAAATTACAAGAATACTTTCTGATCAGAAATTTGATTTTCTATATAATACCAAAATTTCAAAAAAATCGAACGAGCAGGTCCAAAATAGGTTTTTTGGAAATATTTCGAAAATGTCAAAATCTTGAATAAATTTTCTTAAACACTTTTTGTGAGAAATTTTATTTTCTATCTGATGGTATTTCCGTTTTTTGAATATATTAAATATATTCGGAGATATTTAGGAAAAACTGCTTTCTTTAAGTGGCGCTTTTTTGCTAATATCTTCTAAACAGATTACTACACCGAAAATTTATAAGAACGAATAATACTCGCAGTTATAATACTAATCACATACTAAAACGAAAAAAAAATGAATATTTGCAAAAAGGGTACTTACCCCCCAATTTCGCCCCCATCTCGATATCCTACTTACCCCACAAACAATAGGTTGCTTTGGGTAGTTGAGATTTATACGTTTGCCAAATTTCAAGTTCATATATTAAGTCTTTCGAAAGTTATCGTGTCCACAAACAATGCCACAGACACACAGACACACAGCCACACAGCCACACAGCCACACAGACAGAAAATTTGTTTTTGCTCAAATTTTGTTTTTTCGCCTTTTCGACCATTTTAAAGCGAATGAGCAAATAAAAATTTTTGAAAATTTTTTTCGCGATACAGTACTTCCCATCCGTTCGATGTGGACAAACAAAATGCTCAAGAAAAATATAGAATGATCTTGTCCGAGATTTAGGGCCATCAAAATCAGTGGCTCAACTTCTCGGATCTATAGACTGAAACAATAGATAGAAATACAAGGGTATCAAAATTGTTATTAATAAAAAAACGCATCAAGTAGACCGCTTATGGTTTTTGTTGTGGCGCACGTACGTCGTGGTGTTTGTGCAACAAACTGAACGGTCACAAGTGTCATTTGTGCTTCGATTGCAATTTAGACATTTCGGTTTCCCCTAACGTTTTCCGCGATTTGTAAAACGTTTTCGCAGAATCAAGGTGCCCGTAGTAGTCACAGGTGATAAGAATAGCGTGTTGTTCTTATCAGTGCAATAAACAATGAATACGTCAAACATCAAATGTGCATCAAATTGTACGAACTAATTTACAGGACAGGCGCTACGTTAGCATTAGAAAGAGAAAACCGTGGTTAGCTCATGGATTTTATACATCCATGGGTTAGCTTGACACATCTTTTTAGTAACAAACAAGATTTTATGAATTATACGCCAAGACGGCGATTTGGTGTTTTATAATAATTCTGAAGGATTTCTACACAAAACTGCGCTTTCTTAGAATTGTGCAGATATGAAGTTGTGATTGGAAAAAAATAAATTTTCATAATACAGGGTCCGCCACCTAAAACTGTTAATCAGTGATGTAGGTTCAAAATTTACTTGAGAATTTAGTGTTATTTCGTCACAACATTTATAGGACCTTATTATTTCTAAAATTTCTAATGAATTTAGTAATTGGCCCTTTCGCTCAATATGTAAAATATCAACATTGTTATTAATTTCGAAAGTGTAATCAGTATCTAAAGGATGCTTTGCAAACAGCAAATAATTTTGTGCCAATCACCAAGATCTTAAATGTTCTTTTATTCTTGTTATAAAATTTCTAAAGGTTCTGCCTATACAGGGTCCGCCACCTAAAACTCCCCAGGCTCATACTTTCTTTATTTTTTTAGGTACAACCTTAAGTTATATGCCAAATTGTAAGTCTTTTTGAACTCTTTAAAAATAACATAGTGAGTGTCCAAATTTTTTTGCAGATTGTGATATTTCGCAAATAAAATTAATTTTTGTAAATATTTTTTAACCTTACCACGTATAATAAATATTGCTTCATTGTTGGATGTCGATTTTTGTCTTCTTCAATTTGTGTCATTACCATGTATGCGTAATTTTTACTACTTCTTAGTGAAAAACAAGAAAAACTAGTCGCCACCATATTCTGTTATAGGGCTGTTCACAATTTTTTAAGTGTTAGTTTAGTAGCTTATTATAGTACAAATTATGCCTACATACGAATCGCTGCGCACAAACCCCAAAATTTTAAGTAACTTTTAAATAAATCAAGTACAAATAAGTTCGTTCTAAAGAGAGAGAGGCTAGAAAACGAAACCCTACGGCGAGGCTAGTGCACGATGTAGAAAACCAAATTCTGAACAACCCTATTTAACGAACATGGCAGCGACTAGTTTTTCTTGTTTTTCACCAAGAAGAAGTGAAAATTACGCATATATGATAATGACACAAATTGAAGAAGACAAAAGTCGGCATTCAACTATGAAGCAATATTTATTATACGGGGTAAGGTTAAAAAGTATTTACAAAAATCAGCTTTAAATACAAAATATGATAATCTGCAAAAAGAAATTTTGGACACATATTAAGCTATCTTTAAAGAGTTTAAAAATACCTACAGTTTGATACGTAACTTAAGGTTGTACCTAAAAAAAAATAAAGACAATACYAGCCTGGGGAGTMTTAGGTGGCGGACCCTGTATACGTGGATCATTTGTGCTTATTTGAAATTTGTAGAAATGTTAACAGGACTGCAAGGAGGATATAGCAAATTTTGTTGTTATTTATGCGAATCGGCAGTCATGCGAGAAATGAACACCGCATCCACAAAGAGCTATAGTAAAATATGTAAATGAAAACTTTTAGTTCAAAGTTAAAAATGTTTTTCTACCACTCCATATAAAGCAAGGATACTGAAGACTTTCAGTAGGTACCCCAAAATAATAAAATAAAATGAAACGAAAGATTCTTTGTAGGGCCGCAAGTTCGAAAGCTTATGGAGGACAAAAGGTGTCATAGACTTCTTGGAAACAAAAAACATGAAAACTATCACGAAATCATCCAAGAACTTATTACTTCTTATAAAGCTGTATAATGCAACATGACCCTTAATTCATTTTTTCAGACTCACTCGAATTTCTTCTCCGAAAATCTGGTGCGGTATCAGAAGCAATACTGCAGGTTTTTGTACGTCTAAAAGAAAATATGAAAATGAAGAAAACTACTAAACATAGTGCTGTTAATAACAAGTTATTAGATCGTTTTATTGATTTGAATTAGGTGTACTATGGTCTCACATCTATTAAATTTTAATTTAAAAACCTATTACATATAAAGTAAAAGTGATACATATTTTTTATGCTATATCTCTAATCAAAAATATTAAATGTGAAAATATATAGAAAGAAAAAAGAAGTTTTTTAGATCAATGTTAGCGCAGAATCTTACCGTTGTCTGAATATATTAATTACTCCTAATATTCAGAACATGGTCTTACGTATCGATGACAACAACATCGACTGCAGTTTCAAAATCTATCACAATACTGATGGAACAGAATGTCCTTTTTGGGCAGATTTCAAGTTGACTTTTTCCTGCATATAGTAAGTGGTTACGTTTTACAGTTTGTGCTAGGGTTAACCTTGTATACAGTAATGTGCAGGGTTTTTAGTGTACATTTTCTAAGGCATTGGATTAATCTGCCTCTGCAGATTTACCTTTTTTGTGATTATGACATAATTAGGAGTTCACTATTTCATTTTCAGTCAACATTTTGCGGGTCATTCCGTGTTCTGTTTGTACACCTTCAATGCACAGTCCCATTCTTCAGTATGTTTACGACGCAAAATGTTTTTATTTGTCACTAACAGTCTTTTGCATCGTCATCTCTCACTTTGCATCGACATATTTTCAATCTTGCTGGTATGAATGTGCACCAAAAACTTCAGTGAAAACTGTTTAGCATGATTTCAGTTTTAGAATTTACATACAACACTTCAGCAGGTAACCATGAACCCAAATTAACAACTTTTCAAAGTTGTTACTTAGAACAATACATTGTAGTTGTCAAACTAGAACTCTGCACTAGACCTTGTCCTTTTTTCTACATATTACGTAATGCACCTGCCTATTAGACAACTAAATATAAAAATTTCTCTGCATCTAGCTATCCATCCTCTCAACATTTCAAAGTTCCATGCCACTTTAACGAACATATTTCGCACCACACAGATGCTTCACTGTGCACGCTGAAACTTTATACGCCGGGCATGTGGTTAATGTATTTATGTTATTTACGCTCGTCAAATAACTAAAACACTCGTACATGTGATGCACGGGTGTCTGTTGGATTTCTTGTTTGCACACAAAACGTTTGCCGTAAGGCGACGCCTTGTATCGGGTGTTTGATTAATTGCAGTCGTTTTTGCCCCGCACAGGGGGCCATCAAGATGCAATTGCTTGCTTTTTGTTTATGCGACACTGGAAGAGTGCTTCGTCTCCTTTACATATCAGCTAATTCAACGAAGCCATGGAAAATAAAAATAGCTAAGCTTTTCATTATTTAGAACCTTTTCGCCCTTCACACAACTGCGTTACTGAAAAAGGTATCTACAGGGTGGGTCAAGTGAACGTATTTCTCCAATAACTCCACAACTAATGAAAAATATGAAAAACTTTTTTATAAATATAAAAGTGATCCAGGTGTATATGCTGCATATTGTAAAAATATTTTTGAAAACAGTTCACTTCCGGTTATAACAGAAACGCATACCAACTTCTTTATTTTAAATAAAACACCCCGTATATTTTTACATTTTTACATTCCTTGTTGAATTCTAAGGTTATTTTATATAACATACCACACCTCTAAAATGTAGAGTTTTCGAGAAAATTAGAGCTAAAGCAAAAAATCGTCATTTGCAGCGCTCCGCGCCATTTTAGATATCTTCCAATGTGAGACACCCAGAAGACTGCTGTTTACGCGTAGCATAGGTTAAGAAAATGGCCTATCATTAACGTCTTCAAGCAGATTTATTACTTTTAAATTGAAAATAATACCTCAGTTGCCATATGAAATATTTCAAACTGCGATAAGTCAATTTTTTAAATGGAACATGCAACTTTTTTACACCATCGGATGCAAAATTAAATTATCTTTAATTTGATATCAGGTTGTCACTATTTATTACTAACAGTTTTGACGTCAGAAAGAAAAGTCACATTTTAATAATAAAGTATTCAAAAAGTTCGTTTGAATTACTACTATTTATGACTAACTAAGGTTTCTTTTACATAACAGTACATGTGTAGAATTCTTTTTAAACATGAGATAAACTAAAGTACGTACGTAAGTGTTGCATTTAATTTAAACGATCCACCCTCGCAGTACATTAAAACCACAACTCATTCAAATACATCCAGGCCGCTTACGGAAATTATCTGGAAAGCGGCGTTCACTTGTCATCTGCCGATTTTTGAATTATTTGATATATTTTAATATGAAAAAAAAAACGCCTGGGAGTGTGTATTTTCAACATATTCCGTAGTGTTTTATGGGATAATTAACTTTAAGATTGCAGAATGCAGAAGCTCACATTTCGGAGCTGTGGGGTGACATTGATCTTGGCTACTATCGCCGTGCATATTGTAGCTTGGCAGCAGTTACAACAAGGCGGCACAAAGAATTCAGCAATTAACGCCGCCCGCGTTGCATGAATCATTTATAGAAACGCTGTATTTGTATAAACTGTGCTAAAACTCCCCAAGGGGCAGCGCTGTCATTTTTCCGCCTCCCACGTCTTGTCAAGGCATACCTGATAACCGGTTTTAATCTAAAAAATCAGAAAAACGCAAAGTGTTGCAAAACTGTTGGTAATAGATAGTGACAACCTGATATCAAATTAAAGATAATTTAATTTTGCATCCGATTTTGTAAAAAAGTAGCATGTTCCGTTTAAAAAAATGACTTATCGCAGTTTGAAATATTTCATATGGCAACTGATGTATGACTTTCAATTTAAAAGTAATAAACCGTCTTGAAGACGTAAATGATAGGCCATTTTCTTAATTTACGTGGCGCGCAAATGCAGTCTTCTAGGTGTCTCATATTGGAAGACATTTAAAATGGCAGGGAGCGCTGCAAACGACGATTTTTTGTTTTAGCGCTGATTTTCTCGAAAACTGTACATTTAAGAGGTATGGTATGTTATACAAAATAATGTTAGAATTCAACAAGGAATACAAAAATGTAAAAATATACGGGGTGTTCCATTTAAAATAAGGAAGTTATGTATGCGTTTCCGGTATAACCAGAAATGAACTGTTTTCAAAAAAATTTTTACACTATGCAGCATATAAACCTGAATCACTTTTATATCAAGAAGTTTTTCATATTTCATATTTTCAATAGCTATGGAGTTATGGAAGAAATACGTTTACTTAACCCACCCTGTATAATTAAACTTCTGTCGATGCCTATTATCTTCTTTAATCAGAAATTTATAAGGGAATCAAAAGTACTTAAATCAATCGTGAAAGAAAAAGGGTTGTAAACAGTATGTCTTAAATTACCCTATTGGCTACTGTACTCAAAAATACATTCGCTTGAAAACGTTGTGCTTTGATAGGCAACTGAGGTCCAAAGTTTCAGATCGTTTTCCATAAAGGTTGGAAAAGTTATTGATGAAAAACCTATACATGCAATAAAGGGCCATAAGGGTGCAATTCTGCTTAAAACTCCTCAAACTGGCGTAACGTTTATCGGAGATTATGCTATTAAAAGAGGCTGGTCATCTTTCTCAATATCCTCCGCTTATATTGCAAGAGCCAGCAGTAGACGAAGAAAATATTAACATAATCAATAGACTAAACACAAGTAACGTGATTATTCATATTTGCCTATTTTTAAGTTCGACTTTGCCCCTCAAGCTAACAAAGCCAATACAAACGACTCTAAATACAATTATATGATAAATTGCAAGGTAAACATCCACAAGTTGTAATAATTACATAACTTGTTGACTGCAAACCCGCAAACAAACATCGTACTTCATTAATGCCAGAACACTGCTTCTCGAATGTTTGCTGTAGTTGCTAAAATCCCAATTCACAGTGCGCTTATCTCTTGCGTGGGAACAAAAAGCCAAACTATTTTTGTGCTTATCTCCTATCGCGGTAATTTTGTTTTGTTGTCATGAGGAGAGTTAAATTCCGCTATGACAATGTTGCCTGATATTGCCAAAATAATGACTACTGTTATAATGAAAAATACGTCATAAAAACCGAAATAGTTTATTGCACTGAAGAATGGTGATACAGTTATTTATATAGAATTAATGTAACTGCGGCGGAAAATTAATATTAAGAGGAATTTTTATTCCAAATCTTTTGAGATAATTAACTGGTACCATAAACTTTCCGTTACGCACTATCCATTTTGATTTTGTGCCCTAATTATGGCTAGATATTTCTCGATATTATAATTAAAAATAATATTATTTTTATACATTTATTGTTGATTATTTACGATATTAATATTAAAAATACAGTTTTCACGCCAAGTGAGCCTGTGATACTTCAATTACTATAAATGTCAACTTTAGCTGACTCGATAATTTCTAGTTTTTACGTATATATTATAGCACCTTAGAAAAGACTCCGTGGTTCGTTCGCACCTTAAGGTGTTAAGTTACATATCTGCAACAGAAAGGTAACAGTACTATTCGAATTTATTTATTTAGTTATTTCTCAAACGATCAGTAAAATTTACCCAGAAATACAGATCATTGTCGTTTAATTCTCGGAAAAGATTTATCTCGTATGGACGAATACTTCTTGAAAATCCGACGTACACTACGTTTTGAGGCGCCATATACTTGAGCAATATTTTCTTTTTCTTCTGTTATCCATTACAATATGACCAAGAATAACCACTTCAAGAGCGTCATTTCGGATGGACGATCGCGGTCATATTTTTTTGTTTGTAACAGAACCCGTTTCTTCTTTTGCAATTAAACTAGTCACGTACTGATAACTAATTTGCTGTTCCACACGTTTTTGGTCGATCAGTCTAGCACTCACACTAATATTATATCGCGTTATTTTCATAGTAAAGTTTTACTAGTGCCATATTTTTGTTCTGTATTACATCCCATTTTAAAATATACAGATTTTAATTTTCACCACAGTTATTGTGTAAAAGATGATAATTTTACCATCTTCAGTCTAATGGATATACATTTTAAGTCCATATATCAACAAATGACTTCTTAATTTGTGTTTTACTATTTTCAACTGAAGTATGGTAACTGTTGTCTTCTAAAAATGGCGTAGAACATAGCAAAGAAAAACATTAGATACCAGCAGTGGAATTTGATTTTTGCTTCTATAAAGCAACTTATATACCTAGCGATAGATATTATTTTGTTTCTTCAAAATACAAAGTAACAATTACTGGAGAACGTCAACCTTGCATTGTCAAGTTCAACCGCAAAAATCTACATTGGATAGTGATAGTAAGAAAAAGATGTTGTTTTCATTGGGGGACTTTCTTTTTAATCTTATAGTCTATTCCTTCTAACGATCAATCTGAACCCGTCCATATGGTTTTCTCAACAAAATAGATACAGCACATTCAACACTATGATTGTTAAAATGCATGTCTATGCTGTGCTGTCTGCACCGCAACCAACTGCAGATAGATCTATTTCGTCATCATTATAGCTCTTCAGTGCGGTTTAGGTCCAGTGCAGACAGTACGGCATAGAACTGGTTTTGCCTAATACCAAAGGCTTGGTATGATGTAAGCAAGAATTTAGATGGCAATACCATCTGTCATCATATCAGTGTAATGCTGACAGATTGCATTGCCATCTAAATTCTTTGTTGTTTGCTTGAGATTCCACTTAAATTAACCTTACTCGTGTGTAATATTAATAACTGAGATTTTGCGAAAGCACTTCTAGCATTTTTTTCGCCCTCATAATATATGATCTTTAATAAGAGTGTCGACTGTCATTATTTGCATCTTGCTTCTTGCATCTTCTGTCCTAATTCATATCACAATGCATAATATACACTTTTAAATCCGTCCATACCACATAAAACTTGTTTACAATTTGAAAAAGAGCGTCCCTGATTGCCAGTTGTAAAAATTTCAATGATCATTAAACAATTTCGTGATTATCAAAACAAGATCATTGAAATTTGAAGAAAAAACATGGTCGTTTCTTTACGCACTATATGAACAAATCTCTTCTTCATTGTGTTTTTCTGTTTACGACTGAAGTGATAACTATTTTCTTTTATTTAAATGGCGTAGAACAAAGTAAAAAAACAAAGCTTATTTATTACTACACTGGATATCAACAATGCAATTTGATCTTTGCTTCTCTAACACAGCTTATATACCTTAGCGAGAGCAGCTTTCGTTTTGCCTCTTCAAAACGTTAAAACGAAAATAGTTATGCATAGTTTGCATTGTATAGTGACAGCAAAATAAATAGGTATGTTGTTTTCTTTCAAGGACTTTCTTCTACAATTTTATAGTTTATGCCTTCTAACGATCGATTTGAACCGTCCATGTGGTTTTCTCAACAAAATAGATACTGCACATTTAACACTATGATGATTCAGATCCGCTTGTTTTTTTGCTTGAGATTCCACTTACATTAACCTTACTATAGTATCTAATATAAACAATTGAGATTTTACGAAAGCACTTCTAGCATTTCTTCCGCCTCGTGTGTCGTATGTCATTATTTGCATCCTCTGTCCTTCTTGAAATCATTGTGAAAAAACTTTTGCTCAAAGATACGACTGATCTCCATCCAGAAATTTTTAGCGCAACCTATTTGATTCATCTCATTCATCCTCATTTTGAGGTAGGGTCACAAGGGTGCTGCCTCTAAGGTTAAAGTGCCCATTTTTCATACAAAATTTTATATATTGTCTCATGTGTGTTGTTGAATGTGATTTTTGATGCTGAACATGATGATGCACGTCAATTCTTGATTAAGGCTACGGTGGACACAGGAGGATATGCACCATGGTATTCGAAGGTACAAAAATCGATTTTGCTTAATGGGTCTCGTTGAACATGATTTTTAATACCGAGTATGATGGAATTTGGATTAAAACTAAGGCGGGCAAGCACCACGCTAGCCAAAGGTGCAAAAATCGATTTTGCTTCATAGGTGTCGTCGTGATTTTTGATGCTGCGTTGAGGTTCATGCCAAATTTAGATTGAGGTTATGAAGGACATGACCATGATATTAAATTACGATTTTAAATACATACATTTGTATGTTACTTGTTATATCCCATAATTCATCCGTCTTCACAGATTTGCCGTTTACTTGTTACATAAGCACGCAAAAGTTTGGGTTTAATTGTATATAATTGACAGATCCAGTTATTACTAAGCGAAGAAAGCTGTAACTTACTGAAATAGCGAGACCATTAACGTGTGTTCAACACGCATGACAAATTGGGTCCWTGATGATATTAAAAACACTATAATTAGCATGCTGATAAGATGATCACCTTTACTGACTTGTCGCATTATTTAGTTGTTTTTAGTGGAAAACTACTCAATAGTGGTACTTGCTCATGATTTTACTCTTCTCTTATCTGAACTTAAAAACTACGTGCGCACAAATAGGCCTGTTATATTGAGTGTCCCATTATTGCTTCCAATTCAGCTTTTAAATTGCTGTGACTCAGAAACGTACCTGAAGAAAGTACTCATTACACAAAATTAACTGCTACACACCTACTACCGTGTACCAAACCGTAATTATACATGCAACTACTGTTGTCACAAGGCCTGTTAATCAGCAGGTTAAACTTTACGGCTTTCGTAGTCAAGCATTATATTGCATTAGAATTGTCAAGATTTATTACTTATGAAGAGCGTTCTGGTCCTCACTGAATTGCTCATGTAATTATCATGTCGTAACTTCGAAGAACAGAGAAATATTTTAAAATCAACAATGCGTGTTCGTGTTATTTAATATTCGTCACTTCTCGACTTGCCTCGAGAGTAGAAAGTACCTGATTAACAGATAATACGTCAGCGTATTGTTCTGGTATAATATCAGATCATACTTGTTACGATAAAACCGTCATTTCAAAAACACTTGTCTAAACAGACTCTAAGTCACCAGAAACTGTTTTTACTGTGTAGGTTCCAAGAAGTAACTAAATTTTTAAGTACTGATAACGTTGTTCGTTAGGTATAACCAATCGACGCTATAAATAATCATTTAAGGGAGCATTTAACTTTAATACACTGGATAATGGCCGATTAATGAGTAAATTTCGCATTAGTTCTATAAATAAAGCAATTATTGTAATAATGTGCCTGACCATCAAATTACGTAAGTGATTTAGAGGCTGCATAGAATTTCAGTATGTTGACGTCAAGGGAAGTTATATAGGGTGAATCACTAAGCAAAAATTGCTGTATAATGAAAGTATAGTTGAGCCTAGTTAAACACGATTTGAATGTAAATTGTACAAAATCCGTGGTGGTAAACTTCTGGACATACCACAAATGGACATTAACTTCGCTATTTTAAATACAACACCCTGCCAGGTTGTGAAATATTGCATTTGGTCTAAGTAGCATCATTGCGGAGCTATTTCACATTTTCTGGAAAATGTGATATTTGATTTGTGTTTGGTACAATTTTGGAAATCTCCGAAACGGAAGCACTGAGACGGATAGGATTTCCGAAATGGCTTTTGAAAGGAATGAAAATGTACAAGAGTTCATTCTTTTGAAATTTCATAAAATTTATGCAAGCCAGTATTTAGGTACTAATTCAGAAATGACTTAACTAATTTACATTATAAGTGGAATGACATTTTTCCTCGTATCACTACATTATCAATTTTTTTCTGCTGACATTAAATTGTTATCTGAACACCAACAGTTTTTGAAAAATTTGCGTTTTCTTAAATTTATAAGTAACGTTTGGCAAATTTTATTCTGTTTTGTCGCAGAAATGTCACTACTTTCACCATTATATAGGGATATTCCAGTATCATTTTTAATACCTAGACAGCCGTTACCTATGTATTTTGGTGTTCGGTACTTGGTATTGGTAACAGTCACGCTACTATTAGCGTGGCAGCAGTTTAGTGAATAACGACAAAGTTAAATCGTTTATCTATTTGTTCGCGAACTTTTTTTAAAATATAGAATCGAATAGCTTCAACAGTAGTAATGATACAAAGATGTGTTTTTTTTTTAATAGTAACAATATTGGGAGTAAATAAATATATTTTTTGGGGTTAAAATTTTCCTTCTTGCAGCATTGGTAATAGTGGACCATGACATTTGTCTAACCGCTTTCTTAAGTAAGATAATGGCTATACCGATAAAACTAAACTAGCTGTGCGCGGATTTGCTCACGTAGAATGAGATAATATACACCAAATATTAAATACAAAAAAATATTTTGAAACAAATGCCAGATATCAAATAGGGGTGTAATTTATAACCAATTGTTGTGTATATTTCAACTTTTAATTAAAAGCCCAAATGTTTAAATATTACTTCGGAAACAATATTCACCCCCTTAGAAAACGTATTTCCAAAAATAATGAAGCGGTACCTACATTATATGTGTTGCTTTTTTACCAAAGTCTAAATATAAAACGTTTCTTATTAACTTCGAAAATCACATACAAATTTTCATCCCCCTTTTTACATCCTTAGGAGATGGATTTCCAAAACAGTTAAATAGGTGAGTATTAACTTCTAAACAATAGAGCCTAAATACGTAATCCTTGCTAATACCTCGTAAATAATACAACTTATAAAATATCTTTTATTTAACGCCCAAGGGTAGAATAAAAAACGCTGAAACGACAAAAACCAGCTGGTTCAATAGGAAGTATATCTTCAATGAGTGGTGTTATTCAATCAATCTCTCCAGAAGCTTGAAGCAGGTTCTCAATAAATAAATAGAATCAAAACTTGAAGTTTCATTCCCGGCTTCAAAACAGCGATGATAGCGTCTTTTGAAATTCGGATGGAACCCGACCTGAAACAAGAATGTCATTGAAAAATGGTTAGGGCTAAACTCCACAGATTTTTTTATGAATTCTGGATATATTCCATCAATACCAGCAGCCATCGAAGCTTCACGAGAGAAAGAGCCATCTTTAGTTCCGCCATATTGAAAGGCTTCTAGATAGTTTGTGAAGGTGGAGTAAATCTTCGCTGTTTATGCAATGTGTTCTTCATTAATCGAGTTTCTGCATCACTCAACTTAACTGTATTTGACATAATGACAAGTCAAGAATGAGAGAGTCTGATATGAAAGTTGTGTTGTATGTAGTATCAAGTTTCTGACTCAAATTCCAACTACTTTTACTTGAATGTGTGAAATTCATATTTTCAATGTGCTTATTCCATTTTCTTTTCTTGAAACGCTTAGTTGGTGCAAAAGTTCATCAGCAATAACAGGTTCGGTAGAACGTTTGCAAATCTTGTACAATGCATTAGATTCTTGCGACCAGATGGGATGTAATTTGCACAAAAACCCCGAGGAATCAGGCCAATTAGCCAATTTAAAATTCCATCGCGGTTTTTGTAATGTAGCAGCAATTGGGATCTGGATACCAACACTATACATTGGTCTATGTTGACTGTATGGAAAGTCTTTCATAACAATACGTGTTATTGACAAAGCTTCATCATAACGATCTTTTGTTACAAAGCAAAGGTTTGGATTGTAGTCTTTCTGCCACGAACGAACGAACGAAACTTTTCCTACCTATAGCATCAAATATGAGGTGCAAATTTTCCAATTTCATGCAGGTTACCAAAGAAATTCCATTCCAATTCCTAATATTGATGGTGTGTTGGAACAATAATTCATAGACCAAGGAACATTTGGTGGTTTATAGATGTTGATGAGATGAGTTTTCAATGTTAATTACTGTGATATGAAAATTTAACATCACATCTTTATTTATTTTATTTTATTTATTTATATAGGTACAGAAGCACAAACAGGACGAACCTAAAACAGTGCTTACAACTTATTCAATAATTAAATTAACATAGTATGGAATAAACCACACCGCAAAACAGAAACTATTAAAATGTAAAATTAATACCTAATTAACACCTAATTTATGATTATAACATTATGTAAGAAGTAAACTATCAAAATACAAAAGGAAAAGGAAGAATTTATTGGTGAAGCACTTTTGCGAAATGAGTATACGGAATCACTAAATATATCAACTTTAAGTGATGGATTAGTTAGCCTGCTTAATGAATTGTAGGACTTCATACTTCTAAGAAGTGGGGAGTTTGCATATGCATTAATGAAATGTACTGGTACATAAAACAAATTATGAGAGCTAGTGTTATACACAGAAGGCACCGAAATATTCAACAAAACAACTCAAAATAACTGTTGAGTCCACCGCACCATTGCAAATGCTGTGCAGATAACGGAGATCTGCAAAACTTCGTCGCTGCTCCTGAGGCAGCATGCGAAAGTGTTCACGTATAAGATCAGTACTCTGCAGATCCATACGAAGTTTATAAGCAACATATCTAAGGAATTTGTTCTGAATCCTTTCAAGGCTATTAATGTACACAATATATTGGGGATTCCAAATAACCGAAGCATAGTTCAGAATACTATTGACGTAAGCCATGAACAAAGAATTAAGAGATTTCGATTTTCTAAATTCAGAACAAACTTTAAAAATAAATCCTAGACTATTATTTGCCTTCCTTGCAATATAGGAAATATGTTCACCAAATAGCATCTTTGAATCAAATACAACACCCAGGTCTCTAATTGAATTTACCCTATTCAACAAGCTACTATTTATACTATTATCAAATTTTATAATGCTCTTATTCCTGGTAAATGATATCGTGCAACATTTATCAATGTTAAAAATAGGCTTTTACTCTGGCAGTACGATTTCAGCCTTTCAATATCCTCATGGAGAAGTTTGCAGTTGTCTATAGAAGAAACACAACGATATATTTTTAAATCACCAGAATACATTAAAAAAATCGAATGTTTGAAACAATTGGAAATGCCATTTATATAAATATTAAACAACAAAAGACTTAGATGTGATCCTTGAGGAACACCTGAAGTTATTTCTACTTGATCAGACTTACCCCTACCAATCTTCACAAACTGACTCCTATCAAACAAATATGATTCAAACCACGCAAAAAGAGAATCACACACACCAATGTCTTGCAATTTACTAAGCATTATAAAATGATCAATTTTGTCAAACGCTTTGCCGAAGTCCGTGTAAATGCTATCAACCTGTTGTTGATTGTCCATTTGTTGTAATAAAAATTCTGTGTACACAAACAAGTTAGAAACCACTGAATGTCCACTCATGAAACCGTGCTGAGTAGGACAAATCAGAAATTTTACGTGGAAGAGGACATGATCGTATATAATTGAACCAAAAATTTTAGCAAAAATGCACAGCTTTGACACTGGGCGGTAACTAGCAACAAAACTCCTATTGCCTGATTTAAAGACAGGTGAAACCGTAGTAGTTTTACAAATTCTAGGAAAGACTCCTAATGATTTATTGAAAATTATCTGAAGAGGAGTCAACAGATTATCCATGCATTCCTTAATGAAAATGACTGGTATCATATCAGGGCCTATTCCTTGCTTTGAGGGAGCTTGTACTTTTTTCCTAATATCGCCCGCAGTTATTGAGGGAGCACATACATAATTATTTGTAGCCAATCGAGATAAACTCTTGCGATAAACGGGATTCGAGTCAACAAATACGGAAGAAAAGTACTTCGAAAAACACCGACATATATCAAAATAACTAAATGCTGCACCATTACACATGCTTTTCGTTTATTATACGCAAACAATCAGAATTGTTTTGGCTCCACGCCAATTTTTCTTTCAACAGTTTCAATATAATTCCTATAGTCATTGTTAATGAGATACTTCCCCCGTCCTCTAAGTATTTTAAAAGTTAAGTAGTCCATCTTATTACCATATCTTTTCCATTGTGGTATATCTTTTTTTCTTTAAGTGTTCTAATTGTTATTTTTGAGAACCAGCTCGGATAACAGCAGGATTTTCTAACGCTCCGCGGTACATATTTATCAAATAAACTATACAGTACAGAATAAAGTTTCTGAAGTGACTCATTTGTGTCCAAGGTTTGGAACTCACTATGCCAATCTATTTCGTTCATGTTATCATTAATGGCATTATAATCAGCAAAGTTAAAGTTAAATGGACTATAGGTTTTGCGTATAAAAACCGTTGTATTAACATGTAATTCAAATTCAAGAGCATCATGAAATTCATCATCAGGACACAACGGAAATTGAGATTTAAATAAATTGCGAACAATAAAGAAATTACTTAAAACTAAGTCCAGAGTGTTATTTGACAAATTTACAAAGCTATTATATTGCAGCAACCCTGCAAAACTGATACAGTCGATAAAAAATCTTTCGTAATACTTTCAAATTCTTGTTTGGTGTATGTAGCTAAACCATAAAGTGGGCTATCCAAACAAGCAACTAAAGTGAAACCTTCTATAATATCCCCTTATAAGCTTTTGTTCTATGGCTGCACGGGTTTCTTGTAAAAGAATGGTGTCTACCTCTATTTCTCGGACAAGGCGAGCTATGTAAGTATTGACATTTATTTATTGATTGTGAAGTTACCGAGTTGCCCTATTCTAAAACCCAAATTGCCAGTATATAGCAGGATATTTATAGAATACGTAATTTTAAAATACCTCTTCAAAGTTCAAAGTGGAAGCTTTTCTAATTGATAGGAGCTCATTATCCCCAGCGAGCTAATCATCCACGAATAGTTTCACCTAATCGCCCCGCCAATTATAAAAAAGCCACTTAGCGGGCCCTCGCAAAGGCCCTTAACGAAATAACCGTAAACAAATATGCGCGGCATTCCCAAACTAGTTCCACATTAATGCATGGGCGACACCTGTTTTCTAATCCGTAWCACACATGGGTGACCCTGCGGCACAAAAACGCGGAACCGGGCTCTCAGTGCGTCTCGCTCTAAACAAACCTGTCGTCCTCCTCGAGGGACGACCCTTTTTGCGTCTCCTACAATCCGTGCAGGTGTCTGGATGGCCTCCACTGGGTGACAGGTCCAACTTGTGATTTCCGTGGAGAGGTGAATAGAAAAAAGGAGGATTTGTATGCTCGGCGCAGAGATCTCCGGATGGCACGGAGGGTTAGTTGGGTCACGTTTTATGTTTTCTTTTTTTCAGCAGTTATTGCCGGGGTACTACAAATTTATGTTTGCGTGCAGTGGCGGAGGCGTTGCGCAATGTTAGGTTTGTAAGGTCAAAATTAATAGGAATTGCTTAAGCAAGAGATTTTTGCTACTGACGTCACGTAAAGTATACTGAAGCCATACGAGTAGTTCAAGTTTTTTCAGAAATGAAAAAGTTATTATTTATATTTGCCTTCGAGGAATAAGTAAAATTCATACAAAAATAATCTACTTAGTTTACTTACTATTCCGTAGGTAAATGGCTGTTTAGTCGATAAATTTATTGACAAGCAACAGCAGATAAGTTATACATTGGAGCTAAAAACCAATGCAACACGTAGAACCAAACTGTTTTGAACTCTTTAGTTTTTGTGTCACAACAAATGATTCAAATCTGGTTCAAGTTGAAAACATATTTGCAATTGGTCCAAAAATCTTCGAATCTTTGGCAATCGTTGATGTGTTCTATCGATCTTTGGAGTGACCTTAATGTATGGTATACTAACACGATGTAGAACTTCAGTGATATACCGCCAGCTCTAACACCTCACCAGAGGAGACATATGCACAACATACTACGATGTCAGTTCTATTGTAGTGTTCTAAAGCAAACTCAACATTTTGTATTTCAAATCTATCATGGAACCCTAAGCATAATCTGGACACTTTAAGTTGCATTTCAATCTAAGTCTCTAGCTTTATACCGCAACTGATAAGAGCCACTGTTTTGGAGTGAAACTAGTGTCTTTGTGATTTATATTGGTTACATTATATTCCATTCATCGCCAAATATCGTCTCTGTTCAAATTTCAAAACTTGGTAGTGAGATTGTGCATAGTAATAGCTTTTACAAGCAACACGATGCTATAGCTGCTAGGAAAATAACCAATCGGGTTAACCTCCAACCTGGGGGATTTAGAGATATTCATTCTCAGCTTTCTGCATTTCTCTATTTCCAGGTTGCTGCATTTTATGCATCCAGGCATGTACAGACTGCCATAAATTTACAGTGCTCTTATCTTAGGATATTAAGAAATGTACTTAATTCTTACTTGCATTATTCGACTATTGATAATTATATTCCGCATCGGCACTGGAATAGGTACTTCCCAACATGCTTTCAAGTAGCGTTTCAACATACACAAAAAATAGCAGTGAAAAAGGGTAAGGCTGGTTTCAAATTCACTCGGAAAAGAAGAAACAAAGTTGCATTAGTTTTATGTTATTAGAAGGGATGACGTTCCTCCTAAGCTTATGCATGGAAATTAATATAAATATGATGATTTATTTTTATAAACTTCTAATGCCCAAATGTCCCAGTTAGGCCATATCTATTCAAAATTCCGCCTTTTTTTCTAATCGTACACTGGAACACTAAGGAGCAGCGCATGTGTCAGATTCTGGTTCTTTAATATTTCTCTTTTTTATCAGTGATATTAGTAGTATTATGATATTGTTTACGAGTAATTTGGAACGCCTATACAAATTTACAAAATTGATTTCAGACACATAAGTTATGTTTAAATTTGGACAAAACTAAGTATATGTTGTTCTATAATAATAAAAGTAAAACTTTTACCGATAATTCGATTAATACTAATACAAAACTTTTAGGCATCCCTTTGGATGATAATATAACATGGAATTCCCAACTTGATATACTAATCAAGAAATTGAGTACTGCTTGCTATGTACTCGAGAAATAATAGTTAAGTAGTTAATAAAACTAGTTTACTATGGAAATTTTTATAACATCGTGAACTATGGTATAATTTTTTGGGGGAGATTAACATATAACAAAAAAGGACTGTAAGAATAGCAGATAATTTGAAACCACTTGAGGATTCATGTAGAATGTAGATGAATTTTGAGAAAACATAATCTTTTTACTGTTATAGTTTGTACATATATGAGTGCATTTGCTTTGTAGAACAATACAAAAGCAGGTACAAAAATTTTGAAACTAAAAACTGTAAGGTAACACGTAAAGTTGATACCTATACTTACCCATTACACAGAACAGCTCTATACTTGAGGGAGAATGTTCTTATCAGCGTCTTAGATTTTACAATTCTTTGCCATCTAAATATAAGGAAATGCCACCTATCTTATTTAAAAAAGAAATTATAGCAAAACTTGTGGACGCAGAACTTTATTCACTAAATGAGTTTTCAAAAAATGTTTTTCTGTAATTTTAAGAATTGATATTAATAAACATTATTATAACATTATTATAGGCTTACACTCTTGGTTGGAAGACAACTGTATCAAAAAGTCTGCTTTTTAAGAACATCGTTTGGTAGAATAAGATCTATTGCCATATTTATTCTCACTTGCTTTCTTAACATGTACCGGGTATAAATAATTGCATGAACTGGAGTATGTCTTCAATTCCCTATGAAGTATAATATAATTCAAAATTATCAGAAAGAGAAACTGTTTTCATTAATTCTAACTAAAAACGTGGCGTAAGTGTTTCCATAGCATCCTTACTTTAGGTCACTTATCGACCCATAAGATATGCATGAGTGAGATTTATTTAATCTACAAAACTAAGCCATAATACTCAAAATAGTCTGAACGCATAGAATTTGGTGTTTTAAAAACGTAATGCAGCCGTCACTACAACGAAACTTAACTAAAATTTCTCAACACTCTATTTAAAACAAAAGCCAAAACCAAAAGAGACCAAAATTTTGGGTTAAAGTAAACAGTTTCCTTTTCGGTGTACTGACGGACGCCGCTGGCTTTCTTAGGTGGTGGGTTCGGGTGGTGCCGTTCCATTTAGAGATTTCACTTAATGCACGCCTGCTTCACACATGGCGATGTCGCTTAAGTATGGTATTCTCCGGTTGTTATGCTCTTGCACATGTTCTGTTTCCCACGACTCGAGATTGGCCATGTGTGCAAGGTTGGGCTAGGTTAGGTTTCGGTTACGCGAGGGGTGCCACAGCCCCAAGAAAACACTTGTCCCGTACTGCGCTTTTTGTTGACGTCTTCTTATAACACACATGTCCGAGGGTGCGGGCAAGATGGATGACAGACTTTGTCGAAGGTCGAAGAATGCGTCTTGGGAGAAACACAAAAAGTTGAAGTGGCATTTGCAGGGAAATTAAAAACAGTCGTGTAGTGATACGTCCCATATGTCCGAAAAATAATTACGTATACAAAAAAAGATAAAAATTTTAGAGATAACAGAAACATTTTACAAAAAAAAATTAACAAAAAAACTTAAATAAATATTCTTACCGTTGTCTGAATAATATTATTCAGACAACGATCTTACCATTCAAATTGGGTATTTGCGATGTATTTATATTTTATTAAATTGGTAGTATTTATTAAATAGGTAGCATCTAATCCACAGAACAGCTGTGACAGCTTATAAAWTCGAAAAAATGGATAGTAAGTAAGTAAGTAAGAATATTTAAAGGGACCGTCAAAACGCGAACATACTGGCCGTGACGTCAGGTGTCTTCTAAATGGCCGCTTGTTTACATCTGGGGTCAGCGCGTCACGTGTCAGCCTCAGCCCGTCAATTTATCAGTTTGTTGTTTGCGTTCATTTTGTGACAAGCGAATTAAGATACGCCAAGAAAAAGTGAAATACTTATGAGTTATGACTTCTGAAGGCATGTTCATTGTTATGGAATTTGTGTACAGCGACGAGCGGTTCAACGCGACGGAGATGAGGAACGTAAAAGCAAAAGCAACACCATAAGTGATCTTTCTATCAAATTAACGTAGCGTTGATAATTTGATCACAGTGGGTTGTTGGAAACATACTGTTTGTAAACATAAAAATGTAAGAATCAAAAATGTACCCTAAACTTGACATTTATTTTAGAGGTCAGAATACGTATAAATTGCCATTTATTTTCGGGGCTCTTGTAGCTCGTTTCCGGTCTGGATAAGAGTCGAATATATGGGGAACAATGTCATTCTTTATTATAGCATTTCCCTTTATCAACTTAAAACGCATATAATTTTTCACATCCTCTTCAAGCTATAACAAAATGGAAACTGAATGGTAAACACTTATAACCCAAAAAAGAATAATAAAACTTACAGTAAGAATTAAGATGATCTTCACAACAGAAGAACAAACTTTGCGATTTCGGCATATCATGTCTAGGGGCCTTAAACAACTTTTTTATACGTTGATAATCTCGAGGAACGGTTACAAAAATTTTGTTAGCTGTACTGACTGAACTACTTCTATAGCCATGTACAAAACAACACTTGTTTTGTTTTCCATACATAATAGATGCTTGTGAAACTACACAAATCACTTTTTGGTGTGACCTCTTACACCGTCCTTTCAATAAACACCAGACAAAAGCTTTTTCAATACAAGAATGATACTACACCATTAAACAGCACGCTCCTCGGTAATGTTTACATGACACTTGACGTGACGAGTTAAATAACCTTGGATTGAAAGGTTTTGGCGGTGATTCCTGAGATTCGAATTTCAGACCTGAAATTCTCTACCTACAAATATTTTTTTTTAATATGGCGTACGATATATATACACAAGAATCATTTTAGGTAATTTTCAAAAAAAGTCATAATACTCAATTACTACGTCACTTCATTGATGTTTCGAAAATATAAAATCCCATCAAAAAATGTTCTTAAAACCTGAACCTATAGTCAAGCAGGGACCAGAGAGTTAGATCTTGAGGACTAATTAGTAAGACACGAGTACAGACCCTACCTGAGCAACAAGTCTTATATTATATCTAGCGAGTGTTGATAAAGCAACGAACAGAATTCCAAAAAAAAGCTTTATTTGCAAAAATTCGAAAACGCTGAAATAGATACGCCTTAACGGGTACTACAGCATAGACATGCATGTTAGGTAACTTAATATTTAAAATATTTATTTTGAGGTGAGTAAATATCTTAAATTGAGGAGGACATTTCCAAAAATAACAGAAACATTGGCCAGTATCAACAGACAAAAGTTATCATCTGTAAATTGAAGTGATACTGAAAGAATTCAAATGATCGAAATCAATCGCGTTTTTGTTATCTTTTTGAAACTCTTGATTTCCAAAAATTGCCTAATCCAGTTTGAAGTAATGCTAAAGCTAGAAAAACCGAACGAAAACGAAAATTCGACTTTGACAGTCACAATTCTCAAAGAAGCAATTTAAATTTGTAATTTGCTTGTTTAATGAAATGGTGTGTCTAGGGCAGATGTGTAAGGTGGCAATAACCAACGACTCGTATTCCAGCTGAAATTCCATTGCTGTCTACATGCGTTGTTGAACGTGTGTCTACGAGCGACTTGGACAATGTCGAATTGTAAATGGAATGCTATTTGAACATTTGGGTGTGCGCTCATTTTGATTGTTTCTAGTCCAAATGATATAATAATTAATTACCTTGGATAAAAAGGACTCAAATGACACAAAAAATAAATATGGTTCTACAAGAAAATTAAGTTAAATTAAATCTTAAATTACCCGTTTCAGAGTTTTCCAATTTTTGCAAAAGCCCTTTATTGTAAATTGTGTGCATTTTTTATCGACACTCTGTATAGGAAATGACGCATATTCCAATCTGGGCTGAATAAGAGAAAGTATAACGTTTATAGAGCGTAAGCGTTTTAGAACTCTGATTTTTTTGTAAATAACTTCTAATAGAAGGTATGGTCACGAAGAGTAAATTTCTGGTCGAATATACTTTCAAGATGATTGAAAATGTTAATTCCATTCAAATCTAAACCATAATTGATTGTATTGTATTGTCTACGAAAACAGAGCATAAAATATTTAAAAAAGATTAAAACGATACCATAAATAAAGAGTTGAGAACACTTTACAGATTCAAGCAATCACCTTTGCACTKAGCCACTTGATGTGAAAAAAAATAAAGAGATAATCCGAAAACATTAAGTTATGAGAAGCGAATCATCAATATAAACTAAAAAGACTAGCAGCTGAAGAAAATAAAGTTTATGTAAGGATATCATAATAGTCCAAAAGATTGTGAAACTCATTATCAGAGTTTTAATTCAAAATGACACAGGTCGAATAAGACTTAAAATCGATATCAACAATTATGTGAGACTACTACGTTTCTTACTCGCGGTAGTTTTATTTTGTTTGTACATCATAACCCAGGGATTCATCTATTACCTTTTTTAGACCAAACAAGTGACTAACATTTACTTGTATTGTCAGCGGGGGTAGGTAGCTTTTAAAAGCCAATCCATCCAATATTGACTTCTAGAACAGCTTGTTTCTTTAATATGTCATAATAATGCTGCGATCGAAATATCTTATAATTTAAACATTCTGGACTTTAAACGGGTGCAATTAATAATTTTAAGAAAACCCAATTAAACAAAAGAGAAGCTTTGCAGAACGTTTTTTTTTTATGAACGTGGCGGCCCTTGACCAGCGAAAGAAGAAATTGCAAATGCTGGAGAGCCTTATATATTTGCCTTCTTGTTGAAGGCTCTGACGATGAAAAAATCTTTGAACGACTTTAGCAGTGCTGKCCTACTACCAATGTGGAAACAACCGTAAATTTCAGTACGCGCTTTAATACAATTAATTTTATTCTAATTATTTTCATGCCTAAATAGCAGCTACGAAGCTTATTTTCGAGAAAAGAATGAGGATTGAGTCAACGGTCCTTAATTTTTTTTAACAAAAATTTAATAACAAGTATTTTAATCTCTATTTTTTTCTACGCGCAACTGCTTCTAAGAAAAAGGAAAAAATTGCCATGAAGTAAGTTTTTGAGGTGGCTATTTACTAAAACGGAATGTTTCCATCCACGATACGGGTAGGAATACCAAGTATAATTTTTACATATCTTTTTTCTCCCAAAAATACTGTTCTGCGTGTACTATGGTTTTGCCTTAGTGAATTAAAGTAACTATTTCATTCATTCGAAATTTAGGAGGGAATGCCATACCTATAGAAGTTAGTATATACAGCATATATAGATGGGTAAAACCCACTTATTAAATTCTATAGAAATAAAAAAATTCTTTGTGATGGTTCCGATAAATGATATAAACGGTTAACATTAGTAATAAGATTTTTTTACTCATTTTAGAGCAGATGCAAACTCCAACAATTAAATTTTCTTGCGTGTTTGAGTGTTTGCGTGTTGAAAATAACTTAATTTTGATGATTGTCTTCCTTGATGCCCTTGAATTTATACCTGTCCATTGCATTGTCGTACGTCTTTCAACGTACTGCTGTTATGGCTTATCCTTCGCGTTTGAAATAAGATATTTTGACAATTAATGGTAAAATTATTTTTAGCAAAACCAAAAGATTTTATAGCAGTTTCAAAGAGGTCTAATCCAGACCATAACTTGACAACCCACAGATACGAATGAAATTTGTTCTATAACTAAAATCCCCATTGAGCGTAGTTCGCCTTCGAATAAGTTGAAGACCGATCTGTTTGGACGACGTAGCTATCCGGTTTGTGGCTGGTACTTGAATGGCAGGATACAGTCAGGGTACGTGCGTTAATTGCCTATCAATTAAATATCATAAATGTCATGTTTATCTGGTTACTGCGGGTTTCAGTTGTATTATTCATAACGTTAGAATTCCAGTAAACAAACAGCTACGTTTTCTAGCAAAAACTCATTGAATAACGTACGTTTATTTTGTTAATTGTGGGAGTACCAGTAGCTGTAACAGTACAGCACTTGTAGGTTTAATAAATTATGTATTTTAAGTCTTTATTAATTCTTCAAATAAAGCTTTAATAGACAAAGCTGCTCTTGTAGTAAGATGAGCAAAATACGTACAAGGAGTGCTCATATTCTAGGAAATAAGATTGTAATTTCACACGATAATGCATCACTCAAAACCTAACTTAGACTCTCGTGTTTTTGTATTTAAATAGTATACATATAACAGAATGTACTTCTTCCTGAACTTCTATTTGTATTTGATATATAATTAAATGTGCTATATTTTCAGCAAAATATCTAAAATGCAGACAATAAGTGACTACCAGTTACACTCAATTAAATGTATTGAAACATTAAGGATTAAAAGGGATTATCTCTCATCATAAGTGGTTGACTTACATCACCAACCATACCTGTATAGAAAAATAAAGCTCATGACAATTATTTTTGTAGTTTTATAAATCTACGCGAAGTGTATGAGAGTGTATGGCAGAGTTTCTCAATAATATGGATATTATTCCAAATGAGCATTGTAGTTTTACTGCAGTTTTATAGCGGATATGTTCTTTGAACGATTTTTGGCTTTAACCACCAATTTATTTTGGTCGCATAAATTTAATTTATGCATTATGGGCGACCATTAGATCACAACATAAATGCAAAATACCATTGTTTGCAAATTATTATTTCTTTAAAGATGCCCTTGGATGAGGCTACTTTAAAAATACATCTAAATACTAAATATAAAATTTATTTAATTATAAAATATAACGAAAGTTTTCCTTAACGTACATCTTTTCCTGAAATATACAGAAGCAACGAGCGTAATTTAGAAAAAAATTAATAACACTTTAACTTTCACGTATTAGGTACTTTGGTACAAAACACACATTAAGTTTAGGTGTTGCATTTATTGTAGATTATTTAGGACTACCTAATTTTGACAGGCTTAAACAGCAAAGCTTTTCTTCTCAATATCGTTGGAGCAGTGAGTTCCTTAATCAACCCTGATCTAAAACTGGAGGCCATAGGAACTTATTAGTAAACTTTCTCGAGCTTAAAAATTCATACCCACAAAATCTTCACTTAGTCCAATAATGGAAATTATTTGTTTAATATAAGATTTCAATAAATTTGTAACTTGAAATTTCACTATATAGAGGTCTAGTATTTGCCAACCGCACAAAGTAAAACTTAAATCGCTATCGCTTTGTGCCTGTGTGGCAGTATAGCGGCATCCTGTTTAGCTCTTAGATCATCAATGCTAATGCTTTGGTCTAGCGGCACGGTATTCTTCTATCTTCTTTTTTCTAGGTACTTGTATATTGACACCACGAAAATATTTTAAAATGCCATTGACATCTGCAGAAACGTTTGCCTCTATTTCTTCCGCATTAGGTTTCCTTGCTGATACTCTATGGTAATCGTTTCAACAGTATTAAATGGATATATTGCCTACACATTTTTAAAAACCAGGGGACACATTTTTTAACTCCTCTTTGTCATTGGAATAGATGTTCGTGAAAATTCCTCTTTTGACAAAAATTGTGATTTCTTCTTTAAACGTAGATTCCATCTGTCAAAAAATTATCCGCCAGTGTGGTTTAAGAGGTCCATAAAAGCATACATTCAAGGGTTGGCACAAATGTGTGAAATTGGGAGGCAGCAGCGGAACAGTTTCATTTTCTTGTCAAAGCCTTAGAACTTGATCATTACAGCACCATCTTTTTACCCGGTAAGGCCTTAGCTACGGTAATAGATATGGTTTCAAACCAAAGGTCGTATCGGATGGTTTACTTTCACATCAAGTTGTACACAAGGGGTTGGTTTTATGTGCTACATGTGCTTCTAAAAGCACCGCGTCTATTTGATATATTTAGTGTAAAATTTTGTCATGCCAAAGTTATAAAAGAAATAATGAAATTTGATGCAGAATTTTTATAATATGACTTTATTTTAGTAGTTGTAGTTAAACCCGTCTCAATAATTAATTCTATTCTGAGTTCCACTTATGTTTTTTAAACCTGATTTCTTATCTATGTTAATTATTCCCATATTGTTTTAAATTTAGTGTTGCATCATTGTGTATGCTTCCACTATAGACTGCCCTGGTGCGCTCGAAATAGACTTTATTATTATTATTATTATTATAATTGAACCAAATTTGTCATTTTGTTCAATGTTTCCTCCGGTACCGCGGTTTACTGCATTTAAAACAAGACACAGTAACCATAGTAACATCAGTACATTCTTCTCTGCATAAGTCGAAACCTTCATTAGTTGTTTGAAAAATTTTGATTAAGGCTTGATAAAGTGCATGGTATAATCGGAAATGTAAGCGGTAATTCACGGAGTACCACAAAGAACAGTATTAGGGTGACCTTTAATGTTAATTAACTTTGTTATGAAATCATTTAGAAAAATAAGCAAAACGTCAATGGAATTTTCGTCGGCATAAATCAATTGTATATCTCAAATTCAACAGGCGACGATATACTATGTTTGAGCTAAAAAGAAACGGATTTCTGTAAAATTATTCCGATTATTCGAGCAATTTAGGGAACCTGTACAACAATTAAAAAGCGGTATACCGAACTATCAAACACTAGACATAACGATACGGACTTTAACAAATAACAAACGCATTTATTTTCGAATAAAATTTTGAAGGTTTTCTTGAAGTTATGAACTGTTATGAATCATAGGTTTTCTTACTGATATACTTACTAACCATATACATCCGAAGAAACGCCTATTCGGGTTGTTAACGCTTAAAACGCATATGTGCAAGAATCTCCTCTTTCACTTTAAGAGGGGATAAAAACAGCTACTTACACATTTACAAGATAAATTAGTAGTTCGTTACAACGATGACGAATAGTCTGCGCCATGATTCATACTTGCCTTCCTTAGAGTCGAACGAAAGGCTCTCCAGTTTGCGTAGCGTAAATTTTAGCGGTAGGTATCACGGTGGATCCCGTTTGTCGTCAAGAGTTCTGCGTAGAATACTCAGTAAGGTACCCGTTGACGTGCCACAACATTCTGGGTAAATTTCACCAGAGCTTCATCAAAATTGACGAAAGCAAATCATTTACTCGGAAGCGTTGATAACGTTTTCACAACTTCATTGCGTGCATGTCTCCGGCTTGGACAGATTTAAATGCGTAGATACCTGTTTTGTTGGAAAAATTGTAAGGGTGAAAGTTGTCCAGGTTCTAGAAATCTGCTGGAATTTAACTACGTATCGGTGCAACACGTTTCTGTTCTTGTTCATTTTACCTTCTCTTTTTTATATTATTATTTAAACATATAGAAGTAGAAAATGATTGTATCATCTAAAATGATATCTATAATTATTGATGTTACTTAACCAAGTTAAAAAGCAATAATCTCTGTAGAAACTAATGCGGATATGTATAATACTGTTTATAAAATAATGGCTTTGGTTATAGTTTTCCATTGTGTTAACATCTGGCTGTAGTGACCACCCTCGAAGGTGCAGCGTTAGTGATGGCATGACCGTCCCATAACTCGGGTAGGGACGGCGACAAACAGAGATCTGGGACAGGGATGCTGATGGTAACAGGGGCCAAGCGGCACTTAGATTCAGGGATTTAGATATAATGTTTACATAGTAAAAATCCATTATTGTTACTATCAGCAGTTTAAGCATTATTCTGATGGGTTCTTATTGCCCTTTCGCAACAATCCACAACCAGCAATCTGTGTAAACGGGCTAAATGCTCATAGCGCTATTAATAAAGAAGGTATAGGGAAATGGAAAGCTTCACATTCTGTAAGTACTTTTTTTCTATCTATAGCTTCCGAAAGTTTGTTTCCACTACCCTTACGACAGCCGCGTTGGAAAATAACACTACAAGACATCCTTTTCTGATTAAAATGATATATAACATTTGATTGATTTTTGTATTAATGCGTGCACAAATACAAAAAAAAACTCTTTAAAATAAGAAAAAGCGGAAAGTATTAGTACTTAGTCGTAAAACATAATTGTCAAAATTTAGAATACGGTTGATTTTAGATAGATGCGSACTGCAAAGTAATGCAGTGGTGATGATACCTTMCCTCTTWTTAAAATAGTTATCAGCAAAATAGTAAGATTACAACATTCAGTTTTTTCTTTTAAATATCTTGATAACTACATCAGCTAGCCTCCATTTAACCCCGTCTGTTGTATATAAGTATAAGTGTATATAAAGTGTGTATAATTTTGCTTCCTAATCGAAATTTCCATGTTTCACTATGTTATTTTGTGGAATATATTGACCCTATTACAAGAATATTATTAAAATATAAATTGTTCTAACATTGATAGAAGACAAAAATTAGTTAGATAAACTACTAGTCACATACAAATAGAACCAACACAATACGTAGACGCAGATGCGAAAGGATGCAGTTTAGAGTACAAGGATAAGTTTTTTTTTGTAGTGAATATACCTTTTATTATATAAGTGATTTAACTTCCCGGTAGCAACAATATCCTTATTAATCGACATGACTTCCTTGATGAATTCGTTTTAGCAATTAAGGAAATCTGCAAGTTGTTGCCAATCCTTAAATTTTCAATTCGTTCTAGAATTTATACGAAACACAATATATGGGTAGTTTAATGATATAACAATGAGTTATGCGAATGTTTCTTCTTAGCTCTAATTTCAATGTGTCATTCTGAAAAGTACTCCTTCCTACAGATTTTAAAGTATGTTTGAATCTAGTATTTTACTTTAATTACTTCGAAGCTTCATAATTCAGCTTAGTAATTAATTTGCTAATTTCATTATGGAGTATGCTTTGTTGGCATTTTACAAATGAAAAATTATTATGTGCGATCTGCGTAGATATTTGTAAAAATGGGTTAATTGGTATTTCTTATGAATCTGATACTTGTGATTTTCTATAAATATACTTTCCATTTGAGACAGTATATATAATATATGGGACTACAGAGAAACATTTTATAGAAAGTATATGAGATGATTAATTCCTAATCTAATGAGATTGCGACTAAAAGTACATTGATAATACAAGAAAGCACGCATAATAATAAAATTATACCATAACGCAAATTAACGTGTTGCTAATTTACAAGCAATATTACAGATTGACTTGATGACTTGTAAATTTAGCGGAAGATGATGCAATTGCCTTCCAATATAACCGATACTACCTAGCATATATGCATCTGAAACCTTATTTTGTACATGCATGACATGGTACGAAAATATTATCAACATTATCTAAGGCTACAAAATGAGGAAGTGTCTTATACACAAGTTCTAAAACTTCTTGCTTGAACAAAAAAACACCCATTACCCTGAATAAGATTTCTTGAATAAAATACTGTAAACCATTACGTTACTTTATTGTGTTGATAATATTATTTTTAAAGCGTTATCTGTGCTACTAAGATGGTTAAGTCCATGTAAACTGCTGAATAAATTTTACATACTGTGAAATGAAAGCAAATCGTTAAGTCGTCAAGTCACAAAGTTTTTTCCTTAACTAGGTGCTGAAAACTGTCCCTCAGGTCTTGATATTTGATATGGACCACTCACTTAAATGAGAAATTAAAATGATACTAAAAGTGTGACACTGTCAAATAAAAGTAAACAATTTTGTGCATTTCGAAACCTTTGCTAAACAAAGTCTTGTGGATTGAGACAAATATACAATTAATTGACTGATATAAAAATCTGAAAGCAGGTTTTAAATATTTCAGAATAAATGACGAATTACTTGCTATATCTCCTACTGCATCTGTCGTTCTTATAAACATATTATGGGCCAATTTTAAAATGGAATGCACAAGCTTAAAATCATACCTTACCCATGTCATCGCTGTTTGGAAGCACTTGTATTTATAACAGCTATTTTCAAGGGTAAAACACACAAATAATAAAAATAAAACAAATTTATCTGATGACCACTTTAAAAACTCAGAGTCGGGACTGCGAGTACCAACTCGTATCAAATACTGAATCGTTAGTGTCAGAGATAGATCCTGGTGCCCAAGTAACAAATTGACGTTGTTTTGTTCAAAGTGATCTAAATTAACTCTCGCTACATATCTTCCAGTCTTGTCTTATTGAAGAAGCAATCCCTCATATCAAAAATGTAGGACGATGATCTGTTCTGAAGCTCGACGCTCCGACAACAACCAACGACTGTTTAAACTCCCGTGTGTTTTAGTAGTAATATCATAAGCTTCTATGAACGCCACTGCTAAACTTGATAATACAAAAACCAGTGCATCGATTTTTTTCTTCATCGGCTTCTGATAATGTAGGTATATTAATTTTATGTGATCCAAAACAGCTGGTTTTAATTCAAAGTGGCCTAGTCAACAATACTATTCCTTATCTTCGAAATTTAGTAAAAATTACACAAACAAATTTTTAATATTTTTTTTTAATTTGCATGGTCTAAATTTATTCCAGTTTTTAATGTCATAAAATACATTCATTTTATCTACAGCTAAAGAAAAGCCACGATTCTTAAGCTGTAAGTTGACGTTAATCTCCAATTTACAACAACAAAGGATGTTTATCAGTAAACGTAAATGCAAGCATACATTCTGCCAGGAGTAAAGTTACGGTATTTTGCACGCGCGGTAGTAAAACTCTTATCTGAAGTATTGTGCCGAAAAACAAACAGCCTGGACGACATACAACTGGATTTGTTGAATTGAACTGAGTTGCCGCGAACTGCATCCAAATATTAATTACGAGTACTAGCCCTGTACACAACACTGGCACTGGTGCAGTTTAGCATATTTGTTCAGTAATTAACTGATAGCGTATGCGAGTCAACGACCCGACCAGTTTACTCATAACTGGCGTAATCGTACCACTTCTGAACGAGATCCTTTTTTATAAATGTAAATGGTGTTTGACGAGTAGTAGTGGTAACGGCAGCTAAGAAAAGGAAGTTGAAAAAATTCTGTATCATTATTATTTTTTGTTAAAGCTCATTATGTGAATTTGATTTAGGCAACACTATGGAAATTATAATTTTTGTCTCTTTCTGAAATATCTGCAGTAGCCTACCGACCACAAAAAGAAATTGTAATATATACCCAAGTAGTGAATTCTTTTCTACTAGTTTAGTATTAACAAATGAATGCTTACTGAATAAAATGCACTCTCTTGGTTCAAGATTTGTTGTCCTTTACATAGAATTGATGACTAAAGCGTTCTTGTGCTATTCAGACAACGATAGGAGCAAACACATGAGAAGAACATAACTAATTTATGTTTCTATGTAGTCATGAGTAACGGTAATGAAACAGTGAAGGGCGTTTACGCGTAAATTATAATTTTTTACCTTACACGAGTAGAAAATGTAGATAAAGCACTTTGGCGTAGATTTTGAGTATCAAATGTAACGAGTATATTATGGCTAAAGTATACTAAGTACACGCTAAAACTAAACAGAAATTATTTTATTTCTAACGTCCCATTGGTTGAATTCCTTACTATTTTAAAATATAATAGTTTTTATCTATTATACAACTATTACTATATAGATGTGTTATAAATAACATTTAAGGATAATTTCTAAAAATAATTTTTAATTTTCAATGAGCCACTTTGTGTACAATTGTAGATAAAGTATATTATTCAGTTCGTGTATAATGGACCATATTATACTCGAATATTAAAACAATTTGCGTGTAATATGCTAATATGGTCTAAATTATATATTTTAGTAAGTCATCATGGTATCCAAATAGTTTTCTTACTCTTTGAGGCATAAAAGACAAAGCATACCTGCGCGTTTCGAAGTCTTTTCTTCCATAACTATATCAGGTAATCTCCCTAAGAAGCTGACCTTTTACATGCTATCAAATTATGAAGCGCATATTTAACATACAAAAAATGTATTAAGGCATTATAAATAATTACTTATCACTTGCTACTTGCTTCTTTATATCAATGTTGTACCTAGTTCACCAATGAGAACTGTGTGTATATACTGCTAATACAGCACAAAAAAATTGACCTGCGATTAAAAAGATTGCTATAAAAAAACAAGGGTAGCGCATGAAATTGCCCGTAGTAAAATCACAATTCAGAAAGCTACAAAGTGCTTTTGACAGCACGTTTGTCCTGCTTAGTCTCTGGACTTCCGGCCTTAAATGACGTATGCCTAAACAAGTTATTGTTGTTTGAACATTTGCCTGGCAAAAACCGAATTACAACAGGGTAGTATTTTGTTTAGTTAACAAATAATAAAAATAATAATAAGATACGGAAAAGTAATATTACGTTTGAGGCGTTTTGAGCAATACTGATAATAAACACAATTAAAACGCTAAATATTTCTAGATTTGTGTTTATCTACACAATGCTATTTTCTACAGTAGACTTTCAAAGTACAATATTACATAGTTTATGCGTAGATAATAGGGTAATCTACATGGTGTATTCTACGCGCCCATCATTGTAATGAAATCAGAAGTATTCAAAGTGTTCTTCTATTTTGGAAATAGACAGATAGCTACTGGGGGTCAGGTCTGGAGAATAGAGAAATGTTTAAAAATTTATATCCAGAATTATGAATGCTAGCCATCGAAACACAGCTTATGTTGTCCAGAGTGTTGTCTTTGTGAGAAGCAACCTGGTCTCAATTTTCTTCTCCCTTTTTCCTCGTTTTGCTTTAAGAGGAGGGAAACCTCTTAGATCAAAGTGACGGACAAAAGTAATTTTCGCCTAAATTCATCAGGATATCTATTAATGATCGCCATAATTTTCTCCACAGTAACCTGGTTGAAAAGCTTCTTAACCCTGTATTCCAAATAAAAATTTGTACAGTTAATGGGCGCTTGAAAAATCTCCTCAGCTCCCGCTTCTCCATAAGTCCTGCAAAGTGACATAGGTAAGTGTTTCTTTAAACATCGATGTGTAATCTTTACTTGAGACGAATTCACTCTGGCCTTACCAAGGGTTCTTTACCTCCGGCTTTTGTTAGTAGGTCTGGCCTCACATTTCCCTCGCTGTCTTGGTGTCCACGAACCCACTCCGTAATAACTCTGTTGTGTGCTCCCAAGATACAAAATGCATCTTGGAGTTAATTTCAATGGACGATGCTTAATACTAGGAGAATTTAATGTATTTTCGTGTAAATTGATACGCAAATATCGTTTAATCAATGCCATTTTTAACACGAATGGGGTCTTTCTTAAGGTGACCAACCGTCCGGATTTAGCCCGGACAGGTTTGTATTTTAGTTTATGAGTCCGTATTTAATAAAATATGGCATCCGGATTTTCAAAATTTTGTTTGGATTTGTCCGGTTTTTTAGGATTTGGCTAAAAAGTGTGCAAAATATGTGCACAACATTATGTAGATGGCTAATTGTTAGGGCATGCGCGAGAAAATATTGTAACGACCGGTAAGTCGCCATATTGCTCGTTCGTAGGGCAGCGAGTCTGCGCACTAACTCCCTGGTTTGACAAAGTGAATGGCGGTTGGTGAGATGTTGTTTGTTGTGACGTTGTCGTGACGTTTCGTATTATAATCTTTACTACTCATGCGTCTGACCCTATATGTCCGAGGATCACAAAATCTTATTAGTATTACATTAAACTTCTAGGTATTTAGTTCTGTGATGTCAGCGCGCAATTGCGTAGCCAGCATAACCTAATGCCTGACTGTTCCTCTTTACTCTTTACTTTATCCTGTATTACAAACAACACCATGGAGGCGACCGGATTTTCTGGTTTGGAAAGTTGGTCACCTTAGTCTTTTTGGATCTTGCCTGTTCAGGAGTCGGCTGTTTTCGAGTTTTTGATGAGAAAATAAGAATTATTTCTGTCGTAAGATTACATTAAATGATTTTTAGATATTAGAGTATGAACATGGTTGCCATGTGTGCCGGTTGGGTGAAAACCAGTACAGGTGTAAAACCAGACAATACTTGTAATACGTTACATGTATGCAGTTCAGTTGCCTCATGTTCTACATATGCTAGAAACACGCACTAACAGTGAATAAATGGAGGGTCGATTATCACTGCCAATCTTAAACCTGTTAACATGCTATGAAATAAAAGTATTTGACAACATTGTACACCGATGCCAACTTAAATCAGTTCAATCATTGCCTCTGCATTGTGCTCACGGATATCTTATGATGGTAATGGAAGTACGTCATTGATGACGCAACTTTAAAGTTCTGTAAACAGCCGTATAGATGAAATCACACAAGGAAACGTCAACATCATCATGAAAGAGCAACCTAAACAAGATACAGAAATCGAACAACTGTATAAAATTCTAAGAGTTTAATTCACAATGTGTCCTAGACTAGGACTCCTAGTGTTATGCATTACTATTAATATTGTTGCTGTCGCTATAGTGAAGTAGCTCCGTCTATATGGTTAAGTATATAAAAGAAATCACAAAATAGTCGTACATAATATCCTGGAAAACGTAAACAGTATGCATAGTAGTTGTACATGTCCCAAGCGACAGAAGAGCGAACGCTGGTTTAATCAATCAATCAATTTAGATATTAGAGTATAAAGAATTCTCAATAGACAATATAATTCCAGGAAAGTTAACCTTATTTTTATGTATAAGCTGCTATTGTATAAGTAGGACGATTTAAAGACGTGCAGCCATGTTTATTTTGCAAGCTACATCGGATTTTCAATTCTGCTGATCTAAAGTTTAGTTTTAGACCGAATATAAGTCATCACTATCCACCATAGTTCGATTCACAAATTAATAATAAAATGCATACGCTCTGTAAAAGTTTCACGAACTTAAAAAAAACTGTGAGATACTCAATATAATACGCCTATCGCTACAAAGTTTTGTTGAAGAAAATACTGACAAGCCGAGAAAAAAAACTAGAAATCGTATTATTGTGAGGCTACTTCATCTCCGATTTCCTAGCAATTTCATCTTCGAATGCTATACCTAGTAGCAGCAATACTTTTTATTGTAAATACAAAGAGCATATGCAAGACTAGGTGATAAAATCCAGAAAGTTCATTATAGAGGGTCATATATACTAGTAAAAGTAATAGTAAAACACTTGTTTATGATCCTACTTCCAAACTTTCATTTTTGACAAATCAAATGCCAGCATTTCATACTTGTCATACTTGTTAAGCCACCGAAGAAGGCTGCTTGACGGTTGATATGCTAGCATTTGGTTTTGCCATAAATAAATGTTTGAAATGACAAAACCAAACAGTCTTGGCATAAGCAGTTGAATGTTTTATTTTTTCATCAAGAACACGCTTATCGTGGTACATAACATAAATAACAATGTAAGCTTAGAACGCATCCATCTTACGTGCGTTCACTACGACGGTACCGAACCAAAAGTGAAACAACTACTCTTGAAAGAGGCAGTAACTTGGATCTCCAGCTAGACATCTTCTGTTCTTCGTTATCATCGACAAAGCGGATTTCACTAACGCTTTTTTAAATTCTGATATTTAAAATTCTAAAATACAGAATAGTAAACGGCGGCCGTTGAAATACAACTTATGTGAGCCATTGTAAAAGCATGCCGCATTTCACTTCTTCTGATGTCACGCAGTGGTCAAATCTGGACCATTTACTATGTTTTCTTTTGTTTATAAATGATACAGTTGGATGTTGTCTTCATCAGGTGCTTCTCCCTCAACACCCCACACCTCTCACATGCACCTGGTTAATAAACATGGGCTATTTCAGAATTCAATTGCTGAAACACTCATCTGAATGTCCAAAGAGACAGCGGACCTGTCGAGTGCTATGACATCGTGCCACGCACGGTATGTCCACGGCCAACTTGGTCGTGCGAATAAAGAGTTGCGTGCGGCCTCGATATACGGCGGGCCAACGACCAACTCCAATGTTACGGAGACAAAACAGTTGGTAGGAAATCACGCTGAGCTAAAAGATGCGAATTGGATTTCGCGTGGTGGACAGCATGACTTTCGAGACTTCGAGACATATCGATACGAATCATTGTTGGTGATGATTAACCGAACTCGGAACAAAAGAATAACAATCTAAATGAGTGTTACGTGGCTTTGTTTCCTTTTTGCTCTGTTTGATACAAGCATAAACACTGATTCAATTTGTTTGTATTTATTGTTTCCATTTTGACGAAGAACTGGGGTATGAGTCAAATGGTGATGCAGCGCACTACAACTTCATAATAATTTGGTTGCTTCAGGTAGATACTTTAATACAATGTATCTGTGCGTAAGTTGTCAATTATGTTAACATCGTCAACATATCATTTATACTTGATCCTTCGCATGCGTTTTATAGATTATCCAAATTGTTTGTGAAAAGTTATATGTTCTTTTCTCCACTTGTGAAAATTGAGATGGTGAATCCGCTTAAAAATATATATATATATAATATAATATTGAGATATGTGAATATTCAAGTAATCCTTCTACAAGTATCGAAAGTGTAGAACTAATGTTTCATGTACGATACCACATATGGTCGTTTATAATATTTGATTTATTAATACGAGTATTACTATCTGAAAACTAGTTGAAATAAACCTGTTCGGTGTGATTGCGGTTTTTATGTTATATGCTAAAGTCCAGCTGGACTTCAATAGTGTAAAACATTTCTTTATAGAGTTATAAAAATGTTAACCATTTTAAAAATGAGTGAAAAACAATCATGGGAGGAATAAAGACCTAGGATGAAAGAAGACTGCTTGGAAAGTCAAAAAACAGTTATATAACACATTGAAATAGTTAAAAAGCACCTAGACCAGCAAACATAAAACATAAAGAAGAAAATATCTAAACTATGGAAGCAAACTGTCTCTAATTACAAGAACTGACAAAACTAAATTAAAAAGAGAGGAAGAAGTACAACATGAAGGCAAAATGAAAGTAAATATGACCTAAAACAAACAACAATAGCAGAAATAAACTATACCGTAAATAAATTAAAACTAGAAATATGTTTAAGCTAAAACGAAGTTACACCTGAAAATGGTTCTCTAAGACAAATGTGTTTTTGTTCGATGTTTAGAATACGGTTTCGGAAACTAGCGGAGATAGAAGGAGGGTTAAATAGGGTGCGTCTTGCAGTTTTGTGAGCCTAGTTTATTACATTTTTGAAAAAGTTAGTGGTCCACTAGGTATTTTGAAAAAAACACATGACGATACCTTCATATTTCTCTAACGTCGCGATTTTTATTTTATACAAAAAATGTAAAAACAAAAGTTGTAAAAAATGATTCCGTCAATTAGATAATGTAATTTAATTTTACATATAAGCTGCCATTTTCGAAATATAGTATAATAGTATTTTTTTACAAAACAGCACCACTCAATAATTAGTGCATTTATATGTTTGAAAATGGTCTTATTCCAAAACTCGTGATAGAAATCTTTACGTGAACCATTTTGTGCAAAATAAGCGGTGTAATAATTAAATGCGTAAAAGTGTAGGACAAAAATAATCTGAAAGATAGACCATGCAATTGGCCATTATTTTGGCACAAAATATTAAGTGCAGTAGTAGTTGAAGCTTGATATCTTTCAGAAAAGCATTCATTTATCTCTAAATATTTCGTAGTAGTAAGTGCTGTTTTTTTTTTAATAAGTGGGTTTCTTTCCATCGTTATCTCGAATATATCTTATCCTTTTCTCGAGGAGCCAAGGCTTAATATGATTGTTGAAAAAATGCATGGCTTATGGCAGTATTTTCCGGTTTATTCTGATTTTAACGTATTTAACCATGGACAATGAAAACAAATGAATTAAATATCAATCCTTCAAATGTTGACATTTAGCTAGAAAAGTAGTTTGTTCTTTTTTGAATAAAGTAAACGTATTCAAATGATAAACAACAAGAGAATGTTAATCATTAAACATAAAATTTAGAGTATGGATAAAAGTAATATCCAAACTACTGTTGAATAAATTAGAAAAATATTAGTTGCTTGGTTATGTGTGATGATAAAACTATTTTTCTAATAACTTCAAAACGAAAAATGACATTAGTCTCGGATTTTTTTTTGTTCTTACATAACAGCCTACAAAACGAAGCTAAAAAAATATACCGGACCATTAAAATTTTTTGAGAAATCGAGAAAAACATGATAATCTTTCAAATGGCAGCTACTTGGAGAAACCAATTTCTGAAAAATTAACCATTAGTATTAATCTTCTTGAAACTCCCTCTAAAATGAATCCTAGTTCGTTAAATTTGGTTGAAGCGTTTATAAGATATAACACCTAGAAGTTTGGATACTATTTTGGTTTGTAATTAGGTTACCATGGCAACCAGAGAAAAAATGTAATGAAACTTCTGGTAATTAAAGAGATTCTAAAAATTCTATTTTCCACCTAGATTTGACCTGCAAATTGTGGATTTATTTGTGTTTATTTGTAACGTGACGGTAAATGCGCCCCCCTAGCGGAAAATTTAGGAACTTCAAAATATTTTTAGTGAAGTTCTCTGGTACCTTTTTATTCAAAAATTATTTCCTTAAAATCGATAGCGATAGCCGCTCCGTACCCTTGGTGGATCACTCTGTAAATAATTGAGCTCATTCCTTCATCAATTGTTCAACTTATCTACCCATGAACTGAGCAACAATAACACCTAATTTACATCTGCGGATTTTGCGGATACGTTTTTAGCGGGATAAATTAAAATTATATAACTATAAATACAAAGTAAATATCATTCACCGTTTGATAGAGACGATAGATTAAGCAAAAAATTGCACCTGACGTACCTGACCTGACCTGACCTGACCTGACCTGACTTGATTACAGGTAATTTCTACGTAAAAATGTAACACTGCAAGAACTTCTATTTGCCAAAAACCTAGTTATGGAAGCCGAAACTGAATGAACGCCTTAACAAAATCTTGAATTATACAAAAAAAGAACCTGGTAAAATCAACATAAAAACATATAGGGCAAAAAGTAGTAAAATCACAAAAGAAAGAATACACAGAAGCAGGATCTATGCACGTTTAAGTACTGGAACAGGCTTCGGACAACAATTATCTATAATAGAATAATCTGGAAGAACAAGTAAGAAGATAAAAGAAAAACTTGAAACAGCTGAAAGATTTAATAACTAAAATAAAATTTTGTAGACAAGACACAAAACTGAAACCTCGTATGCAATTCTAAGAGCTTTGATCTCGAAAGAACATAAGTAAACACGTTGTGTAACAGGCGTACGTCTTTTCATACTACTATTGCGATATTATAGCGCCACAAAACAAAGAAAAAAGCCATATCAGTCCGCTCGGCCCGCCTTTCCCGTCTACAGCCTTTTTGCCCGTTTATTAAATCGTTAATATTTATCCGAGGCAAAAATCCATTATACTTGACTTTATGTAAGTCGTAATCGGCGTTTTCTAACGGGAGCCAAGCCGGCCAAGGGCAAAGAAAGCCGTGCAACTAGAGAAAAAATATTTACGCGGGGAGGGTATTCACCCGTGCTATCGCCTTTGGGCTTGGCGAAATCCAGGATATGAAAGAACCGAAGGTGGGGCCCGCCCGTTTTTGTAGATATTGCAAAACTAGTTTCTCGGTCGTAGACAACGCAAGGGACCATACGTGATTTTTTCCTTTCGGTCTTTGTGTAATCTTTATCAACAGTTGGGTTCGTCGGGTTTAGAAATAATTGGACGCATTGACCACGGTTTTTGCACATAACACATATTTTTTTAGAAAATAACTGACTTATGATTGGAATACATGAGGATAGTTCATTATTACTGTTCTTACTTCAAGTGGCGTTGAATAACAAATGACAATCTTTTCATGTCTTTCGACATTAGTATGTGAATTATCTTTTTGTGTACCATGTACCCTCATGAACAGTTCGTTTTAGTTGACATTATACTGACTCTATACATATACAAGGTTAGCCAAAATACTTGGTTTTCCTTTGTACACACGATTTTTGAAATGAAATCCAATGGGCCTAAATCGGGCGACACAGTAGGGTATTCAATAGGTCCACGACATGCTATCCACTGCCCGGGGAAGATTGATCCAGATACATAATGTAACGGAGTGCAGCCAATGCTTTGTCACAAAACAAAATGTTTGAAAATTTTTTATCATCATTGGTCATGTCCTTCATCAATGCACAAAACTGCATTCTCTCAAGACCATCTTCAATTAATTTATGGAGAAGGAGTACCTTGTACGATTTGTATATTGTTCTTTTTAATATTGATTGATTGATCAATTGAACCAGCATACAGTAATCATTTTTGCCGCTCTCGGATATACCGCCGGGTCGACTAAGTCTTCGCTGGGTTGGAGGGATGACACACTTGTAGGWAGTGGACTCCCACGTAGTGACMATGMAATGGAAAGGTTTGCAGGTTGTACCTAACAACAACTTTCCTTAGATATTTCTGTGTTTGATGTTGGCTCGGCGCATTATTCTTCTTCCTAGTACCAGCTGCTCTTTGGAGTTGTGTGCAAATTTAGGACCTCTTTATTTATTATTTTCTTATTTTTGTATGTTGTCATTAAGATTCATGTTTCTTGCTTAGGTTGCTCTTTTTTGATAGTGTCTATATGTCTCTTGCTGGAACTCTAGTTGGGGTGACGTTGCTCTACTGGCTATTTCTCCTATGTGTGTACTAGTTTTTTTTCTGATTGAGTACAGTATTATCATACTATTATGGTGCTTTTTTACTTCATATATCCATTGTTGTGGCTATACCTAGTTCATAGTTCTTGAACAGTGTCTATCAAGCTAGTTCTGAACTTCCATATATTTGCTCTAATGCGATTTACAGWTTTTGTGCTTATTTCTCTGGTAGGGTTTGTGTGTTCTCTTGTACATTTGGTGAGCCAGTATGCTTCGAAGGTAGTTTCTCTCTTCCAGGATTTCCTGTATCACATTTGTGTGTTATCTTTGTATACAATTGGCTAGATACACGGCACTACTTCACTGTAGCGATAACGATAATAACAATAGCAACGCGACCACAAGGATGTAACACTAGACCACATTATGAATTAAATTCGAATTTGACTTTGTTGTAGAATTATCATCAATAGAATAAAAACTACTATCGACACCTACATAACCTGCTTTAATGACGCTTTATGTGGTTTATTTAAAAACAAGATTTTTAAATCAACTAAACTAAAATTTCCTCAAAATGCCTATTGGTGGTGCACGTGCTGCTTCTAACGAAGAAATCGCTAATACTTTGTTTGGTAATTTAGAATCGGGATTAGATGAAATTCTGCATTGTTGTATTTGAAATTTTGACGAAGAGGTTTAGCGGATAAACATGCATTGTAAATAGTTATTAACAAGTGGGGAATTAACTGTGCCGAATACATAATGAATGCATCAAATACCTGTACTTCCTTAATAATATTTGCAAATGCGGATGAAAGGTTAACAACAGTCTATGTTAATTAAAATCGCAAAATGTCTATGATACCTGGACCGAAAGTAGCATTACTAATGAACAAAATAACCGAACGCATTCTGGGTGGTTCCAAAACCAAATATTTAAAGACCGGTATAATACATATTTGTTGCTTCCGCTTCTTAAACCTTAAGTAGGTTCTAAGGCCTTAATTCCAGATAATCTAAGTTCACACTTAAATATGACAGTTACGAATGAGTGCGAATTGTTACGCGAACCAACACTGCACTTCTTCTTCAGGCCTCTTTAGTAGACTTTACATTGATGGAAACAAATTCTTCATGAAATTAGAAATACATTTGTACCAAGGATGAAAAGCTGAATTTTTTTGGACGAGTTAACAGAAATTATAGAAAAGGTGGAGGTAAAAAAAGGGGCAAAAAGTCTGAATTCAGAAAGGATGGAACATTTCCCTTAAACTTGGTAAATGTAGATTAAGTCACTTCATTACAACAGCTGATGTGGAAATAAACGGTCAGGTCAGGTCAGGTCAGTAATAGTGTCATTGAACATCTTAACAAAGCACGACGTGTAGCCACACCTAAAAGACTAAATGTACCCCCGTGAAAATCCAACTATAATACGATGACCAATGATTAATGMTAGTTATCGTCATTATAGCCAGATGAAAACTAAAACTAGAACACAAGTTCCGAATTAACAGAAAAAAATATGTTTACAATTTGTAGTAAATTTTGAAGGAACTTATTTTCAATCCGGAAAACAAAAGTTTGTGAAACAGGGGCTCACATCAGCGTAATGATGGCTCATGGAAAATAAAAAATGAAAATGGTTTGAATATAAAAATGAAAAATGTAGTAACAGCGACATTGTTATGAACCTGCCTGCACAGCACAGAAAAATAGCTTTTTGTTGGGTTTTCTCAATAACAACTCCATCATTTATTTTCTATATATTGGTGAGAATCTGTATTCATGTATCTTTTCCTTTGCATGCACTTTTTTGGCATATAAGTAACCACTATTATCCATTTACAATAACTTCCAGCTATTTCGGTATGTATGTGAATCTACCAATAACAATGAAGAGCAGCTTTAGGGCATGAATGCCCCATAACAACATTAGCATTGAAATACTGAACTGTGCCAAAGTAATCCAATTTGTTTTTTTTTAATTTTTTGTAAGTAATATTAAAGTCTACGGTAACGTAAATAACACCAGAAGGTTGCGCCTTTGATATGGTATATATTTGCTTTGTTTCAAGAAATAGGAACTGATATAATTAAAAAAAAGGAAGGCACTTCTGGAAAATGGGCTTATTACCACAATAAGTTTATAAAGCTATGGTTAAAATCTATATCTGTGCAACGCTGTTAGCATCGCAACCAGCTACAAATAGATCTGTTTTGCTATTATCATTGCTCCTCAGTGCAGTTTAGGTCTACTGCATGAAGCATGAAGACCACTTTCCATGACTACTTCGGAAAACGTTGAACACGCCCACGATATGGTTTTTGAAGGTCTGCGAATTGGGTTCGGGCACTGGATTGTTGTAAGGGGTCTTTTGGTTAAATGGATTTTGAGATGTTTGAATGCCGATGAGTTGCGCAATCGATTCTGGACGTTGCAGGAAATGTAAAACAGTTCTTCAAATTTGCACCGGCTCGTAGGTGTGAATCCAAAGAGCGGAAGCATTCCGGTTTTTAGTGGCTTAGAATTAGTTAAGTCTTGAAGGTATTTGTCGAATAAACTTATGATTCCTTACACTGTAGTGTTTTACATGACTCTTTTGTCCCTGTTGCAACGCTTGGACGAAAACAATTGTTTTTTATAGTCAATACGCCAAGATATACACGCAACAGACATAAAGACGTGTTCAGATTGCATTCGTCTCATTGAAATGTTTGACATACACCCATTTGCAACGTGCCAGGATGGAGGAGCATGATAAATATTGGAAAATTACCCACATAACCCCGAACTAGGTGTAAACGAACGTTTCAAATCCGTTACGTTAATAATCTACAAATAAAACGGGCAGCTCCGCCGTTTGCGCAATTTGCGCGATATTTCCGCAAAATATCACGTTTCGCGCGCACCTGAGTATCAATTTACGCGGCGGTGAACGGATTTTATTAATCAGATGAAATTTCAAGATCGGCCGCCGTGAAATTTTCGAAACGGCACGCAAATCGCGCACCTACGCCCACTGTCACTCTATGTTCCTTTTTAKGCGGTTCAATGAACTTGGGGCTTTCATAACGCTTATTTKTTTAATGGAGAAATCGCCTAATAAATATTTATTTTGTACGTGTGCGCCGTGAAAGAGGTTCTCTTGCACGGTGTGCGCCTTCGGAGACCGGCTGAGTGATAAGCAAAGGTCACAGTGGTTGTTAAAGGGTTGCCCCGGGCCAATTGATGACTAAAGGAAAATAGGACAAGGATATTTTGCGATGTAGAGTTAGGAAGTACCAGTTCTGCCTTTAAATTTGAATACCGGATCGCTACAAAGTATGGAATCAGCAAGATATTTCAGGTTCTGCTCGACCGATTTTTCTGAAATTGTGCATGGGCCTATGGGTAATTAAAATGCATTTTCTGGAATTTTTTCAACTCTGTGTGAGCTCTCGTTTCCGAGGTATGAGCGCAAGTTGCATTTTTTTTAATGGGAAGGGGGTCAAAAGGCACTTAATTGAAAAGAATATTTTTTCCTGATTTCAAAAATGTATCACACTTGTACAATTTATTGCTTCTGAGTTAAGAAAAGTATGAGAACAAACTTGGGTCTTGCAAAAAATACTTCGTGATAAAAACCATATTCGTTATCGCTAAGTAAGAACAAAAACTCTAAGAGTCTCAATTTTCCTCTTGACTGCTGATAATTTTCATTCACTTTGTTATTTGCAATCGCAATGCCTTACTTATAACATGGTCCTATCGAAATTTTGATGATGATTGGATAGGCGAAGTTATTCGGATATAGTTGCACTCTACGATGCAACCCATGAAGATCGTGAACCAATTGCCAGATCAACAGTTACCTATTAAAACATTGCAACGTTTTGACCAAAACGGTGGTGCTAAAAATTGTCAAAAACCAGAACATTCAAAGGTGAGTGAGGAAAGTAGCTTGAATGTTCTTTTAGATGTGCAAGAGAATCCCAAGTGTTCCGTACAACAGTGTGCTCTCATTCACCATATTAGCAGAAGATCTGTTCAGAAAATTTTGAAACAAGAAAAATTTCATCAATACAAAATTCACTTATTACAAGAACTAAGCGAATATGATTTCGATCGTAGGATAGAATTTTGCGAAACTGCAATGAATATGACAGATGAAGATAGAAACACTTTAAATTGGATCATGTTTTCTGATGAAGCGACTTTTTGCCTCAATGGTAATGTGAATAGACATAATGGCAGATATTGGTCGGACACAAATCCACATTGGATGGAACAAGTCCACACACAACACCCTCAGAAAGTGAACGTCTTGTGTGGTATTATCGGTGATCACATTATTGGGCCATTTTTCATCGACGGAAATTTGAATGAAATTTGAATACAGCTCTTGCGCGAATACATTATACCAGAACTTATTCGCCTGTTCCCTAATCGTGGAAATGCTGCGCGTCCTTCTGAATAGATATGGTTTCAGCAAGATGGTGCACCGCCATGCGATATTTCCAGATAAATGAATTGGTAGGCGCTGAGCGATGGAATTCCCAGCACGTTCCCCTGATCTGAAGCCGCTTGATATTTTCCTGTGGAGGTATCTAAAAAATCGTATTTATGCTGATCGGCCACATAATGCAGAAGATTTAAAATGACGAATCAGGGCTGAAATTCAAAACTTACCTCCAAATATGCTACAAAGAACATTAGAAAACTTTTACTCAAGGCTGTTTTACTGCCAGGAAGTAAATGGGGAACATTTTGAGCCCCTTCTGTAATGTAAGTCTGAAAAAAACTGCATTGTTCACGGAATCATGTTTTCCTTTTTTAATTTTGGGACAACAAATTAATAAAACTAGACAAAGGTTATCCCCAGTTAAGGAGAAATGGTAATACCTGTTTTTTTGTCCATTTTAGCAATACAGAAAATTGTTTTTATTTTTATTTTTTTCTTTGTCAGGCTCAATTATTGTATTTACACTTTTCTTAACTCAGAAGCACTAAATTGTAAAGTGTGATACATTTTTGAAATCAGGAAAAAATAACATTTTCAATTATGTGCGTTTTGACCCCCTTCCCTTTAAAAAAATGCAACTTACGCCCATATCTCGGAAACGAGAGCTAACACGGAGTTGAAAAATTCCAGAAAATGCATTTTAATTACTCGTAGGCCCATGCATAATTTCAGAAAAATGGGTCGAACAGATCCTGAAGTATCCTGCTGGTTCCATACTTTGTAGCGATCCTTTATACTAGGTTCTGGGAGTATGTAAAACGATTGCAGGAAAAATTTGTACACACCATTTTATGATATTTTTCAAAGCTATTATTTTGTGGTAGTTTACATATTAAAAAAGCAAAAATGTATTACAGAAAACAAAAAGAATTAACATTACATAATTAACCAAAAGAACGAAGCCAAGAGCAATATATATCATGCATTTTGATATGATGAGGGTTAGATTTTCTGGGGGTAATTTACGAGATGCTGATGTGATAGTGGTAGTGGTGATAATAGCGATGATAAAATTTATTCAATGCCGCCAGTACTTAAAAAATAGTAAGCTCACCAGATATAGAAAACTCCATCCATACCTTGTAAAGGAAGAGTCGCGCTAAACGGAAAAGAATGATTAGGAGACATTATTTATCATCCAAGCCAAATTCAACTTCTCCGGCCAGCGGATACTTTCAGCTCGACATAATACGAAGAAGAAAAGCTCAGCCAATTGTAAAAATACTACATGGAAAGTAAAAATCCGACACAACGCGATTGTACAAAATCAGGTTATGTGCACACGAAGTTGTATAACAAATATGCGCACGAAATCATGCAGAAAATTCCTCCAAGGCTAAAAAATATAGACCGCCCGATTTAACGATGTAAAATTTTCACAGCTCAAAACAAATCACCTACTTCATAGATATTTTCATATTCAGACTCCAACATTTAAACAAATCTAAGTACCTAAAAAATAGCCCACGAGGATGTGAAAACAGGAACAAGTAGAAATCATCACATCCATTATCTTACAATCAGCATCGAGCCAGACATTCAACGCTCATTTCAAACAAGTGAGCCTCAGAACAAGCATGTATACAAATATACAAAAAATTGTTTACATAAAAAGCTGTAACACGGTTAAGTCATTCTTAAATTCCAACAATTGGCTTGAAGATGATTTGGCACTGCTGTTCGCCCCAAAGTAAAAACTACCACTTCAAATTTAGAAATACATCCAGGAAAATAATATTTAGCCATCGTGACGCGTTCACTTGATGAAAGCACTCCATTAAAAGACGCCAAAAGTGTTTTAGTTAAATTAAAATATTTGAAAAGACCAAAAGACCAGTTTCACTTTCAGAGTTATTATGCTATTTCCAGAGCACCGCACGCATAGAGGTTGCGGGTGTTTGATTCGAAAATAAAGTTTAGTTCTTAAATTTTCAAAAATGTTAATATTAATAAACATGTAGCCTACGTTGAATGGTTTTAATCCTTCACTCGTTGTGAACAATCTAAATTAATTAAACGATTGTGAGCGCTGGCTGATAAATCTCGTGAAACAAATCACTTAGAACATAATCAGCATATTCTCAAGCTACCTATAATTAATAAAATACAGCCTATTCTATCTTGAATGCCACAGCGTGTAAGTCTTGTTCAGATTTAGTCTTAGCTAGATAGCTATTTATTTTTCATGAATGTATGAATGCCTTAAACATATGTATTTAGTTTTGCAAAAACCATTCATGCTAAAATCGAGGCTTAAACCAGCCATCACATAAATTTCCAAGTGAGGAAGTTGTTTTCCTTCTTCATTTGTATCTTTTTCTCATAATTTTGCATCTACTATTTGTCTTAACAATTCGTATTTTTTGCCCTCTGGTAGTTTATTGTACTTATTAGGCTTTTCTTTTATTTCCACTTCAGTACCTATTCTTATGAATTACTTTGGTATTTGCTATTCTCTTCAGCCTAGGCTACCTTGTGCATTCTCCTACAATACCATAGAAATGGTGTTCAAGCCTCTACACCGTAAAGAAATGTAATAATACACAATATAGTGTCTCAGTATTCTTATGTGCCATCTCAATATGTGTTATATTATCTCTTTAATCAAAATACGCCTCAGAGTATTTGTGTGTGTATTCATCCCATCAAGCCTTACATTGGCAATAATGATCAGCCGAATATTTGGAATTATTAAATGTACTAATTATAAATTTTGTTTTCCTCAAATTGATGTTAAGCCGGCGCTTTATTGCATTCTGCAGATGTCTAAGTTGTTGACAAGGAAATTACTAACTGTTGATGATAATACCTACCTTGGTAGTTTCTTAATGTTTAGGGTGTTCAAAAGAAGAAGATACCATAAAAAACACGATGCATGATTAGGGAGCTTTGTGCGTATTTAAATTTACTGGAGATAATATGTAATTGTTTTACAAAATGCATTAAACCGTCAAATATTTCTGACTGTGTTATTTTGCTACACGACTTGAATTTCGTAAAACGTCCAACAGAGTTTCGCCAGACATGAGTTTTTGTAAGTTATGTATCTAATTTGGTTGATTGGACTGATTTTATTTAGGTTTTTGTTGATAAATAATTGTGTAAACTTGTCACTTTATAATAAGAATTATGCAAGGTAGTGACTACTATTCTCAAATAAAAGAATTGTGTGCTGGTGCTACGTAATCTTCAACTTTTGGGCTGAAGGTCATTAAATACAGAGAAAAATTTAACATGCAGAGTATACCTATATTAGATTAAAAACTAAACTATTATGTTATTTTAAGCGCTGTCCTGCTAGAGACTTGTAGAGGTATTAAAAATATTATATGAAGCAACAATAGCGGTTAATAGCTCCTAATCAAAACAAGTGAACGAAATTAGAAAGATTTTAGACTATGATTATTAACAACGACTCTATAAATTTATTGTATAAAGAATTTTACGAAAGGCAAAGTACAATTAAGGCATGATTTAAAAAGATTTAATATAAAATGTATTTAAATATACTAAATAAATAATATATCCTTAAATACACTATATATATCATAATCTGTACAGATGTGTTATTAGCCGCCCTGTTTTACATCAATCAAAAAGTAATAAGATAAACTAATTAAATGCAACTAATTGGTCAATGTAATTCATTGTTATTTTGCGGTTTGCAAGACACATGTCTTAATGCATTGGTATTTCTCCCGCAACCGCAACAGAATTTTCATCATTAATAGCTTAAACAATTCTGAAACGCTTATTTGCAATGCAAAACTGCGAAACATTTTTGTAATTAGGTTTACAAGATCCTTCAGCAATTTAACTCTGTTTCATACCAGACAAATTACTTAGTCGTTAATGTTAACAAGACTTGCTCTAGTTTGCTGTTTGACTCAAGTTAGTAAGTCGTTGAATTTAGTGTACCGAATAAGACCGTTAGTTTTAAAACCGCTGTTTGTGTCGTTAAGATCAGATTTCCTTGGATTGCTCGAAGGAAGGAAGGTTTTAGTGACATCTTTATCTGGCGATACACAAAACTGGAAACTCCTTTCATGGAGATGCTGCAAATTGTAGAATCATATTGGAAAACAAACTGCTTCAATCTTCTTTCATGTTGAACAACGTTTTATACACATAATCCGCTTTTTAACATCATTATCTCGGTCATACCTCTGAATAAACGTAAGCCCGTGTTAATTCGGAGAAATTTGAAGGTTAGAAAGTAAAGCTATCCTCTTACGAAATGTCTTTGCCTTGATCACTTTCACTGGCAGTAGGAATGTTATCAACAAGGTAGTGAGAACAGGTATCAATAAACAAGCGTTGTGGTTGGCGTGAAAAAGACTATTCGATGAAGGTTAATTTCGTTAGGTGTTTTTCTACAATGGCTCCATCGCTGCTGCTTTTTCGCTAAAGACGGAAGCATTTAATATTACTATAGAACAAGGTCAACAAATTTATAGCCCTTATCAGTAGACCTACCGTTTAAAAAACGGTGCAAGATCTGATCAACTAATTCGGTAAATGGAATCATAGTTATGGACATATACAAGGATCTTCATTTTTTAATTTGATGACTGACAACTAGTAGTTTGATTGGATCAGTAGCCCTCTTTACGAGAGTAAAGAGAAAGAGAGATCTTTCTTTTCTTAAAAAATAAATTATGAGCAACACATCAATATTGTAGTAACTCGTTTACTTCTTGTGAAGAGGGAAATGTCTCAGTGAATGAAATAGTTCAAGCAAATAAAAATTTACTTGGTGCTAAGTCTAGACCAGGCATTTTGATGTTAGGCCAAAAGTAATTTGCTTAAGAGTGCCATAACAATAGAAGAATTCACAGGTCATGTCTCTCGCTATTATATTATAGTGTCAAATTTCAGGACTACCATCATTATGAAATAAATAAATTGTTTGAACAAGCATTACAGGAACTAATCTGAGCAGAGAGTACTATCATACAAATGTTGGTCAGAGTTGTTAAAGAAACGGAGAAAAGGCGTGCAACAGAACGTTTAGAGGGAAAAACAAAAAAAAAGACTTGGAAAATGAATGGCAACATGCTCAAAGTATGAAGACTGTGCTATATGTGTAAAACAAGCGTGAAGAGATTCTCTTGTCATTCTGATTTTCAGCTTCCCGTAACATCCGTTACGTGGGAGCCCATTAGCTACAAGTATGTCACCCCTCCAACCCAGTGAAGACGTACCCAACTCGGCGGTATATCCGAAATTAGCAGAAATGACTACGGTACGCTAGTACAATCAATGCAGCATTGCATGGGAACATAAGTGCGCAAAGGTCTGAGGTTGTCAGTTGCTAGTAGATGTGGTGGCGCAAGAGACAACTGGTCTTCACAGGAACAGATGCGGTTGGAAGTCCACTCGTGATAATACAAATTGCTTGAGAGAGACAATTAAAGTACCAGATTTATTAGCTTAACTATCAATAAGCTTTGTATAGAGCTTAGTAAAATTGTTGATTATAAGACTCTTATAAAATGGTCTGAAAGTACCGATCGTGAGATAGAATGTTTTAATCTTAATTTCATCTACTCTTCAGGTTTAGGATTAGTAATGTTTCTTATTAAGTAAAGACTTCATCCCAAATTCTTTCTGAGGCAGGGTTAGCAAAAACATGTTTTTTTAATTAAACAAAACAAACAGTTTATTTTAATTTAAACATGTTTAAATTGTTTTAAACATGTTTTTTTACTTAGTTTAAAACATGTTTAATACGTTTTAAACACTGTTTTAAACATGCACTCTCATTCAGATTACTATATATACAGGGTCCGCCACTTAAAACTCCCCAGGTTCGTATTTTCGCTATTTTTTTAGGCACAACCTTAAGTTATATATGAAATTGTAAGTCTTTTTAAACTCTTTAAAAATAGAAAATTGGGTGTCCAAATTTTTTTTTTGTTATTTATCATATTTTGCAAATAAAGTTAATTTTTGTAAATATTTTTTTAACTTACCTCGTATAATAAATATTGCTCTATAGTTGGATGCCGCCTTTTATTTTCTTCAATTTGTGTCTTTACCATGTATGCGTAATTTTTACTCCTTTTAAGTGAAAAACAAGAAAAACTATTCGCCGCCATTTTTGTTAATAGGGTTGTTCAGAATTTTTTAAGTGTTATTTTAGTAGCTTATTACGGTACAAATTATGCCTACATACCCATCGCTGCACACAAAACCCCAAAATTTGGAGTAAATTTTAAATAAATAAAGTACAAAGTTCGCTCTACAGAAAGAGAGGCTAGGAAACGAAACCCTGCGATGAGGCTAGTGCGTGATGTAGAAAACCAAACTAGCCTCATCGCAGGGTTTCGTTTTCTAGCCTCTCMCTCTGTAGAACGAACTTTGTACTTTATTTATTTAAAAGTTACTCCAAATTTTGGAGTTTTGTGTGCAGCGATGGGTATGTAGGCATAATTTGTACCGTAATAAGCTACTAAAATAACACTTAAAAAATTCTGAACAACCCTATTAACAAAAATAGCGGCGAATAGTTTTTCTTGTTTTTTACTTAAAAGGAGTAAAAATTACGCATACAGGGTAAAGACACAAATTGAAGAAAATAAAAGGCGGCATACAACTATAAAGCAATATTTATTATACGGGGTAAGGTTAAAAAAGATTTACAAAAATTAACCTTATTTGCAAAATATGATACTTAACAAAAAAATTTTTGGACACCCAATATTCTATTTTTAAAGAGTTTAAAAAGACCTACAATTTCATATATAACTTACGGTTGTACCTAAAAAATAGCGAAAATACGAGCCTGGGGAGTTTTAGGTGGCGGACCCTGTATATTAGTGAAAATAAATACGAGCAGATGGCGCAGAGCGTAGCAGTTGTTTAAAAATCCCTAGGTGACTACGATTGTCAGTTGTCGTTGTCATTTGTATTTGATGTGTGCGGCATTTACGCGACAATTTTAGTTATTATAAAATAAACCTTTTCTATTTGAAGCTAAAATCAACTATGTTCTTAAAATCTAGACCAATCACATACCCTAATTTAAAGTGTTGTCATGGTTACTGGGTAGATTTTAGCTAATATCAACTTTAACAAAGAGAATAGGAACCGACCATGTATGTTTAAAAGGTTAAAGTTCAAGAATTACAATGACCAGTAGGAGGAACGATACAGCGTGGAATTACTTTGACAAAATTAAGATGCAAAATGGTACAATGCTAGCTCGATCCAAGGACTGCAAAAAAAGGTATGGTTGCCGGAAAAAATAGGAAGCCAAGGATAAAAAACTTCAATCCATCACAAGGATGCAATGGATGTTATGTATGCCTTAAGTTTCTATGAGAACCGAAGTATACAGCATATTCATGAGAGAGAGACAGAAAATATGTTGAGACTACTATAAACAGCATTAGAATTTGTCACGGATTGTAAATGGCCTTTTTTATAGTTTAAATAGTATGTTAATAAAAAAATTGGCGCTTTTTAACGCAGTTTTTCATTAAGTTAAAGCGTCCTCTAATGGGCGGTGTGCCCCACATTTTGAGAAACACTGAACTAAGTGATGTTGATCGTTGCTCTTTTGGACCACACCAATCAACCCTTTCGCCCGTAGTTCCTTATCTGACAGTTCTTGTCGAAGCGGGTACTTTTCTATATTTAAAAGATTACCCGCATTCTCTGTAAATGGTCCACCAACTGATCAATCAAAACTCTACGTGCGTTTACGTTTTTCCACTTTTTCCAATGGCTAACAAGCATCGTACCGTCCCCAGGACCGGCTCTTGCGGACAACCGCCTTATTATGAGTTCGAGTTTCGTTTTTGCCGTAACAGCCGACACCAGATATATTCTGGTTTGTATACATTCAACAAAACTGGTTTAGGCACACACACACACGTATGCGACAAGTTTCGAAATTGAAATGACTGTAACGGCACTCTGCGGCGGTCGCACTCTTGCACGGTGGCTTTCAGTGAAATCGAGGGTTATGGAAAAATGCGAGTCGATCTAATTGATATTCGAACCGTTTAAGGAAATCAGTTAAGCCGGTTTGAATTTTTCTAAAAGTGGCCGGCAATTCACAGAACAACGATATACTATTGCCACTTTTGATTAGATTCTGAAAATTGCCGTAATTATATTAAGAGTTTCCAAAAGTATTATAGCTTTTAAAATAATTAACCTTGACTCAATATAAAATCTTGAGATAATTTGGCAAATCACAAGTCTAATAATTAAAGAGTGTGGATAAAAGGTTAGTCTTAAGAGTTCTTAATTAAATTCGAACAAAGTAGAGTGCAAAACATCCAAGAAAGATAGGGACTCGAGCTGTTTTCAGCATTACTGAAACAAGTCTTTAGATGCAATGTATAGGACTAGTAGTTCCAGTGGTTGGCAACGACATCAAGAAACTTTAATTAATGTTAAATACTACGACATAAAGCCGCTGTATCATTTGTGGTTATAAAATGAGCTCCTGGGTAACCAAACACGATGTATGTGTCGTGAACTATGTTTAATGAAATGCAATTTTGTAAATAAGTACCGAAACACACATGGTACTTGATTGATTGATCTTTCGAGCTGTGTGTATTTCTTGTGCTGTTTCTTTGCCCAAGTAGCCATAGTAAGGTCTGCATTGCTCTTAATACACTTAACATCATAAGCGTTTTAAACGAGGACTACAGAGACACTGAAAGTATATAACTTATTTAATGTAAGTAAAATGGCCTGAACAATGCTGAAATATCACCGGCAGAAAAAGCCTGACAACAGGTACAGGATCGAATGAATAAATCATTGATTAAATAGTAACCAAGTTGTAGCAACCAGCAGTAAAACATAAAAGTTTTGTCTGTTGGAAGTGCGAGCGTACGATTTACTTTGGGGTAGTACCTGTACTACAAAGATTTCCTGCCAATTGCTTCAACCAACGTTTGCTGCATAGAGCTAAAGACATTCAACTATGGGAATGGATATAATAATGCTAAACCAGAGAGAGATGAAAAACACTGCAGAAATTGGAGGAACTCGAATTATAAGTAATGTTGCATTATCCTGCTAATAGTCCTGAGGTTACACAGTTTAATTACTCTATTTATATTTCTTGACCAAACAAAACAAACCAAACTCTAACTTCACGAAAAGTATTTTAGAAGCAGTTTGACTTTGAACCCCAAAAGAGTACCAACGAGTGGTTGAAACCTTGGATCTCGTCAGATGGCAGAATATTACGAACCAATGACATCTAATTTGATTTTTAGTTGCACATTTACTATAAAATATATAATAAACAATTACCATTTCTGTATCACATAATTAAGTAAGGAAACCTGGGGACACGTCTACAATCTACATACAGACATCGCTTGCAGGCCTCAGGAAAAACACATTAACTTGTCTCTGCATAGAAAAGTTGTACCGGAAAAATTTAGGAAGCCAAGGATAAAAAGGTTTAACTTCAATGCATCACAAGGATGCGATGAGTGTTAAATACCTGTATGCCTCAGGTCTCTATGAAAACAGAAGTATACAGGAGATTCCCGAACATGTTAAAAAGATTGGCAGAGAAAATAGGTTGAGACCACTATAAACAGCATTAGAATTTGTCACGGATTGTAAATGGGTTGTTAGTATAATGAGAACAGCAAGTAATAGTATAGTTAAATATAAAAAAAATGCGTTTTTCACAAAGGTGAAATCACTGTAACCCAACTTGAACATAATAGGGCAAAGGCAAGTATAAAAATGGCATGTTATTAGCGGGCAAAGAATGATAAAACATGTAGAAGCATCAAGTCTCCAAACTCACTAAAGACCTGACCTGACTTGACCTGACCTGAATGGATATCACCAATAGTTCTGTACAACATGTAGGAAATAAAGCAAATGGCATATCGTATATTCTCAATAAATTAGTGAAAGTGGGTTTATACCAAACAACTAAAGTGTATCGCAGTGAGCTCTATCCACAAGACTAGAGGTAGGTTGGAACAGATAAAAGCTACCCAGAGAAAAGAATTACTAACATTAAGACATTAAAAAGAGTGTCAACACCTCGTTCTTACCAAAGTATTTGGCTTCCCAAACTATTCAGAAAGTTTTGAGTGATAGTTACTTATGATGTACCAAAGAGACTATGATAGACCCGGTTTTGTTTATTTTATATGTAAAAGAGCGAAGAAAAAAAGAACAACCCCAAAATCAGAGTTAATACAACAATCCAAATACTTTTTGGGTGCCACATAGATTCGATACGCAAGTTCACATCAGTCAATGCAAAAGGTAAACTTCGTGCTTGATAAAAAAATCATCATATTCTCTTAAATGCTTTATAATTTATGTTGACCGTACGCACCTTGCTTGTCGAAGTATATGATATCAGTCAACCAAACTGGTTGATGCAGGTTACTCAATGAGAAACAAGTAACTACAGGAAATAGGAAGAGCCAAACTATAGGCAAAAGAAAACCTGTGCCATAGAAGTATCGGTTAAACCGCTCAACAATGGACCAAAAGCGTTTTGTTTCACAGTCAAATTCTAAAGTGATTTGCTACCAAAAATCAGCAGACTCGGAGTCTTTTAAAGGTGGAAAATTATGTTGTGGATGGCCTGCAATGGTCTTCATTCTTCGAATTCTTCAAGTGGTTCCACTGCTGCGTTATGACTAGAAATACATTGCATGAATGCATCAATTCAAATTGTTTTTATTAAATAAACTATTTATCAACAAAACTTTTTAATTCATTTTTAATTTACCAGTATATCAAATAAGCAATATCTGCTTTTATGCAACCAAAACTTAAAATTAACACATCTCCCAGTATTTGGGTACATTACAAAGAAAAATATCTATGCTCATAAATAAATATAAAGATAAATATTTTTCACCCACTGCTTGTTGCTAATAAATATTGACTTACACATTTTTTTTTGTTAAATCCAAGTTTGCGGCTTATTTAACTGTTACGTAACACCGCAGTTCCAGTAAACAGGAGATTACTCTCGTTTACTACTTCTCAGAATAATGAAGAAATTACGGGGTATTTGAACTGTGATCCTTGAATGATGTTTAAACACTCATACTGATTAGATAAACCACTAGGCCATCTTTATTGCAAAACAGCAAATATTTGATATATACTTCAACTAAAAACTCATGTGCCAGTCACCTTCGTTTTTATTTTTCAATCAAGTTAATGTGAATTCTATGTACTTACTAAAATCTTGTTTGCTGCTGCTCGACAGTTTTCGACTAGCGGAGCTATAGATTACCAAAACCAAAACTACAGTTTCATGCTTAAAATAAGTACTAATCATATAGAACATTGATAAGCTAACATTTCCGTTGAAGATAATATAAATCTTTTTAAGCATTTACACTTTTCCAGTTACGTATTTCCAATCTTAAGCTGCCTCACTAATTCATTTGATGCTCCTCAGGTGAACGGAGCAAATCTTTACGTTCAAAGCCAATGTAGAGTTCAGTCACTGCTGTGCTGTGACGGGATAACTATATAACTAGTGGGTTCCAGGGAATTTCTAAAGGCAGTTAAAAAAGCTATAACCTTAATATGTTTTCTGCACGACCTTCTTTAAAAATCACTAATATTATTAGGAACACTATGTATCTTACGAATGTGATATCGGTCCATTCTTGATGAAGAGAATTGTGATTATTATTAACAAGGTAATAACATTGTTCTGGTGCCACATCTGTCTTATTTTCTCTACTAGGGGTAGGTATTTATGTATTTTTTCAGTGTGTTTCTTCTGTAGGTTTGACGAGTTTGGTATGGATATTTCTATTAGGTATGTAGTTTCGGTTGGTTTGTATATGAGTGTAATGTGTAGCTTGTGTGGTGTGGTTTTGTCTGTGACCATATATTTCAGTTCAGACAGTGTCGTGCCTTTGAGTGTATTGTCTGGGAGCAAGTACGGTGCATCCCCAATTATGTGTTCTATTGTTTCTGATTGTGTATGGTATTCGTATAGTTTACATTTGTCTGCAGGTTTACTGGGGTCTTTGATAATGTATTGCTGATAGTTACGTGTGGTGATGGTCTGGTCCTGGATTCCTGTCATAAATCCTTCTGTTTCTCCAAATAAATTACCGCGGGTGAACCATGCGTTGGATGCTGTCCTGTCAATGTGTGGCTGTGTTAGTTGGTGTGTTTCCCATGTAGGGCTTTGGATTTCTATTTTGCTATCTCTGCGCCTGTTGTTGTGTTTACGTCATACTGTAACAATGTTTCATTGTTGAATTGGAGAGGTGTATGATAATACTTCGGTGTCTGCTTTGACAGTATTCCCTGAGTGTTTGTATTTGTTTGTAGTTCATTTTTTAGATCTACAAATCTTCTGCCACCTTTTTTTTAGTGTAAATCTGTCTATATGTATATGCTGTATTCGGTACTTGCTACATGTCGTCTTCGTCAACCTGTTTAATTCTTCCAATTCTGTATCACTCCATTTTATAACGCCGAATGAATGTCAGAATGGGTACTGCATAGCTGTTTATTGCTTTCACTTTATTTCGACCGGACAGCGTTTTGATAATTTGTTTGATTCTGTCTTTGTATTAGCTTTTTAGTTGTCGTTTCAGGAAAATATTTGCAAGACTGTCTAGGTTTATGCTTTCGCATTTCAGATCATTGTACACTCCTGCTCCACTTCCATTCATTTTATTTGAACCATCGCTGTACCTTATTTAGCTAGCATTTTGTTGTGACCTGCTTCTTCTCTTTCAGTGATAGGTACTTTCTGGAATGCAAACATCAAGATGCCTCTGTCTGAATGGATGCTCAGCATGATTTAACCAAGGTTCCTTTTCTACAGAATGTATTTTTTTTTCATGACGCGCGATTTACAGCCATTAGTGTTTCTGTCACAACAAGGTGTAACGGAGGCAGAACCAGCAACATTTCGATGGTCGCGGTAGGCATTGTAAGATTCGCCATGCCATATGATTTTCAAGCAAGCAAGTCTCTGTAGCCTAACTTTTGCTCCACCATACTCAAGGCGCATACGCAACTGTGAGCGTCTTTGGTGTAAACCCAGTTAACCTTTTTTATTTTAGTCCCCACGTTCTTCCTGCCCTGCATCTGCAGGCGCATAAAGCCTTTGTTACTTTACTGATAATTTTCTTTAGATGAAGCTTGAAATTCATCATGGTATATAGTGTTAGTTTCGGGTATTTAACATCATTATTCAGCGGTTCATTCTGTTCTCAGTTTCAGTACCTTCAGCTGATGAAGGTCTCTACTCTTGCATATATTTTAGTCCAAACTGTTGTATCTAGCATAAATACACTGGACATTGCGGATCATACCAATATCCACAATAAAATAGATTAACTACTAGCACGCCACAATATACTTAGAGAGAAACTGAAGTATGTATAAAATTCACCTAAGACTTACTTTACGAGGCAATTAAGAATAAACGCAGTCATCCTGAAAAAAAGATACGACAAGAACACAGAAACCTACACACATGTTTCATAGACCACAAAAACTCGTCGCGTCTTTGCCTAACTGAAATTTTAGACATACATAATGTGGATAAGCGCGTCACAGATGTACAAGAACAAAATCAGAAAACACAAACAGATCAGCTTCACAATCAGCAAAGTGCTCTTGCGGATCTGTATGCGATAAACCACTTTTAAACGTATTGAATGGCTTCAAACATAGCTTCGATATTAGACATCAGAAAGTATAACATATTACTAAACGAACCTCCTCCTATATACGGATGACACAAAAATATACGCCTCCACACTAATACAGCTCAAGATAACAGAAACATTCATTATAAAATGGAACTTGCATCAGCAAATGCAGTGTACTCGACATAGAATAAGGTAAAGTAAAAAAGGGTTCCAAATGAAGAACGTTTTTCAACATGTGTCGACAATCGACATGTGCCTTGATACTCTGAAGAAGAATCATCTCAAAATATAGTTCTTTTTAGCTCTTACATTACCTTTTACAGCATTCTCCGAATTTTTTCACAAACCTTTATTTTGAATTTTATATTTACTTTACCGACACTGTATCTCCTATTAATCGTTCATTAGTAATATTGTTTACTTTATCACCTGTGCGACTTAACTATCCACTTTGCAGGTCTAACAGGTTCAACAAGAATTCTTCCGTTTTTAGTTTAGTTTTTAGGAAGCAGCATGCCTTTATACACTTTTGCTTAGGCAGATTTATTAAAGGTAGTAAGATATAAAAAACTGTATCAATTATGTGAAGAAAAATGATTACAAATTTGAATGGAGTAAATGGCGATCACAAAATCATTTCTGAATTGTGATTTAACGCGAAAATCCCTATCGTATTGGTATAAATCGTAAGAATAAACCTTATTAGCTTATTTTTTTATGTAAATCATTTTGACATTGTCAGTAACGCCCAAAAACTTCTAAATGATATTGCGTTTGCTTCACAGTAGTATTGGAGTTTGCAAATATCTTGCTTTCGATTGGTAGGATGCGATTTTGCCTTATTGTGGAATTTGTAGATCGCAAACAAACTGTTTAAACAATCATGCCCTGTGAAGCTTCATGGAGGACGTATACATGTTACATTGTCAAATCGAATATTCTATGTCTATGTTCTATGTTTGATGCAATTAACATTTTCATATCGGTCAACCTGACATTTCAGTTTCTCTGCTAATTACAGAACTTCTCTACCTGGTTTTTCGCAGTTTAAAGTTGTGGTAGTAGATGAATGTTCTGTTTGTGAAAAACCATTGTGTGCTAGTGAGATTGTAACTGTGGAACAAGGACTACATGAGCTGAAGGAGGCAAATTAGAAAGAGGTGATGGACATATACCATTGAACGTCATGACACTAGCAGAAGCATAAATGCAATGAGCAGCCATGGAGAGCTACTGCAATTGATTAGCCACAAATTTTTTTGATAAACATAATATAAGCACCGCACCGATAAATTTTGAAATTCTTATGTGAACCCCAGCTCTATCCAAAAGTGGTCACTGTCCCCCTCAGTTGTTCGTCTGTTTTCTGGCTAATTAGCCTTGGTAGATGAAATCCGTTGGAACAAGATCCAATCCAATAGCTTAAGCATTGTGGGAATGCTGGAAAAAGGTGGATGCGAACTGAACCATTCAACAAATTTCTGTACATCCTCGTTGTACTAAAGTCAATATTCCAAATATTCGCAATTTTATCACTTATTTTATTGTAGGCATCCCCCAACATCCATTTATCGAGTACTTTGGCAGTAATAGCTTGACCGTGTATTGAACCTTTTACAACGTTCGAATCTTTCATTAAAGTTTGTCGCCGTTGCCGATATATTCTCTGGATTTTTTTTTAAATAATAAAATTTGAAAATGGATTAAAAAAACGCTCTTATCCGCACTTTGCCCATCTGATCTATGTCACATTCGACACTCAAAGCTTGAGAATGGATCAAGGAAGGAAAATGTTTTTTTAATGTTTTCGGTTTATCTTGTGTAAACAGTTGGTAGTACGGAAAAAATGCATACGAGCTACAAATTCCATTAACTCGAAATCGCTTCTTTTTTTAGCATTATTCACAACGTTAAAATGATGATTTGCATGGGAAAAAATTGAAGCTAGGAGATCGGCTCTATTTTGACTTAAGATGACTGGACTATCAGTAATCCATCGCTAGAAAGAGATACGCATTTTAAAACGTGATTAAAATATGACTATCATTTGTTTGTTTCTAAAAGATCGGTTCCAATTTGACCTAATGCGACTGGACTATCAGAACAATTATTTCAGTAATCCATCGCTGGAAAGAGATAAACATTTTACTTCGTATTACACATAAACGAGCTTATTAAAATATGACTATTATTTGTTGGTTTCTAACAGACATTAATTATTTCCCGTCCTACTTGTAGCCCATAAAAGCAGAGAATAACGACAACAATAAACCACTTATTACCATCTCTTAAATAACCGCCTGATATTAATTAAGCGCCCCATTATTATACGAAAAGCAGACGACCGGGTCTCGCATCAAAAAGTGAAAACGTACGCACGCCGAGCGAGCAGCACGAAATACGAATTCGCTGTGGGAGAATGCGCATGCTGTAGTAAACAAATTACGGCGTTCACTTTCCCCTATTCAACTTTCTTCTGTTCGAAAGTGGAACGATTATAAATGCGCGATTAACCAGTAGCGGATTACATCGAGGCCGCTTCGCAGATAGTTAGACCCGACTAAGAGAGTGCCATTGTGCTGGCTGATGAGGCTCATTTCTACAGAACAAACACGCAAAAAAGCCTCATGCGAGGTGTTGTTTATTTTCTAAATCACCGTCCTAGATCGGGGATAGCCTCTTTAAAATGATTGCTCCAGTACCTACCACTTTGACATCATTTTTTTGAAGTTGTAATAAGATGCGATAGGGTAGCATCGCCGTCCGGGGCTGTTGTAGCTCCGACCAATAGGAAGCGAGATATTTACAAAAAAAAGTTATATTTAACGGGTTTCAATTCCAAATCCAAAGTACTAATATCATTTTTAACGATCTAAAGGTTAACACGTTAATTCGATCTGCAAAAAAAGCTGTAGGAATACCCCTCGTCTCGCGAATATCTCTATCTCCCTCGAACGAAGCCCTAAACAACTTGCATATTATGTCAAACTCAAAAAGCAATTGAGTGATCCAATTTACGCATCGAATATTCAAACGGAATCTCTTCTATTGTTTCTTTAAACTAGACAATCACAATTACTCGTCTTATTCCTCACACTCTCTCTCCTGTTTATATCAAAATGTGCCAGGTTTAAATTCAAAATATGCTACTTTTTACAACTGTCGATTCAGAACTTTTATCTAGTAGTTACAGTGTATATAGATCCGATCGATACTTGCAAGCCACCGGCTCACTAAAGGCGATGGTGTTCTTCTGGCAATCCGAAATAAATTTAAATGTTCAGTTTTGGATATGACGTTTGTAGAAAACTCGCTTCCGTTCGTTGATTTAGTTGGAGTTAAAATTGTTTTAGATGAGTTTTTTGTCTGAATGTTATATACATTCCACCCGCTATTACTTTAGCCAACTTCGAGATGCTTTTGGAACTGTTGGGCGGCTGTGACATTTTCCGTGAAGGTCAAGTTTTTTTGGGTGATTTTAATGTACCCTTTTCACGGCTGGAGTGCGCAATAATTTCTCTGTTGTGTTAGAAAACTTTTAATCTTTTCATAATTTGGAACAGTAAACAAGATTACTAACCGTTTTGTTCGTTCGCCTGATTTAGTTTTCACTAACGTTAATTGCCCGGTGGATAGGTCAGCTATTCCTCTAGTCTTAGAAGATGCTTATCATCCAGCCATTGATATTTTGATAGACTGTAAAAATCCTACTTTGAGCAGCTTTGTATTTAACAGTGAAGCTACTACCTTCATTTTCCGTAAAGCTAACTTTCTTTTGCTTTACGAGGTTATTTCTTGTGGATTTGTCTCTTTTGAGTTCTTACATAGATCCCAACCTTACCTGCACTTCCTTCTATAAGAAGATTTATGAAATTTTTTGCCTCGTCGTTCCTAAGGTTTACAGGTTTCAGACCAAATCATGAATTACTAACACAAATACCTTCGCGCTATTGAGAATAATTTGCAAAGAGACCCAAAAAAAATTCTGGGAATTCTCGTATTCCATTGATATCGACTCCCCTCAAGTCATTGTGGAAGCCTTGGCTACTTTTTTTCAAAGTGTTTACTTTCCTTCTGATCCTTCTGACATCCCTGTAAATTATTTTTGTACGAATAACGTAGGTATATTGATTTATAGATTTGTATATGACACCATCTTCTTTATACATTTGTATCAATCAAAATAAAGATATATTATTATTATTATTATTATTATTATTATTATTATTATTAATGCTCGTACAACGAAAATATAACATGTCTGAAATCGACATTTCCTCTACTCTTAGAAAGTCAACTGACTCCTTTACATCAGCAGTGGATGAGAWTCCGAGCTTTATCGTCAAAGACTGTGCTGCTTCATTGCTTCTCTCCTCTACATTATTTTCAACTTAATTCTTAAAACTTCCGCTTTTCCTGACATTTGGAAGAAGGCTTCTATTTGCCCTATTTTCAAGAAAGGAGATCGATCAGAAGTAACCAGTTATCGTCCAATAACACTACTGTGCTGTTTTACAACGATGCCTTCCAGTACTCCGAAAAAACTCCAAAACTGAAAGATTTATTGAAAATTGTAGGTAGACCCTCAAATAAACGTGCAGTGTATTATTTTAAGAAAACAAAGAATTCCATCAGGTGCACAGGACGAATCTTGCTATAAAGATAGTCGTAATAATTTTTCATAGGCTTGCTAAAGAGTTATTTACAGTCCCAAAATTGAAGGTGACAATGAAAAATTTGATACGAAACATTCGCAGCTTTGAAAATACGTTGTAAAAATGTTATATATCTCAAGACGACTGCTCCTCGTTAGATCACCATAAAATATAAAAATAATTAAATGGTAAACCCCTAACGTATCTTTAGAATATTCCTTAGGTGAATTCGAAAGTAATAAATCTTCCATTCTACAAGCTTCAATACTCGCTCAGCTCTCGAAACAAAATATAGTCGCAGTTATTACTTCTAATACTTTTGAAACGTTTGTTAGTTGTTTCCTTGCTTATTAATAATAAGAGATTTTGTTTCGTTATCAAACCACTTCGTTACTGCAGCCAAATTGGCAATAGAGAAATCATTAACCATATTATGAAAAGACCCAATACCATTTAGTAACTGCCAGTTTATTGCTGGAATATGTTCGTTCATTATAAGAAACGATGCCTGTTTAAAATCAAAGCAATCAAAAAGCAGTAATTGTGGGGCAAGCACACTTATATTAATGGTTATTATAAATGAATGATGATAAGCATCAGCAGGTTCCATGAATACAAGAAAATTAAGTCTAATGTACAACCGATATTATTTACATTATCGCACACAAACTGGTCTACAATATTTTCAACATCAAAGAGCCGTCTTATATATTTGGGACATTATAGTCCCCTACAACACAAACAGTATCACCAGGCATTTTTTATGTTTTCGGGTATACCGCTGGGCCGGCAACGTCTACGCCGGGTTAGAGGGGTGACATGCTTGTTGTTGTTAGTGTAGGGTGTAATAGAGCACCGGTCACCGGAACATCAGTATAAATAGTCAGTAAAAAATGAAATTGGAAAACTGGAAAATACATATATAAAATGGTGCTAACTGCTACTACCAATAACTAAGTGGTTCCAGCATTTCATAAAAAGAAAACGTTAATTATTTTATTTTGCTGTAAAATATAATAAAATATTACAGTAATAATAGATCTATAGTAAATTATACAAATGCAAGGAAAACGAAAAATAATGCTCATTAGAATGCATTAACAAATAATAATGCATCAAGAAACTTTTTTAAATAAACAATAAAAGACAATCACTTTTATTTCACGTGTTAACCATATTATCCATATTTGTATACCTGTTTCAATAATAGCGAAGGAAAGTCAATTTCGCTCCTTGCGAAACAAACAAAAGGAAAATTCAGCATATAGATCTTATTGGCACAACAAAATTTTCATTTCGTTCTATAATATCAGTTTGTTACAAATATAACATGCATGGATTTGTCATTCCAGACTGGATAATAATCAGTTTCTTAAGAAAATCTTTTATGTACATTATCTCTCGAACAGATTAATATACTAAATAGATTATTTGGGGAGATGAGATTCACCTATGCTTCGGTACGGTCGCAATATACCGGGACATTTAAAGTGTGAACACCGAGACAAAACTCATGAAAATGGTGACATATCCTGGTATACCGGAGCATATGCCAACCCTATGATAGTAGACTCCAACGTAGCGCATGTCACGGTAAGCTGAAGATTGGAACGGGGGCTTTTCAGAGTATACCCCGCTAGTGAATGCTTTGCTTAGATATTCTTGTTTGATGGTGGCTTAATTCGCCTGCATTATTATATTGTTATAATTGTGTATAGGTTTAGAACCTCCTTGTATACTGTTCTCTGGACACAGTTCTTTGTTTTTATTTAAGCCTGCTATGATTCTTCCCACGACTGTTCTCTACAGATAGCACAGTCTTCCAACTTTGAGATTGTTGCCGTTTATTTCCCAAGCTTTTTGTAGTCTCTTCTCTACCTTGGATGTGTCCCCACTACTTTATGACATTCTTTTATTGTTTTGTGATGGATCTTGCTTTTAGAAGTTCTGTTCCTCTTTTCTCGTTTTTTGAATAGGTCACGAAAGCCTACCTACCTAAAATACAACGATAGGGCGGTTTGGTCAAACAACGCCGGTAAAACAACAAATAGAGGAGTAAAACAAGGCTGCCCCACATTACCATAAAAATTTACAATTGCCTAGACATCATTAAAAAAGGAAATAAAAATAGTGCCATTTGTACTGGCATATGCAGATGAGCTGGTGCTAATAATAGAAAATGAGGAGGACTTAATCGACTTTCTGGACAATGTAACGGTAATTTGTTAGAAACAAAGACTAACCACCGTCATTATTAGAGACTTCTTTAGTGAGGATTTGTTAATCTTAGGTAGTGAATAGAGTGACAAACAAAATGACATAACTGAAAACTTACATAACCAGTAAGCTAAATCACATTATTAAATTACTAGTTACTTTGGTTGGACTTCTACAGAATTCTGCAAGTTTAAAATTTGGGAAGGTTTTAATTTGGTTATTAATCTTAAGAAGTTATTTGCGAAATTAAAAACTTACACATACGCATTTATAACCATTTTGCAACAATGGTAGTATAACAAAAAAAATAATTGTTTTCTTTTGTTCTTTACTACTACATTTTCAATTATCTGTCAGTAATCATATAATATAATCATATTGTTGTTTTGCAAATGAACTTGAGCCGATTCTGTTCTTCTTTTGCGTACACCAACCTTCATCTTTCCCACAATGCAATAGCGAAAAAAAACAGCTGCAACCAAAGCATCAAATCGCCCCAAAGCAGCATTTTTGCTGCAGAGTCAGTCCAAAGGATCTTATTCCAAACAAAGGATACCGCACTTTTGCTGCGTATACGGCGGTATCAGTTTCTGCATATGTAGAACTTGGCGCATAGACGTATAAATGCGGAGGAAAGCGAACATACCTTCATGGTCATTGTTTATTTTATCATTTGTAACTGCAGAGGGCGAAATTTTATTGGTTTGGTTTGAACTGTTAATTGTTGTTGTATTTGAAATGCTTGCACGATTCTGGAGTTTGAAGTATGTGCAATATGGTTTAAATAGTTCAATAGCAACATGTGCTACAGGTCACTTCCTTTAGGAAGCAGTACCCGTTAAGGCAGCTAGGTGGCTTTGTCATCATGTCAGTGTAATACTGACAGATGGCATTGCCATCCTAAATTCTTACTTACATCATACAGTTGCTTTTGTATATAAGCAAAACCAGTTCTATGCCGTGCTGTCTACACTAGACCTAAACTGCACTGATGAGCTGTAATGACAGCGAAATATATCTATCTGCAGTTGGTTGAGGTGTAGACAGCACAACATAGACATGCATTTTAATACAATATGAGGTAAACAAAATCGATTCGGATTAATATTGTTGCATCTGTAAATAAAATGTTAAAGTTCAGTTTTTGTTAAGTATTTATTCTCGGAAGGGTTAATGTTGATCAAAAGAACTGTTCATAAAATAGATTTCTCAGGTAATTAATATAATGTATGCTACTACAAACACTGAGTTGCGGAATTGAAAACAAGAAATCCCATGCTATTTTAATAAGATGCCTAACCGACTTAGTTTTTCGTAATCGAGGACAAAAAACCGCAAAAAATGTAAGCTCAAACATAAACAAGAGCATTGAGCCTATACAAAAGAACAAACGGCTGACATGACAGCAACAGTAAGGATATAACTGATCCGTGTAAATCATACACATCGTATAGTAATACTAAATAACAGCTCAATAATATTTAATCGCAGTTTATTAGCATATATTATTTAACTTTTTCCGAAAACTATATTTTCTGTGCTTTTAATTTCAGTATGTCATTTATTGATATACATGCGGTGGTAAAAATTATTAGTCTGTGTCTGCGTCTGTAGGTCGYTACAGAATGGGTAGTTACTTGCATTACGTAACCTATACATATTCAATTACTATCTATTTTTAATAAATGAGCGTAAATACGAGTACACTGCACTATTCTGGTTTAGAAAGAGTAAAATTTTCTTCTCTGGATCTGAAGTAAAGAAACAACATTATTCTTACGTCACCAGGTCACACTCGTAACTCCGAACTATTTTCAGCATACTAAAGCCTGTCGAATGATGTGTAAAACATGAATATTTAAAGGCACGATCATTGTGTTGTTTTTAATGAATTGCACACGCTGGATTGCTTCCTTGTGACCGTGCGTGCAATAACAGGCCTGGAGAAAGCCTTCTTCGATCAACTCGAGGACCTTCCTGCTTTTCGAGTTTTGCTCAGTCGCTGGTGCCAAATCTCGTCGATTCACGAAGAATCTCAGGATGAACGTGTATAAAATAGTGACATTTATTATTATTGTAGGTCAAATGCGACGCTGGTCTTGGTATTTTCTAGTGCTGTCGAGAATTCTAATGTGTACGCGATTTGAACTAAAACCCAACCCAAAAACTTATAACCGGTTCTACTAAAAGATCGATTCTGGAATCTAAATCGGGTCCAAGAATTGAAATCGAGTCCGGAAATCGAAATTGGATGCTGTATTTACTGTTTACTCTAAAATAGGTATTTTTTTCAAAATAGAATAAAATTACGCTTTATTAGAAGAAATATAGATGGCAATGCCATCTGTCAGCTACAAACTGATATTATGATACAACCATCTTGCTGCCTTAATGGGTACTACACTGACGAGCTGTAGCATCAACGAAACAGATCTGTCTATAGTTGGTTGCGGTACAGACAGCATAGCAATAGACTTGCATTTTTACGCATTGTTAAATTTTAAAAAAGAGATTTGGATTTAATATAAAAACAACTTTTGTAAAGATCATAGTTGATCAGCACGTTTCAGTCTGACGGTTTTAAGGTGTATGTACGTGTATTATATAACATTTCATAAATTTCTGCTTTCTTGTCAGTGCCCATCTAAACATGCTACTCCTGACGAATGCCTGCTAACGTTTGCATTCGCTAACGTTCCATGTGTTGCAACAGTTTCGATTCATTTTACTGGCCAAATACTACAATTAATTATTCTTTTCTATTTTGATGCCTTATTGAAGTCATTATAACTTTTTACTCTTTAACACGAGAGCTATTTCATTAGGCTCATTGTAGCAGTCACTCTTTACAAAACTTATGAAACCAGTTTTTGAATGTACCATCATTCTTGTGTATAAAAACCTTTTCTATTCTGTCTGAATTCTCTTCTATGGTTGTGTGGGTTGCGTCGCGTACCAAAGAAACTAACATCGTACAGCATGATTCTAAAGACATTGTTCCAGTTTTGCGGTTCTGGGTCTCCGGTTTTATTCTACTGTTCCGAGTCTGCTATACCCGGAACCGTCAATTTTCAAGTATTCACTTAATCAAATTTCAGATTTATCTTTTATTTATGCAAATAGTTTCACACTTCTAACTAAAAATGGATTGGATCGGTTCCTTACAGTTGCGATGAAAACAAATTATACACACAGTCATGTTTGACAACAGATTAAAGCCGTGTAATCATATAACATAATATCCAACGAACGTTTTTGGCATACAACTGGCAGCACTGCGCCAGTGAATGGACCGTAGCAGGAAGTCCATCCAGCTTTGTAGAAAGATGCCTGTTACCTAGCTGACCTTTCCGACTCAGTAAAATACCCATCATATAAGCAATAATTAACTGAAGAGGTTAAGTAAGTTCCTTTTTCGAAGGAGAATCTGGTGATATTACTTTCGAGAACCGTACAGGTTTCACTCACTGTTTGCATACTGTTCAGGTACAATAACTGATGAAATATTCATTGCGGGTTGACATATTMTAATTATCAGCCACATTATACCTGCCTACCTTGTTTTGTATTCAAACGTTCGTGTATATAGAGTTTTTTCTTTAAGAACAACTTATAAGAATGCATCATGGAACTCAAAAGTCATGCAACGCTCAGAAGAGAAATTTGAAAGTTTTTTTTAACTGAATTTACAATTAATGGATGTTTAGATTGAAGTTACGAAAAAGTGAATTATCAGAAATTGAATATTTTTTTAGTTGTCAGAATGTTCTCGTAGCGAACGTGATTCCTTTTTTGTTAACGCCACATGGCTATCCTCTCCGCTGAAAGCACTGGCTGAAGGGTGTTGTATAACTTAAAATAAATTTAATAGATTGTAGTGTGAATTTAATTGCGAAAACTTTCCAAGCAGTACTGCATGTATTTGGAGTTTAATACAATTTACATTACTAGGCTTACTATATAAGTTTAAAAGAAAATTACTTAATTTCCAAGCAGTAGAACTGTAAGTATTTTGAGTTCTTATATAATTAAGTTTACCGTAAGAAAAGCTATAGTATTAATTAAAAAAAGTTTTTTGGCATTGCATAAATTTAACTCGTCTTTGAAGATGCCAACCACAGCAGTGGGTGAAACGTCAGCGAGAAGGAAGTCGCCACGACCACGACCAACAAACCCGAAACCATTTACCAGTATTACAATGCTGTTTCTAGAAAAGCACATGTTTCATGGAACATACATCAACATCGATAGGATGGTTTGGAGTTTGCTTTCTGACAAAGCTCTAATTAGATGGGGAGTGTACTACGATTACTTTCGCTTTCATGATTTTTGAACATTTAGTAGTTATTTACATAGTGGAATATTTGGTACTACCGAGATGGAGAGGTTTCAATATGGGAAGCTGCATAAAAGTCGAAAAATTTAGCGGTGTGGTAGTGTGAAAGTAGAAATTCATTTTAACCGCATGGTATAATTAATCAGATAACACAACCACAACTAGGGAATACCATATTTTAAAAGCTGAAACAGTGACAATCAACTAAGATAGAAAAGCCGAACTTTCTTGTCATTATATGTCATAGGTTTTAGAATACTGCAGATAACATTTTCCGCAAAGATGGTACGGGTCTTTGATGAAAATATTACAATTTCTTTCCATTAAAATAAAACCCTGAAAATTTCCAACGATTTTTGTAGGAATATTAACCTCTAGAGTTCAAAAACTGATGATATATTTAAGTTGACTTTTTGTCTTTATGAGCAGCTTATGTCAGAACTAATCAAACATAAAAAATAAACCTGTATTGTTCCAGAACCCATTTTGCAAGAATTTTCTCTATGTACCTATTATCTAAAATGATGGAACTATGTATAATACATATACCTTCGTAACTCGTCCATATTGATTCACTTTTTTTCACTTACAAACTTTAACACCAAACAATTGGGTATTATCACTTTTTTTGAAAATTACGGAAAATTAATCTTGAAGTGCATATATATCGTATGCCATGTTAAAAAAAAGCAAAAAAAAATATTTGCAGGTAGAGAATTTCAGGTCTGAAATTCGAATCTTAGGAGTCACCGCCAAAACGCTTCTATCCAAGGTTATTCAACTCGTGACGTCAAGTGTCATGTAAACATTACCGAGGAGCGTGCTGTTTAATGGTATAGTATCATTCTTGTATTGAAAAAGCTTTTGTGTGGTGTTTATTGAAATGACGGGGTAAGAGGTTGCACCAAAAAGTGATTTGTGTAGTTTTACAAGCATCAATTATGTATGGAAAACAAAACAAGTGTTGTTTTGTACATGGTTATAAAAGTACTTCAGTCAGTACACCTAACTGTGGTGAATCCAATTAACGATGATAAAAATGTGTTACGTTAAGGGGTTAGATAACCCATGGTGACGGGGAACAAAGAAAAGTGGTACCGTCCGGGCAGTGCGGGCACAGGCGTCAACCAGGACGGTTCGGGATTACATTTGTTCTTTAAATAAGTAGTGTAAAGTTATTAGTTCAAATAAATATTATTAATACAAGAGAGTTCTAAGTTCACGACAGAGTCAMAAGTGGGATAACAGTTGCGAAACTTATCGTGTCAGTGACTGTGAACCGAAGTACTGCGAAAATTGGAAAATGGGGAAACGTCCACCCAAAAAGCAACCTCGGCGACAACAAAAGAAGAAAAGAGCACGCTCATCGTCGTCCTCGTCGTCCACGACGTCTTCTTCGTCGACAAGCTCCAGTTCGTCGGGTGCAAAAAAAAGGGTCCGTAGTTTGCAAAGGCAAGTTACCGCATTGAAGGCGAAAGTACACGCTCAAGGCCCCACTGGATTTAGAGTGACAGTGGACGAAACGTTGATTCCTGTGTTTGATCCAGGAGATAATACACAAGACTCCGAGGAATGGGTAAGAAAAGTAGACAACTTGGTTCGTTATCACGGTTGGGATGAAAACATTACAACGAGACTTGTCACGGCTCGTTTGAGAGGAAACGCACGGAAATGGTACGATTCGCTATCGGATACGTGTGTCTCTTGGGGCGCAATGAAACAGATGATTCTCACAACATTTCCAAGTACGGTTCGCTTTGGTGCATTGTTATTGGAAGCTGCGAACTACAAACCGCAATTTCGACAAAATTTGGGGGATTATTGTTTTGAGAAAGTCGTCAGATTAAATAAGTTGAAGTTAGATATACCCGAAAAGTATTTGATCGATAGCATCATCGAAGGTCTGCCAGAAGACAGCTTAAAGTTGTCGTTGAGAGCTGCCGGATTTGCCACAGTGGGCGAACTTGCGGGATATCTAAGAAATGTGAGTTCTGGAAGTTCTAGCAAGTCATGGCTGGAACACGGGGCAACAAACAAAGCACGCAATGACAAGAGGGAACAAATTGGTAGAACTAGGTCTCACGATGCCCTGAAATATGACGGTAGTAACACTACTAGCTATATAAAATGCTTCAACTGCGGAGAAAACCATCGCGTTCGTGACTGCACTAGACCAAAGATTGAATGTCGTCGCTGCCATAAGCTGGGCCATAAGCAGTATCAGTGTCCCCAAAGAAAAGACGCAAAGCAAGAACGAGTCAATGAGGTAAACACCGGTCAAAATCCCTTTATGAAGACAGCAATAATCAACGGCTGCAAAATAAGTGCGTTAATTGATACGGGAAGCGGTCGTACCTTGCTAAGAATGTCGGTCGCTCGAAGAGTAGAAGTTTCGGTGGTGGAAGATAAATCGGAAACTACATTGAGGTGTTTTATGGGTACAACGGTGTCAACTAAAATGACGGCAAGGGTGAATCTGCGTGTAGAAGAGGTTAGKGCTACGATACAAGTAATTGTGCTGGAGGATCGTTACATGAATTACGACCTAATAGTGGGGACAGATTTCCTTTGTCAACCAAATACGCTGATGTTACAACAGAATAACAAACTCTATTTACGCGCACTTCCACCGCTACAAGTGAACAACGTGAACTTGGTGGAACATTTCAACGATTCTAAAACTGAGGATATCGATTGCGGGTCTGAAATCACAAGTGACCAGAAGGCGACGCTCATAAATCTTCTGAGAGGATACAGAGATTGTATCTCTCTTTCGATGAGTGATTTGGGTAAGACGAATTTACTCGAATTGGAGATCAAGTTGAAAAGCGACGAACCGATCGTGTACCGTCCCTATCGCATGCCAGAAGCAGAGAAGCTGATTCTACGCAAAATAATACAAGAGCTAATGCAACACGGAATCGTTCGGGAATCAAGCTCTCCATTCGCAAGCCCCGTCCTCCTGGTGAAAAAGAAAACCGGAGATTACAGAATGGTAGTTGACTACAGAAAACTCAATGCTATAACTGTAAAGAACAAACATCCCATGCCACTGATCGACACCCAGATAGATAATTTGAGAGAGGGCAAGCTTTTCATAACCCTCGACTTAGCGTCAGGATACTATCAAGTTCCCTTGGCATCGAACTCAATCGAGAAAACAGCATTCGTGACGCCCGACTCATTATATGAGTTTCTGCGTATGCCTTTCGGTTTGTCGAATGCACCAGCCGTCTTTGAATCTCTGATGAAGAAAACACTTGGCGAATTGAGAAACACGATTGCTTTTCCCTATATCGACGACATAGTTATACCAGCGGTTGATTTCCAACAAGGACTGGAAAGATTGACCCAAGTCTTGGAAGCGTTAAGAAACGGTGGTCTTACACTGAAGCTAAGCAAGTGCGCGTTCTTCAAGAGCACCATAACCTATTTGGGACGTGAAATAAGCGCCGAAGGTGTGAGACCGGACAGCGCGAAAGTTGCAGCGGTAATGGAGATGCGATATCCTCAGAACGTGAAGCAAGTACGCCAATTTTTGGGGTTGTCAGGATACTTTCGGAAGTTCATTAAAGATTACGCCAAAACCGTTGAACCGTTGACGCGTCTCCTGAAGAAAAACACCAAATGGAGTTGGGGTGAAGCACAAGTGAAGGCTGTAAGAAAGATCAAGGGTGACCTCACAACTCGACCTATCTTAACTATCTTTGATCCGAATTTGCCCACGGAACTGCATACGGATGCTAGCGCCATTGGTGTGAGAGCAATGTTGTTACAAGTTAAAGATAACAACCAGCACGTGGTCGCTTACTTCAGCAAGCAAACCTCTCTTGAACAAAAGTACTATCATTCGTATGAGTTGGAGACGTTGGCCGTTGTCCTAGCTCTACGCCATTTCCGAGTGTACTTAATTGGCGTAGAATTCAAGGTGGTTACGGACTGCAACGCTTTAAGAATGGCTTTCTCAAAGAAGGACATGATACCGAGGATAGCACGATGGTGGCTAGAAGTGCAGGATTTTAATTTCGAAGTTAAGTATAGACCCGGCGCAAAAATGGCGCACGTAGACGCCTTGAGCCGCAATCCGGTTGGCGAAGAGATTGTTGTCAATCAAGTGGACGTAACTGAAGGGGATTGGATACTTGCCGCACAGCTTCATGACAACCAGATTTCGATCATACGAGATATTCTGACGACGCAACCTAAAAGTGGAGCCGCCAAGCAATATAAACGCGACTACGAACTGAAAGATGGAAGAGTGTACAGAAAGTTGGGTCCCGAGAAGGTCGCATGGGTGGTACCCAAGGCATGCAGATGGCAAATTTGCAGATTGTACCATGATGACATGGGTCATTTTGGTGTGGCTAAAACCTTAAAGAAGATGCAAGAAAATTATTGGTTCGCTGAAATGAAAAAGTTTCTCACGAAATATATTCAATCATGTCTCAGCTGCGCCTATTACAAGCAAGCCAGTGGGAAGAAGGAAGGAAAGCTTCACCCGATCGAAAAGGCGGGAGTGCCTTTCCATACGTTACATGCAGACCATCTTGGACCGTTTGTGACGAGCAGTAAAGGAAACAAACACTTGCTTGTGGTGGTCGATGCTTTTACAAAATTTGTCATCATCGAAGCTGTGAAAGACACGGGCACGAAACATGTAGTAAAGGCGCTTATGGACATAATGCATCTATTTGGAGTTCCAGTGCGTCTTGTCTCCGATCGTGGGACCGCATTCACTTCTAAAAGTTTCAAGATGTTCTGTGTAAATTACGGCATCAAACACGTCCTAAATGCAGTCGCAACACCGCGTGCAAATGGACAATGCGAACGATATAACCAAACGATCCTGAGTTCGTTAGCTACCAGTGCGGCGGGAAGTGCAGAAACCAAGTGGGACACATTTGTAAAGCAAGTACAAAGTGCATTAAATTGCTTAAGCAATAGGGTCACCGGAGTGTCGCCATTGGAAGCCCTAGCGGGATACAAACCCCGCCATATGGCTGAGTCGCGAATACTGAATGAAGTACAGATCGGCATAGACCGGGTGGACCTAAAAGCTTTGAGAGAGGACATTACGAAGCGGATGACGACGGAGCAAGAAAAACAAAAGGCTAGATTCGACAGGACCAGAGCCGAAGCAAAAGTCTATGGTAAAGGCGACTTGGTAATGGTTTTGAAGACAGACAATCCAGCAACAGGAACGAGTAGAAAATTGAAGGCAAAATTTAAAGGTCCGTTTCGGGTGACGCAGGTGCTGCCCAATGATCGTTACGAGGTTAAGGATTTGCGAGAAACGGGACGAAGGTTTACGACCGTGGTGGCGGTGGACAAAATGAAACCATGGGTGCTGTTGCGAGGTGAGTAAGCAAGGCTAGCTGCGGTTAGCGTGAGAGATGCTGACGACTGGTCGGCTGAGTAAGACGGTTAGCTGCGGTTAACGTCTGTGAAGTAAGCAAGGCTAGCTGCGGTTAGCGTAAATGAGAGATGCTGACGACTGGTCGGCTGAGTAAGACGGTTAGCTGCGGTTAACGTCTGTGAAGTAAGCAAGGCTAGCTGCGGTTAGCGTAAGTGAGAGATGCTGACGACTGGTCGGCTGAGCAAGACGGTTAGCTGCGGTTAACGTCTGTGAAGTAAGCAATGCTAGCTGCGGTTAGCGTAAGTGAGAGATGCTGACGACTGGTCGGCTGAGTGAGACGGTTAGCTGCGGTTAACGTCTGTGAAGTAAGCAAGGCTAGCTGCGGTTAGCGTCTATAAAGAATGCTCGACTGGTTGGCACGAGTAAGTAGGTAAAGCTAGATAAGGTTACGTGTTGTTCCAGATGAATCCTAGTTCGAGGACGATCTAGATCAGGATGGCCGAATGTGGTGAATCCAATTAACGATGATAAAAATGTGTTACGTTAAGGGGTTAGATAACCCATGGTGACGGGGAACAAAGAAAAGTGGTACCGTCCGGGCAGTGCGGGCACAGGCGTCAACCAGGACGGTTCGGGATTACATTTGTTCTTTAAATAAGTAGTGTAAAGTTATTAGTTCAAATAAATATTATTAATACAAGAGAGTTCTAAGTTCACGACATAACAAAATTTTTGTAACCGTTCCTCGAGTTTATCAACGTATGAAAAAGGCCCCTAGACGTAATATGCCGAAATCGCAAAGTTTGTTTTTCTGTTGTGAAGATCACCTTATTCTTACTGAAAGTTTTATTATTCTTTTTGGGGTTATAAGTGTTTACCATTCAGTTTCCATTTTGTTATAGCTTGAAGAGGATATGAAAAATTATATGCGTTTTAAGTTGATAGAGGGAAATGTTATAATAAAGAACGACGTTGTTCCCCATATATTCGACTGTTAGCCAGACCGGAAACGAGCCGCAAGAGACCAGAAAATAAATGGCAATTTATATTTATTCTGACCTCTAAAATAAATGTCAAGTTTAGGGTACATTTTTGATTCTTACATTTTTATGTTTACAAATAGTATGTTTCCAACAACCCACTGTGATCAAATTATCAATGCTGCGTTAATTTGATAAAAGTTAACTTATGCTCTTGCTTTTGCTTTTACGTTCCTCATCTTCGCCGCGTTGAACCGCTCGTCGCTGTACACAAATTCCATGACAATGAACATGCCTTGAGAAGTCGTAACTCATAAGTATTTCACTTTTTCTTGAACGCAAACAACAAACTGATAATTTGACGGGCTGGGGCTGAGGCGTGACGCGCTGACCCCAGATGTAAACAAGCGGCCATTTACAAGACACCTGACGTCACGGCCAATATGTTCGCGTTTCGGAGGTCCCTTTAAATATACACATTTTTAATATTAAAAATACACTTTACGATCCATTTTTTCGAATTTATAAGCTGTCACAGCTGTTTTGTGGATTAGATGTTACGTATTAGTATGCAATTTAATAAAATATAAATACATGGCAAATACCCAATTCAACTGCAGTTCATGTGAATAAAGACAATGTTTTCAGATCTACTATAGGGTTGATACGTGTACAATGTAAATAATATTTGACCTGGCTTTACTATTGAAGCTGATAGGATGTGTCCATGAAATTATTTGTAAAATGGGCTGGTCACAGTGTCCATGTAAATTTACTGTTTTATAATATATCTCTAAATAAACAAGATATGAGAGGTTTCCTTCGATCTACTACTAAAATGGCTTGTTGAATAGATATATGAAAAACAAATTTGAATGAATTTAGGCTTATGATCCTGATAGCAACATGACTATATTTTCGTAATTTGAAGATGAATCTGCAACATGTGTTTATAAATATTTATAAATGATTTTATGATAGCCAAGTCAGATCTAACAAAGCTTAATTTAAGGGGAAAATAAACCGCTTTCGGTAGCACATTTATTGGAGCGTGAGTTAAAGATATATCTGTGCTTAAGTTATAACTTGAGCGGCTTTGACATAGAATATCCTCGTAAACAACCCCTACTTATATTGCAACTTCTTTAAAGATCTAGCTTTGTGATCCCGGGCTCCCCATCCTCCTTATTAGTTGCTATTTGCCACTTTGAAGATAATGGGTTATTCGGTGGATCCATATCAGCAGACTTTTTTGGTCTCTGTCAAATTTGTAGTGGTTCCAGCGCAAAATCGGGTATTTGATCTCGAAGACAAGGCGGGAAGTACCATTAACTAACGGTATGACTTTAGAGAAATGCCAGATATTTTCTTTAATACAATATTTAATTTTGTTTTCCTTAAAAGCATGGATTAAAACACTTACTTCGAATATATTAAGGACACTTCGTTTAAACTCGATGATAGCTTTCTAGAATGTGTCTGCTACAAGTAAATAAATGAACGATTAAAAAAATAAAGCTACACAAGTGGAAACTACAGTAATGAAACACGCATCAAAGTACGCAGCTATATTTATACCGGCAAATTGCTGTCCGGTATTTTTATCCATTAGCGAAAACCCTAATTGCTCGAACTGTTTGACTATTACAGGCCCGTAATAAAAATATGCAAACCACCAGACGCTRTAAGAGGCAATTTTCATGCATTAGTCGATTCGTGGAACGCCAGTACTTCCCCATGAAAACTTTTATGCCAAAATCGTATTATGAAAAAAAGTGCTGCATTATTTATAGAGTATCGCTTGGACACGGCGACCTTCGCATGGGTAAACAGTCAGTATACATATCATTAAGTAAGAATAATGGGCATGTGTTTGAGAATTTTATTTACCAGTTGAATCACTTAATTACGAGGAAACGACGGGAGGTCAAGAAGGCGCTGGTTGAAATCAGTGCTAAAGCGCAAAACAAATTAATAAAAGACTTTAATGGGTTACACGTCGTCATTCAGGAAGTTCTTCAAAGATCTATAGGCTGATTCATGGAGAGTAGAGTGACCAGAGTATTGAATATTTTCATATTGTGAAGTGAGTTATTCAGAAAGTATGATAATAATAGTACTAGAAATCAACACTATCTAGCTGATATCAATTACTCATTAGTAATTTGGAAGTGTTTCCTATTGCTTCATGATACTACGGATCATACGAGATAACACTTTTCTTTGTTTTTATTTAATCGATAAAGGGTACTTAACATAAGTTAGTTTATAAATTTTTATAAGCCTGCTCTTTTAAATGTCAAGATCTCTCTTTCCATTATACTTGGAGTTTTTGTCAAAGTTTAACCTTTAAAGTCTCTGATACACCGTCCATATAAATTTCAACACAGTAAATAAAGAAATTACCAATGAAGTAATAATGAAATTTTACTTCATCAAAAAAAAAAAGAGAAGATAATAAATATGCATGAACTACTTAGATGTTAAATACGAGTGATAATAAGCTTTATCCATCTAATAATGGGAAAGCTAACCAAATAAGAATTCAATTAATTTCGTAAGTATTCCTACTTGTATATAAGTTACAACAAACACATCCATGTTGTTGCTATCTCCGTTGTAACAATTCGCGTAAGTACTTTGGCTTTTCTGAATTAAAAATATGATGAACTATTAATTATATGAGACCTTATATACGAGATTCAATCTTGACCTGGCCTAAGCGCATCATATTATGAGTAACATGCTCAAACTAATCTCATGCATGCATTTTGCACTCAATTTAATGTAAAAAGAAGTAGTGCATATCACAACAGTAGTCGATGTGAAGGTAAATTAGTATTTAACTAGTTTTATTTTTGCTCTGTCGTCAAGAAAATATCTATAGGTATAGAGGATAGAGGTGCTTCGGTTATATCATTGACAGGTGAAATATAAGATGGTTCACATAGGGATTAAACGATAGGAGGCTGTTCATAAGATTTTTAGCTTTTTCTGTTCATTCAATGAAGGAATTATGTATAGCTATTTAAATGAGGGTTATAAAAATATATCTTATCTATTTTATCCTTCTAAAGCCTTTTTGAAAAAAAGCAACACAACTTCCTGAAGAGTCACCTACTTTCATGGCATTTTTTTAGGTGCTTTTACACGTTCTTATGAACTGAGTGATTATAAAATGTAACTGATTTGCATAAATACATATGGCAAAAATTTGCAAAGCATTAAGTAATGTGTCGCAATTTACACACAATTTTTGGATTGTCTACTTTTGGATTTGAAAATACGTAAAAGTAACGATCATAAAAAATTTTTCATGTTAAATAATAATAAATTGTGTTAACTAATGAAAAGTAAGAAGTTAAATCAACAAACAAGTGTCTAGATAATAATTTATTCGTCGACTTCGTCTTTTGACTATCCCAGGTTATTTCTATAAAAAGTTTTTCCTTTGATTAGGATGTTTTCTTTGCCTTTATTAAAGTGAACCTTTTGTAAGTAACATGTTGTTTTCCGGGCTGGTTCCCACGTTGATTGTTTAATCTTGACGTTTCGACACTCTTGTGGGTGTCAAGATTAAGCAATCAACATATGAACCAGCCCGGAAAACAACATATCATCAACAACAACTACAGAAGCCTTCAAATCAAAAATTTTAGGTTTAAATCGAAATCGAAAACTTCTTTGTACTTTTATAATGTTAAAATAATCTTCTGGTTGCAATATTTTTGTATTCTTTAGCGCATCTTCCACTTCAATTATAAAGAAAAGGCTTAACGATGATCAATATGTGCTTGGTCTACCTAAACTTTGACACTCTTGGGCCCCAATTCAACTTTTTTTAAGTATAATGTTTCATAAATACTTTTTGTTGTTTTGCATTCTATAAAAATGTATTTTCGGTACCTAAAATTAAATTAAATACACCTCGATGATACAAGTAAAATTCGCGAAATACTCTTTCCACGAAAAAGCTTCCATACCTGTACTTGTTTGTATCTTTCTCTACAATGCAGAATATTCTAACAAGGGGCATAAAGGGGTGCCCTGCAACGGGGAATACAATTTCTCATTGCTTTATTTTGTCCTCCGCTACCATTACAAAATAAACGAACTATCTTTATCACATTAGAGAAATCAAATTTTTTTAGTGTATGATGGAATACAGAGGCTATTTCAATTGAACTTTTAGATCTTTCAACCTCAACATGATACATTTTTGCCAAAAAGCTCAACTCTTAAATTTAATGTAACTATCGCAAGGTTGTAAAAATTAAGTTGGATAAAAAGTAAGCTTGCTGGTCAGGTAACTTTAGACAAAGGCATCTTTTTTCAGAATCAAATGAGAAAATAGCAGTTTCATTACTGTCTTCCTGCAACATGTCATAAAAACTTTTAGCTTGCAGTTTGTGCACCCTATGGTTTAAAAGACTTATCTTCACAGTGCTTATTCCTTTATTCACAGGGCAATAGTGAATTTCAGTGAATTACTGGATTCAATAAATTGTTTCATGTTTTGATTTCTCTGAACATTCTTATCCTTAATTCTACCGCCACTACTACTGCACTGAAAAGGTTTATAAGGCTTTCCTTTTGTGACCACATGTAGGAAAAGTAGGGAGATATTTTGAAGCATACCTGTTAACCGCTTAATTTTGAAATTCATGCATACATTAATAACAATGTTTATCCATAGTATTCCAACACACAGTTTTTAAATACATACACGTGTATAAATAATGTTAGAAGGTCAAAGCTTAATTAACTTTTTTAGTTATTAGGCAAACTATGAAAGAAACTCCTACTGCATTAAGGAAATGTTTTAATACAATTTTTGTTATTCATTGTTGCGGACATGTTGCGCTTTGCACTGCAAATATCGCATTTTGCAATTGACCGCTAATTTACTTCAGCAATTGTGAACTTACTTGTATTGTTTTGATATAAAATACATGTCGCGGCTTGGATCTACACTCCTCAAATTAAAGTGTTTGCTACAAAAGCGATTTTCAGCTCGGAGCCGAAGCATAGTGCTTTCGTTGTGAAAGAACTCAAACGCAATCTATGTTCTGGAGAATATTTAAAAACTGCGCTTAGATCATCAACGATTGTTTAGGAAGTATCCGTAACATCGTAGGAATAATAACAAAATGGGTCTCAAAATGGTCTCTTGTGGATTACGGGAGATAGTAGGTCTTAATATTGCGTTTCTATCGCTAAGAACTTGGTGCGATCAGTGAGGTAGTTTTTAAACTTATTTCACTAATGGCAAAGCCCAACAAATGCAACTTTGCAACTAGGGGATCAAAATTAACAAAGTGAAATGCCTTGATTTATCTATCAAGGATAATATAGATAATAGAGACCTATAACGACCAGAAGCCAAATCTTTGCGAAACCCAAACCGACAAAGATGCAGAAGATTAGTTTCTTTGGAGATAACCACTTAGCTGTGCTTACAACATTTTCTTCCAGCACGAAAGAATAATAATACGAAGATGGTATTGTTTTATTTTCTAATTATTTCGAAATAAGGCAAATTACATCATTTTAGATATTCCTACCAATAACGTCGCTTAATGTTTTGTGAAAGGGCATATTTGATTTTTCTTGTTTGAGAAACTTGCACCAGAAGTGACAAGCCTTTCGTGACCACCATTAAAATAATCAAAGTTATATTTATGTGGTAGGCTAAATTATTCACAAATTGTACTTTTCTACGACCTTTCTGGCTTTTTAATAAGATTAAATGGTGATCGATATATCGGCCGTGTCCCCCTTTACAGCAGAAATTTGCAATTTATATACAAATCAAGCCTTAATACGTCTTATTGTTGAGCCCAACCTCGATCTAGCCACACTGATTGGATGCTTTCAGGCCCCGATTGGCTGCTTTATATTTGTTTGCATGTGTATTAAGGCAGCTTCAGGATCTTATACAAATATAACGGTGCGTTTACATAAATCGACAGGACAATGGATGGGAATTCTCGTCTCCTGTATAAATTTACGGACACGTGCAGCGTGAAAATGAGAGCTTCCCAACTTGGATATTATTTCGATTCCTTTTTTGTCATAAAAATATATAGGTTAAGTCGTATAAGCAGGAAGAAAAAATAATGGGTTTATAAGTAAAACGGTAATCAGTTTTAAAATGCTTTTTTTATTAATGAAGGGCAAACTTATTATTTAAAATCAAAAATAGAATGGGGTAATATTCTTCAGGCTTTTATCAGGTACGATCTCTTGATTCACTTACTGGGTGCGCCCTGCAAACCTTTCCTCCACAATCCTCAGCTTCCGGTAACATGTGCTACGTGACAGCCCATTAGCAACAAGAGTGGCACCCTTCCAACCCAGTGTAGATGGCCGGCCCGGCGGTATATCCGTGAGCGGCATAAATGCTTAGCGTACAGTGATTCGGTAGAATTTATAAAAGTGCCAGTCTCCTTTTAGATATTCTTAGTTTTCTATTTATCTTCTGTATGAAATTTCTCCATTTGTTGCTTTCTGATTGTCGTATTCTGATTAGTATTTATGTATATACAGGGTCACTACAAAGTATGGAACCAGCAGGATATTTCAGGCTCTGTTCGACCAATTTTTCTGACATTGTGCATGGGTAATTAAAATGCATTTTCCGGATTTTTTTTCAACTCTGTGTCAGCTCCCGTTTCCGAGATATGGGCGCAAGTTGCATTTTTTTTAATGGGAAGGGGTGTCAAAAAGCACATTGAAAATGATATTCTTTCCTGACTTTAAAAATGTATCACACTTGTACAATTTATTCCTTCTGAGTTGAGAAGAGTGTAAATACAATAATTGAGCCTGACAAAGAACGAAAAGAAGAAATAATTTTCTTTATCGCTTAAATGGACAAAAAGCCAAGTATTACCATGTTTCCTTGACTGGTGATAATGTTCGTCTAGTTTGATCAAATTATTGCGAATCGGGTACCCTAAAAGTAAAACAAGAAAAACGTGATTTCGTGAAAATATTTTGTTAGATTTACATTACAGAAGATGCTCAAAATGTTCCCCATTTACTTCCTGGTAGTAATGTGGCCTTGAGTAAAAGTTTTATAATGTTTTTTCTGGCACATTTGGGGGTAAGTTCTGAATTTTTGCCCTGATTCGTCCTTTTACATCTTCTGCATTATGTGGCCGATCAGGATAAATACGATTTTTCAGATACCCCCACAGGAAAAAATCAAGCGGTGTCAGATCAGAGGAGCGTGCTGGGTATTCTATCGCTCCACGCCTACCAATCCATCTGTCTGGAAATATCGCATTCAAATATTCACTGACTGCAAAATGGGGTGATGCACCATCTTGCTAAAACCATATCTGTTCAGAAGGACGCGCAGCATTTTCAGGATTAGGGAACAGTCGAATAAGTTCTGGTATAATGTGTTGGCGCAAGAGCTGTAAATACTTGACTGAATTCAAATTTCCATTGATAAAAAAGGCCCAATAATGTGCTTACCGATAATACCACGCCAGATATTCACTTTCTGAAGGTGTTGTGTGTGGACTTGTTCCATCCAATATGGATTTGTGTCCGACCAGTATCTGCAATTATGTCTATTCGCATTACTATCGAGGCAAAAAGTAGCTTTATCAGAAAACATTATCCAATTTAAAATGTTTTTATCTTCATCTATCATGTTCACAGCAGTTTCGCAAAATTCTATCCTACGATCGAAATCATCTTCGCTCAGTTCTTGTAATAAGTGAATTGTGTATGGACGAAACTTCTCTTTCTTCAAAATTTTCTGAACAGATCTTCTGCTAATATGGTGAGTGAGAGCACGCTACAAGAGAACACTTGGGATTTTCTTGCACATCTAAAAGGACATTCAAGCTACTTTCCTCACTCGTAGCAACCTTTTGACGTCCTGGTTTTTGACGATTTTAACACCGCCGGTTTCGTCAAAATGTTGCAATGTTTTAATAACTGTTGATCTGGCAATTGGGTCACGATCGTCATGAATTTCATTGTAGAGTGCAACTACTTCCGAATAACTTCGCCTTCTACCTCCATAACCAATCATCATAAAAATTTCGATGCGATTATGTTCAGTTAACTGAAGTATTGCGATTGCAAATAACAAAGTTTTTGTTTTTACTTAGCGATAACGAAAATGGTTTTCATGTCAAAGTTTTTTGCAAGACCCAAGTTTGTTATCACACTTTTTTCAACTCAGAAGCAATAAATTGTACAAGTGTGATACATTTTTGAAATCATGAAAAAATATCCTTTCCAATGATGTGTCTTTTGACCCCATTTTCCCATTAAAAAAACACAACTATATCTCGAAAACGAGAGCTGACACGGAATTGAAAAAAAAATCCAGAACATGTAATTCAATTAGCCATAGGCCCGTGCACAATTTCAGAAATATCGCTCGAAAATACTGCTAGGTCCATACTTTGTAGCGACKCTGTATAAAAATTTTATCCAGGTAACCTTCACAACGCTGTTTAAATAGCGTATATGTAAATTTTGTTTTGTTTAATGTGTATAAATCACTATGGCTTTAAAGAGAAACATTTATACTTGCTAGGTCTACCTAGCTATAGAAAGTTCCCTAATATGATGTTCAAGCTTGATTAATGATTGCATAAAGCTGATGCATAAAAATGCATCAGACGCATTTGTTTATTGTTCAGCTTGTCCAATAAATTTATTGCAGTTTAAGTAACACCACAAAAAGTTTAACAATGTGGCGTCCTACGACTTGGATGGGCAATGAGCTGAACAAACAGCTGTAACAGGCTTTTTAGTGAACTTCCTAAGAATTATAGATTTCCCTTCCTGTAGGTCTCATTAATTAATACCTATAGCGAATTAAATCACAGTTTGGGATCTATCTATGGATGATTTTATTGTTGTTTTAAGACCTAATCTAGCAGCTTTCTATAACCAAATTGTCAAGTTGCAAAGTTCTTCTTTTAAAATCATGATATTGGGAATGGTAAATTTTCCTAGGTTTTCATGCGCTATACCGTTGTCTGAATAATATTATTCAGACAACGGCTATACATTTTAAAGTTATTCTTGAGACCAGACGCAATGCATACCGTTATTATCTCCTAGAATTCAGAACTCAACAAATACCACAACGTCTTGTTCGTTGTTTCTTTCAAAATTTGTAAGGGAAATTTTTCACCGAGTATTGTATGCATATATTCATTTTAGTCTTTTTATACCAGCACATAAACTTTTTCTCCATTAATTAAACTTTTAACTGTACTAGATTAGGTTAAATGACCTTTTACAAAAGAACAGTTTTCTGCAAATACTGCCTTTACTGCCCAAGGTTTATTTTGTTCGTTTCTTAATTTTAATGTCGAAACGAGTTATCAAATCACGCAGTTGCTAAGGAATCAGTTACCAATAAGAGAGCGTCGCCTGTGTTTATTTATATTTTTTTTGCATCTTTCTGTGTGAAGCCCTTTACGACCGGGAAAGTTGAAAATTAACGCTTGTTTTGGTCGATTCCAGCATATTCCATTCAGATTCCGCACGCTTCCATGTAACACGCCTGCAAATCATCTACGCGAGCGGTTGCGTAAAGCCATCATCTTCCAAGAAAAGCCAACACGAGTCGAAAACACACCAGATGGCTTCCATTTCAGATGCTGGCAATTCAGAGATGCGTTCATCTGCGAGAGAGAAAAAGTGCGAGATTTACATCTCGCAAAAAGGCCATCATAACGAATGAAGAACCCAATACTCGTCCCGTTCTCCTTGGATCGGGCTCTGCGGAAGTCGACTGTTTCCATCTCTGTCACTCTCGCTCAGCGATGTTGGGCTCCTGGTTCGTTGAGAAATCAGCACGATCAGGTTAGCGAATTTTGAATTCGTGTCGTAAAAAAGATATAAATATAAAAAGGTTTCTGGTTTTTCTTCTACATATCTTAGAATAATGTTTATAGGTAACATTTTCCATCAGTAAAAATGTCAACTCGCCTAAACCACTTATTACTTCTGTGAAATTCTAATAAAAATAATTTTGCATAATATCTTTTGACATGTGTTTATTCTACGAGGTTTCTTATGTTTTTTAAATACTTATAAATTATTATACTATACGCCAAAGAGCAGATTTCATCCGCTTAGTTCTTTTGCCATCTCTAGGCAATCTAGTATGCATGATTTGTCACGCGGCGCTTATATATTCCGCTGTTGGTTTTAACATCGACGGTTCTGCTATAAACATGCAGCGTAAACTCCTTATCCATTATTCCTTTAAACTAATCAGTATTTCTATATAAAACAAATTCTTTTAGCCTATACACTACAAGTTTTAAAATTCTTGTACTTCTAGGTATTTATTAGTTATCTTTTATTAAGCCAGCATTTATTATATGAACATTACTCTCATAAGTTTGATCATCTTCAGCTAAAACTATCTTTTCGACCATATGTGTTGTCATTTAATTTTAAATGGTTCCTCCATTCCTTATAAACCAGTCATTGCTGCCATAGATTTACACAGCAAAATAATTGTCGCTTTATAAAAAATCCCATACAGCTTAATTTTCTGATCTTTAGTTTTTACTGTTACCGGAAGAACCTTTAAGATGTGTTATTACATATGATTTTTTATTCTACTTGACAAAAGTCGACAACACATTTCTTCCTATACCCGGTACTGAGACATGCCTAATGTGCAAACTTCGTAAACAACATAAATACAAGACATTACAAAAAATCAATCGCAGCCTTTTACACTGCTTCTTTGTATTTCTAGAACATCATATATGTTTCATTTATTACTCCAAGTACTATTCTTACTTTTATTCGTATCGTATCACGTTATCGTGAGAGTATAACATAATGTCTGCGATTTATTCCACATAAAAGTTGAATCAGCGAAGCAAATCGGTGAAAATGAATGGAAAATTCATTATCCATTCTTGCAATGATGTGGGCAGACTTGTAATTCTCCATCTTTGAGGATTCTAGCGTTACCATCAAGTTGGCAGTAGTATCCGATGGTGTCTAGAGGTCTCGACATATTTTCTAGCAATACCTCTTAAGGTTTTACGTACCCCGCATGAATTTTCAGCGTTTGCAAGCTAAAAGTTGTGTTGTAGACGTTGCCGTCAAATGCTGGAAGTGCTTTGTCGGTTATTTATCATATTAGTAGCTGTTTTAATAAGTTTTTAACATCTGGATCTGGTGTCCGTCCGCCGTGGATAGTGAGATGTCATCTCCTAAACATCGTACTAACTACGGCTTTCTAAAAAGGCCATTTCTCGTACAAAATTTTATGTATTGTTTCACGCATCTCGTTGAACGTGATTTTTGATGCTGATCATCACACGTCAAATTTGGATAAGACGATGAAGAAGATGCACCATGGTACCTAAAGGTGTGAAGATTCAATTTTGCTTCATGGCTGTATGAACTAACTATGATCATGGTACCCAGGGCAACCCGAATAAAAGCGAGGCCTGGTGCAAAATAAATTTTTGCGGGGCCTTGGAATAAATTTCGTACAACAAATCAATAATCCCACATAAAAATTTATATAAATAAAAATTACATGTTGTTCGTTGATGATGGCATCATTTAGGGCGGCTGGGCCGATTGGTCTCATTATTTTTACTGTTTGTAGTAGCCGGAGTAAGGTTTTTACGAAAAGAAAATAGGAAAAGTTTTCTGGAAAATTCGAAAATTATAGAATAACTGTAATGAATTGTTAATCAAGTTTCATTTTATAAAGTAAGGTGAATAATGTTTAGACAATTTTCTCAAAAATCCTTCAGTGTATCATCGTCAAATAAACGAAATACCGTGAATGCTGAAATGCATTACATAGTGATGAAAAATTGATTCTTTTGTCCATTTTCAGTTGAACTGTGATTCTGTTTCACATTCATCGCAATCGTTTCAAGAAATAAGGTAAGTTTGTCGATATATCTCAAATAATTTTACAGATTTACCCATGAAATAAGCGTAATTAAAGCACCTTCAGGTTCATTGTAATTTAAACGAAAAAATAATTATCGGGTTTCCATGGATTTTGATTTACTTCAAATGTGACTTAAATTTTTGAACACAATTGCATATTTCTAAGTCTATCACATTCCAGGTAGCATTTCAACGGTGTACTGCATCTCGCATGTAAAATTTTGGCATACTTCTGATAGTACTTTGTAACAAAATGCCCAACAATTCAATGGTCACAAACGTGATTACACATTTCCAGTGGATTTTCACAAATTAAAAAAAAAGATTACTAACACATTCATTAAATTTGGACAGGGAAGCTAGTTGTTAATAAATTAAATAACAAAAATAATTGATCAAAACAATACGTATACAATATTAAATAATTCACAGCGCACAACGCACAACAAAAATTAACACTACAGTATAAAAGAACAAAGAAAGAGAATGTTAAAAGATTTATTGTCGTTTTACTTTCTGACATGCTTTGCAGCAAATTCATAAATATTATCTTAATTTTTCGTTTTTTGCTAATTCAGATTCGGACAAACTGGCTAAGGAGATATATCGTTCTTAGCTGATGAAAAGGATCTTTCTGCAGATGCGACAATAGTACATATCAAATTTGGATAAGACTATGACGCCCATGCACCATGGTATCTAAAATGAGAAAATTCAATTTTGCTTCATGGGTGTATGGCACGACTATGAGTATGGTATCGTTGAACKTGATTTTTAACGCCGAGTATGATGATGTACGTACCTAATGGACAAAAAAAATATTTTGTTTCATAGGTGGCGTTGAGCACGAGTTTTGATACTAAGTATAATGGTATATGTCAAATTTGGATACAGACTACCTAAAGGTGAAAAAATTGATCTCTCTTAATAGGTGTCGTTGAATGTGATTTTTGATGGTGTTTGTCAATTTTGGATTAAGCTTTTGAAAGGCAGGCACCATAGTACCTAAAATATGATACTGACCTGTGACCGGTGCATTGCTCTGGCAACTCCCATGTATGTGGGTTTTGACTAATTTTCATATCTTACCTTATAAATCTTGACTTTATTACTATTTATTAATCATTTAAATACTTTGATGTGACATTATCGAAATATGTTCATATTGTTTTTCGTGTTCAGAACCATTAATTGCTATTAAATCTTGAATAGTAGGAGCTTCTATCTTTATATCCATTTCCMTTCCATMCCGTTCCATTTTTAGCACTTTTAGTTTCTGTAGACGCTCGAAGGACTAAATACTCTTTAAAGTTAGATATCTAGTTTTAATGAAAGTAAACTGGCGAAATAAAGGATTGCAGAAATAAATTTCTCGACTATTTTAGAAAACCTTCAGAGCAGAAATACGGGTTACAATTCAGTGTTGCAGTTTTATGGCATGCATTAGTAATTTAGTTTCCACTTCGTATGTAGATTCCAAAAAGGATAGGAAAGGACAACGCATGTCGTTGATTTTATTTTATCCCAACAAACTTCCCCGTTAGCTTTTTAGCGAATAACGATAGGGAGCATGGCCTACAAGAACCTGCCTCATATTACTTCTTCACAGGAACGACACGAAGAACCAAGGACAGTACAGGCGAGATGCTTTATCTCCAAATGGCAACTCGTCCTCTTTTCCACTCCCGCTATCGCCAGTTCGACAACCCTTATCGCGAGCAAACGGGGATAGAGGCTAAATACGGCTCGTCCTGTTATCGAGAAACCGGATCATTCAGTTCGAGTACTTGAAGCGCAGCACGTCGCACCACGACGTGCAGCAAACAATATTCGGTCTTTATTACACTTTTCGATGTAAACAAAATAAGAAGTTATCACTTTTGAGCATGTTTGCTATGCAAGCAGATAAGGCGAGATGAGCCGAGTAACGAGATAGACACGGCAAACAAATCATTTTGGCCTCTAATCTGTGAACTCGATAGGAGGGACGTCGTAAAAGTTGAGTTTAAGAAAAACTAATAATAGAAAAGTAATGAACTACTATATTTGTAATATACACACAGTATTCTTCATAATTAAACAAACACAAAGATAGAGAACGTAAAATACTTTTATTACTCCTCGATTTAGTAGAAAACTAGTCGCTTATCATTTGCTGACGGACGAAGACGGGGCGAAAAAGGGATGTACCAACATAATCTCTTAGATCGTCTCGGATAAATTCCATCAACCACGAACATTTTCTGTGGACAGAAGGTTTCGAAATGTCTATTGCTCAACGTAAGCTTTCGAACGAGCCGTCATTCGTTGTCCAAGGTAGAGGAATTCACGAGAAAATTCTTACTGACCTTCATCGAAACCTGTTTCCTACTGCGTTTTTTTGTTTTGTTTTTAAAGGGGCTTTCTTCTCTGTAATTCGGTGCCGCCCTTTGTAGTGTACGCACGCTATAAGAAAACGAAAAAGTACCTATTGAATACTGCACATCCGTGTATTGGTTGACAGGTTTTTAGTGTTGTGATTATATTCGACCTAAATACCTAGACCACATGGAAAAACGCATCAGACTTGACCGACACCGAATGCAGTGAATAACACCAGGAATCAACGCAAGATGAAACAGTAGCAAAATCGTTTACCACCAATAATTACTACGTATGTTGCATGTGCATGATTAGCAATAGCTTTTCTACTGTGTAATCAAAATCAGTGTTTTATAAAAATAAATACAGTAAAACTAATGCAAACTTTAAAACCAAACGTGTGCCATAAGGTCGGGGAGGATAGAAGCAGGTACAAATAGCCTTTGCCCAAGCTAGAAAGGACCTTCTATTTTATCCATGTGCCAGATGAGTTTTTGTGGTCCAAGCATGCTTTTGCCATTCAGAAACCACTTTTCCTTATCGGGGATATTGATTCTGTACGGTGTATCAAAACACAGTCGTGTTAATCCTATCTCTTGTCATTGACAGAATAGCTTGATCTCCGCTTGGTAAAGAGGGTGAAATACGGTGCCCTCCTCTCCCAGATTTCCAGTTACCTAACCTGTGCAATCTAAAGGCCGCTTTACGGGCTTCATACGCTACCCTTACGTGTAGAGGTTCCAGATCCAGAAGCATCTCCATAGATGTAGGTGTCGTTCTCATACCACTGGTTATCATAAGACAGTCCAGATATATCTCCAAAGATATCTCCACATCCACAGTGTTGCACGCGCCTTTCGTCTGCTCTCTTTAACATGATCCGTCCAAGCCAGTTGGGAATCCAGGGTTACACCTAGATACCTAGGTGCGTTTATTTGTGAAGACTAAGAGCTCTATCTTTGCCGGATTAACCGACAAACCTCTCTGTTCACACCATCTGCTGGTTTTGTTTAGAGCAATTTGCATCAGCTCTGAAAGCGGCCCCAGAAATTTAACCAGAAATAACAACGCACAGGCCATCGAATGAAGGATTGTTAAAGGCCTTCAATATCCAGAAAGGCAGCTAGAGCCCATTTAAGGAAAGGACCTTGGTAATATACATAAAACAGACTCGGAAATACAATTTTAGAGTAAATAGACATACTAAAACGGGATTTAAAGTTATACTTCAAGAAGACAGTAAAACAAAAATGTTTAGAAATAAACATTTGCAGCCTACACTGTTCCAAWTGAGAGGGAACCGAGCCGAGCTATCGGCTTAGCGGCGCCTGTTGGGCTTTTCTTACCTGAAACGGACAGTACATTCGTTTCTTACCTTGTAGATTTTTAACTCCTTCAAGCGTGAGGGTAAATCACTAAATAAGTGAAGCACTAGTAAACTAGCAACACCCTAAGGCATTCAGGAGATCAAAAATACGTAAAATCTAGTAGCCACGCTCCTGTATTACGAATAGAACAACCAACTAAGCAGTAAACAATAAATATAATCCTCGTCTTTTCAAATATACTGTCAGCCACAAAATTCAGCAACGCAGACGAAAGGAAAGATAGATATAAATCAAAGGAAAAATGCTTGCAACGGTGTATATGTAAAAGAAACAACACAATTGTGGTAGAGAAAATCCCGGGAGACAGGGAAATTGCCTTATAAACACACTGGCGCACTAAATATACGGAGAGAATATTACCCAACACGAACACAAAATGTATTCAAGAGAAATAATAAGAAAGCTGCAAATTATATCAGATAAAACAGATAGAAGCATAGAAGTAGCTTGAAAGAAACTGTGCAACTAAGATCAATGTAATATAATTCAGTGGAAAGGGCCAGCAGAATCTCGGCACTCCTAAGCAACCCTGATAGCTGCAGCAAGAAAAGGGAATGTAACAACTGAAATGCTGCACATGAAAACAGTAATCCACATGCAATGGGAAATACAACAACATTCCAACCAGACGAAAGCACTGAAGGGGTGGAGGATACTGAGGAACAAAAAATAAATAAGAAATCACTAAGACAACGCGATAGGAAGACATAGAAACAAAAACTAAAGAAATTCCACGTAGAGCACCGTAATAATAAATAAAGAGGTCCTAAATCTGTACATAACTCCAAACTGCAGCTCATATGAGGGAGAAGAATAATGCAGTCGAATTAAGACAATATCGAGCATAAAAACATCTAGGGAAGGCATTCACTTGTTGGGTTCACCCTGCAAATCTTTCCGTTCCAGTACTCAGCTTCCTGTGACATGCGTTGCGTGGAAGCACACTAGCAACAAGCGTGTCACCCGTCGAACCCACCGTAGACGGATAGCCCGGCGGTATATCCGGGAGTGTTATAAATGTCTACCGTACTTTAGCTCAATCGATTATAATTTATCTGTATTTAGTGTCTAATAAGGCACTACTATGTGGGAGTTACTCCATTTGTGGTTTTACTACGCATACGACGAAGTATTAATATCCATCAGTTAGCTTAGCAAATCTGATTATAGCAACAATGTATAATAAAAAAGTTTTCAAATTGTGACATCCACCAGTAGAATGGTGGTAAAACCGTAAAAGGAAGGAAAGAAGAAAAATCCTAGCTTATAAAGTTTCTGTGCAGCTATACATAATTAATGTTTAAAAATTTTTGTCGCCAAGTTTTTGCTTATAAGTACAAGTACCTTAGGTCAGCAGTGCTTTTCATGTGGTAATGTTAAATGCAGAGTTGCGAAAAAAGAATCAGCATCGTTATGAAAGACCGATATCTGTGACCTTTCCCGAATAGATTGACCCAGACCTTCATCTAACTTTAAAAAATAAGGCATGTATGTGTTTCACATTGTTAATGACGACTTGAGGATGAGAAAGTTTCTGACCAAATGAATTCCAAGATGTTTATACTTAGGTACCTATGACGATCAAGTATCAAGTATATCTGGTTGACTATTAAAGTCGAAGGAAATTTGCTGTCGTTTTGAAGAAGATTCTTTAAATGGACTAGTTCATGAATTTTTTCCTGGCCTATTTATTTTTTCTTATATACTATAAATATTGAAGTAAATTTTAAACTCTTACCCTGTTTTTGGTATGAACCAATCACTGAACAAATGTTAATGTGAAACAGAGAAGGGTACACTTGATCTACTTGAACTAAATTATTCATTTAGAACCTTCAAATTACCGCTTTCAGATAATTTTTTGTAAGTATTCTGTTTCTGGTAAAGATAGCGTTCGTAAGTTCTTATTGATCTATAATGGAAACACTTGTAGTCATTCAAGATCATTACTAGTTATTGCCTATATTATTATTAACCCGTAAGTGTTCATTTGGCTTAGTTTTGTGAAACTACCCTATTCTTGAACTGGCTTGTTACTCAGGCACTAAAAAGCAATTCAAATGGTGGAAGCATTTTAATTCTTTATGTTCCGTGTTCAAAACTGACAAGCAGGATTCTTGTTTCAGTTTACCGGGCAAAGAAATAAAATGTTTGAAACAAGGTAAATAAAATTTTTTGTGTAAATGGTCAAAGGCGCGGAGGAGTGAAGAAGGGTTTTATAAAAGTTCATTTAAATGTGCTCTTATAAAGTTTTAGGAGTATATGGTACCCTAAGTACTTATCGATATACGATCCGTCGTATCTATCCTATATGTGCGATAATGGATGGAAAAAATGATAAATCGATGACTTTCTTTGTTCCGCAACAGTATTAACGATCGTTTAATCAGAGTATCGCCTTGATGTAGCCCAATTATCTACCCAGTTAGTAAACAGATAATTTTTAAGCCTCTCTAAAAAATACCTTCCAGAACATCATTAACAAAGCTATCTCATCGTCCTTATCGAAATCTACTAAAACCTTGTTTTCGTACCATCCGCGATGAAACGGTACGCGGACATGTCAGCTTGATGGATAATGTGTGTCACAAACAAGCGGAGCTGCGATATTTTTGTGCCTCCGATAGGGTTTTGTAATGTAAACAAGCTGGAGGGGAGGTCACATACAAGAGCATTGGCCGATAGAGGAAGGCGTCTTCGGACGCCATTGGGCAMRGCGGGATCCAATGAMAGACGCCAGCGTCCCGACGCTGGCGCGATGCGTCGGCATATGGCGTCGGATTAACTAGTTCTTATTTGAAGGTTTCACTGGCTMTGATAAGATTCGGAAATTAAGATTTCGATGCTTATGGTAAATAAAAAAGGTCATGATTATCMTCTACAAAATTTTTAAAAAGTTTTACAAAAATTGAACCAGTCTTTGAACACTTAGACATTAGAAGCCTTTATTCAGACAGTACATGATGGCTGCAGTTTTGTACCTACATCTTGAATAATAAGCTAACAGCGAAAAAATAACAAGTTACTCACATTTAGCGGAACACTGATAATCAATTTTGCTCGTTTGACTTATTTAGCATCGAAGCACGTTGTAACTACGGCCATCAAATGTGCATACAACAAATCTCAAAGCAAATTTCTACCAGTGAAAAAGCGAACGATGTTCATGATTTCACCTTCACTTTTCTCATCAGTGACACAAAAAGTTTACTGTTGCACGCGCGATGAAATTTTACAAAAAACTAGCGAGCATTACACCACGTACAGTTTGAAAACAGCGTGTTTTTTTTTGTGCATGAGAACAGTTTACATTGTGTAACCAGCTTTCGTATGTTTGGTTGATTTGCTACATGAAAGGAATTTTCCATTGCTCGAAAGAACTGAGACTTGATCTCGTAATTCAAACAAAAACCTTTTATCAATGTTTGTAATGTGCTCTTGGATTAACATTACAGTGGATGTGTTTCTGGGCATCAAGAGATTAAAATTTCATTCATTTTTATTGTTTTGTTGCACAATGATGTATGTAGGTAGAGCTTACTGTTGGTGTAAAAAACATCTGAACAGCTGTAGCCGTCATCGGCGGACAAGATTGTATCTTAGGCAGCGCTATCGTTTTGAATCAATAATAATTAATTCATTGTTTTGTTCTGATAGTTCTGACATTCGTTTCGAATAGCATCAGAACTATACTCAAGTAAGACGTGCATATTTTTAATAGGATCGTAAAATTTAGTTGTAGAAATTTCTGGTATGGGCTTGAAGATTAAATTTAGGGATTTCTTTATTAGCATTTGCCATATGTTTCCTTTGATATTGTGTTTCTTTTATTACCAGATGCGCTAGGTTTTCTATCGCAATGTAAGGTTCTAATGCTAATTTGATCCAAACAATCTGTCCTTGAACCTCATTTCAGCAGGTTTACCTGATTATTTTGTATATATGACATCAAAGCCATGCATTTGATTTATTGGTTTGGGGCTTGTTATTAAAGAGAAGACAACTCACATTAGGTTTGTTTACTATCCACTGCTGTCATTTCAAATGTGCTGAGTCTATCTAAATACTAACACCTACAATATTGTTAAAAACGACTTGTTCTATAGCTGTTAATTCCTTTTTTATTTTTTAAAATTTACTACCACATAATTTGTGTTGCGTATATTTCTATCAATAGTTGCAATAGTAGTAGCCTATTATCATCGTATTTGTACATCTATCGCCAGGAGGAGTGCTAGTTACGAAACTGGAGATGAATGAAGTTTAAGTACATATCAATGTCTGGCCATAAAAGAAACTAAACGATCATAGTATGGGGTGAACAAGAAGCAAACTTTGGAAATCTGTTGCTTTAGTGAGTATCTGAATTGTACGCTAAAAAGGTGATCTTCCATCAATAAATTTTTTATATGAAATAATATATTTGAATTCGAGTAATAATCTTAATGCAGTTTTCTAAGGTAAGGCTAAACAGAACGGATTTATGTTTATAAAGACTATACCTTAGTTGTACTCTAACCAGCATAATTTTCTGTGCCTATGCCTGCCAAAAGTTTATGCTTAAATTTTGTTAAATATGAGGATTATACATTTACCCGAATTATTTCGATCAAATATTCTTATAACCAAACTTACGATCATCTTTATTAACAAGTAAATTGTAAGTAAAAATATATAAATTCATATTCTACAGGATGATCAGTTTTCATTTATAAATGAATTAACTTACTTTGACATTAATTAATATGTGACGTTTTATTGATATTTAATATCTCAGTCAGAGGTAAGTAAATCGAATGATGGATACAGTTAGGTATATATCTATTACTACGGTTGTTACAAGTTCCCTCGTTTTATATGCTTCTTTCCTAAAACAACATTAAACATGAATTAACTAGCTAACCAGCAGCTGAATTGCCAATCCTACACTACGTCATTAATTGATTCAGAATATCACTTGTGATTAAAATACCTACATATCTATATGACAAGTGTTCTTAGTAGTAATTAAATTGATAAGATTGAAAAAAATACGGATGCACTTACGCAATATTGAAACATTCGCAGATAACAGTAGATGCTTTTTTAAGTAAGTATTTTTAATAGGAATGAGACTTTGAACTAGTCAATCTGTCTAACAGAAAAAATAAATTTAATCGATCATTTCTAGAAAACGACAAAAATTAGTCTAAAATTTATAGAAATACCGGGTTGGGAGTGTAGGTAAGTTTCTTAATTCGCGAATCAACCTTTTGTATAATTAAATTTAACAGATGGTAGTAATGGTAGCAATGAATTATGTATGTTAGCAATATCTTAAAAATAGTTACCAATATACAAATAATATTAATTTAAAGAGTTTACAACCAATAATAATACATTGTACAACTATTATAAATGAGAACACCGAATACATGAAATAAATATAAAGTCGACAAGCGAGTACAATCTCCTCTTTAATATAAACATTGGCTAGCGGCTCACAAATATTTGATTATAAAGTAATCTATATAGTGTCAATCAGAAATTTAACAAATATAGGGATTATAACCCATAAAAAATATAACAACTACATAATCACTGTTTAATGTATGAGTACAGAGATCTAGACATTTATAAGCAGTTTTCAGATTTGAAAATATGATTCATAAGAGAGTAACTTACTGAACAAAAAAAACAGTCTACATAACTAACTAAAAATACTCAATTATTCTTGGATCGCTGATTGATTCTGTCCATAGTATGATTTTAAAAAATCGGCAAATTGGACTAGGGTTTTTCAGAAGTAATAAGCACTTTCTATAAATGTATCTCGCATCCTTTTACACAAGGGTTTCTGGCCAACTGGATTAAGAGATGACCGAATGTTGATGTCTTTTGGAGAAGAAGCCTCTCAATATACGATGTGGACGAAATGTGAGTCAACCTTTATGACCCAATTACTAAAAAGCAATGCATATAACTAAATATTCGGGTTTTTCAAGATCTAAACTTCCGTTTTCAAGAATTTGTTGACGCGATTGTCGCCTCAGTTTGGCGAGACAAAGATGGGAATAATGAAGGAAGCAATTATAATGGATTGTTAACTTAATTATATCCTGGACTACCCAATCCAAATGTATATTATAAAATTCAGCGCACAGCATCTCGTCCACATTTCCTGGGCTGTAATCGCGCAATCTTCACACTGTTCATTCCACAGTCAAAACAATACCGCACTTATACACAATTCGTCGAATGTTCTACGAAAACAAGATAAGAATAAAAATAACACATTTTGGCCTTGGCAGTGGTTGTATCAGGCTGTAAATTACGGCGGGCAATCGACTTCTCGCTCGCTCGCTCGCCGTCGCTGTCGATATCCATTGTTGACGTGGGGAGATCGAAAGTGGACTACAGGACGATTTGGGATGCGGACTTTTTATCGTTTTGTTGGCCCAGTGGACGATGCTGGAATAAAAACTCGACGAACGGCGAATTTAAACTCGCGCATTGCATCATTGGTTCATAATCCGGTCCTGTTTGGTATCGCCATCGCGGTATAAATAATTGGTAAATACATTGGTTTTCAACGATAACATGGAACCGTACCGGGTGCAGTTTTACGATGAAACGTAAAAATTAATTGCTCGAAAACCAATACGTTTAGCGGCGCGATATTGTTTGCCTCGTACTTTTTAGGAAGTGAACAATAGTTGTTTACACATCTGGAGTTAATAATGTAGGACGTACATAACAGATTAGCACGTACGCAAAGTTACTGAAGCATGCATAACACGGAATTGCAACAATGAGGAAGAGCATAGATCGCAATTGACATGCTTTGGCTTCTTTTAAGCGACAAATCACGTCATAAGCGATAAAATAGAAAATGTGCTAGGTGTAGATGTCACCTTCAAGTAAATCTTCAACTGTAAAGTAGGGCTGGGCGATACCATTAGACAGTTATCGATATTCGATACCGGTGTAGTATCGATACTATTCAAAAGTATCGAAGTATCAAAAGTATCGAAAATATCAAAAGTATGAAAGTATCGGAGTATCGAAAGTATCGAAGTATCGAAAGTATCGAAGTATCAAAAGTATCGAAGTATCGAAGTATCCAAAGTACCTAAAGTAACGAATGCATCAAAAGTACCAAAGTATCAAACGTGTAGAAGTATTGAAAATATCGCAGTATTGAATGTATCGAATGTATCAAAGATATTAAAGTTATTTCACTATATATAGGTGCTATAAATCAATGGTTAAATTATTGAAATAGGAATAGTTRGAAATATGCTGAGGCGCATGTACCATATATGAAATTTTAAATTCAGTTATAACTACTAACCTAATCCAAGCAAAATTATCTACTTTTTATTTATTTTATGCTTGTTGTGTAATTTTTATGCATGTAATGTGTCCAATGTCCGCCTACTGTAGATGTCAGTGGTAGGAAATCACAGCACTTAATAAATAATAACTGGTAACGGCCTAACAGCTTGCTTTATAAAACAAAGGCGCTTTATAGTGAAAAACACAAATCGACTTTTTACACATAGCATATATTATATTTTAAGTACCTACACATATAATAAAACATAGGTACTACATCCGTGAAAATACTACATTAAAAAAAGGTCAATCAATAGGAAATTAGACTCAGCTATAAACAGAAACGCAATTATGTATATAATTATATGGAGATACTTTGAAAAAATCTAGCGAGTATTGAACAAAAACGCTTGGACAAATCAGTTTTTACTTTTTGATGCAGGATTTATCTAATATTCAGTTGTTTGTAAGATATAATGTAATTAGCGTTTCTGTAAAATAGCAGGCACAACTTTTTAGGAGGAATCGATAGAATTTCCTGTTCCAAATACGCTGAGAGCCCATAAATGGGATGTTCTATTTGAAAAGATAACAGTAAAGTTTGGTTACTCCTAGAAAAAAGTGGGGATTCTGTATGTTCCGCAATCTTTATTTATCTTTTAAAATTCTTTATAATATGCGAGTTAATAAAACATTTACTACTCCTCATAATTTTTGAATAGTAGATAACAGGTTCTATATATGGGTTATCGTTGCATTGAGTAAGTTCTATTTTATCGATTTCTATTGAAAAAAAATCGATTACGCCAAATCTCACAAACAATTCAATAGGTAAGTAACTTCCTAAAATATAATGATGATAAGAATTTACCTGTACCAGCGTTTTTGTTTAAAACTCACCAGTATTTTTATACAATTGTGTGTATACCTTTTCAAACCCTGTTTATGCATGTAAGGAACGAAGAAATACATAAATGTACTAAATAATTCTATTAAAATTAAATATATCTATAACAATAATATACGGAGTGACAAGGAACATGTAGGAATCTAACCTAACCTAAAACCGAAGCAAAAATTATACTTTTATATAACTATTTATATAACGCACTGAAAGAATCACTGCTAAACATGGGACCGCAAATGTAAAGGATATAATTTTTTTCAAGTAACTTTTCTGACATTTCAATTTTGAATACTTTCGATACTTCGATACTTTTGGACTTCCATACTTTTGAATACTGTAGATACTTCGATACTTTTAAACACTTTGATACTTTTGAATACTTTAGACACTTTTTAATACTTTCGATAGTTTGATACTTTTGGACTTCGATACTTTGATACTTTTGAATACTTTTGATACTTCAATACCACGATAATGTGGTATCGATACTCGATACCGCCGAAGGTATCGATACTTTGAGTAAATATTGATATTTTGCCCAGCCCTACTGTAAAGGTGGCTAGGTATTTTCTTGTGCAATTTTATGTGTTTATGCTGTTTCCAGCGAAAAAATTAAGCTTTAAAATTTCTAACGTTATGTTTTTATTATACTTTACTCAAGCCTAAATTGCTTTAGTTTAATTACGTAGGACCTATCCCAGAACCACATTCTCAGGTTCACATAGAGGACTAGGTAGCTATAAATTATACAAATCTCTTAAACTAATGAAATCTATACCGTTATGTTGCAAAAAGGGCTGAAGAAGTAGGCGATAGCCCTATGCAGCCCATATAGGGAAAATTAGCTACTAGTTATGTACCGTATGGCTGGAAAATGATGTATCTAACTCATGGTGAGATTTTTTTGCTCAGGCATATTAATTTAACAATATTTCTGTTAAAAAGCAGGAAAATCGTGTGAATTTACGTGCGCTAACTCGCTGGGTTTGAACCACAAGAAATTGCACTCAGAGCATTTCTTGATACTGGAGAGGATGCTTAGCACCTCATTTGACTTAATTAAGAAAACTGTAAAAGGGCACTAAGTGACTCCTTATTCATCATTCTTAAAAAAGAATCGCTAGGCTTTCCTGAGGCATGCAAATGGTAGTTGTCAATGACTTTCCTCAAGAAGACGTCTTGTCGCCATTACCGCGGAGCCTTGCAGTACATGATCTGTTTTATACTTTTATTAATAAAGAATAGACTTTGGTCTTCACCATGCCTCAATTTAGCTAAAGTATCTGGTTGTGTTATTGCTAACAGCAGAAATGGAAGTACAAACATTAAAAACATTGTTTTATCTGTTGGTAATAAGTCCCTGAATGCATAAAGTCTTAAAGATTGACTTATGCAACATCAAAACATTTATAGACACCCGTAAAAATTGCCGAGTTACATTCAATTATAACAATATTATTTCATTAAAAATTGTCGTAGACTTCTAAATACTTGCAAAAATGTAAATAGGGCCAACAATATTTTTAAGTATAATAAAATCAATTATAAAATTTCTATAACTAATGGTACCAGAAAAAAATGTTGTGAAGTTTAAAAGAATCGTACGAATTTGACAGAATTTTATTAGCACACTTTGATATCTTTGAAGTAGGGGGTACTCTTAAGGTATTCTGCGAGTCCGATTGCAAAAGTTGATGCAGTAACGAACACCATATTGCCTTAAGCATTTCCAGTTAAAACATTACCATCCATAGTTTTAAGACATCATTATTGCCTCCCAAGGTAATTGAATACCTGTCAGAATCATAAAGTCATACCTCTGCAGCTCGAGAGTTGCGAAACAATGGTTTTCCTCGCTGTTCATTGTCCATCGCCACATCAACCGTCAACAGAAGATACATGACACACCTATGACTAATTAAAAACGTTGCGACAATGACCCCATAATGCATGTATTATGTGATACAACGTGAATCACATTACCAAGCACACTGAGCTTGCTGCGACCGCAACTGTATACGCTACTCATGTTACATGAAGACAAAGTCAGATTGATTAGGATGCGTACTAATCATATGAGCGAAAGCAAGCAGCAAAGGCCTTAGAAAAATTAATAAGGGCTTGGATTTCAAAACGGCTGCTGAATAGGTTATATCAAATGTGAATACTGATTTTCTAAACACATTTTTTTGACTTTACTAATGCCGATAACAGCACAGGCTCCTTTAATTGTTTTTTTTTGTTAAGAAACCCAAACTTTATAGCTGAAGAACTTGAATATGAAAAATGCTAAGCTACTTAACATTAGAAGTACTTTTTAGTTAGTGAAATTACGAGTGGTAATAAAATTAAGGAGCAACTGTTAATAAGAGGGAGAATAAAAGATAAATATATAATACTGAGGTAAAATACAACCGTAGGTTAGGTAGGTAGTTAAAGTTAAAGTTAGGTGTTAAAATTGATATTGATATAAAAGTACATTGATCACCATATATAGGAAACAAGTATAACAGTATCATTAGAGAGCCAATGCTTTTACCGACTGCGTTTAAACCTGCGTTGAGTCATCATCAGCATGAAAAATCGTGATTAGAAACTACTGTCTGCCCCCTTCCCCATTCTCCTAATTGCAGTACTAACTTGATCAGATTTTCACTTGGTTGATCCATTTGAGGACTCCCTTTTTCATAAAATTATAAAGGCGAAATAGGCCTGAAAGGAAAGTAAAAGCAAGATAAATATTTTTTTTAAAGAGAGCATAAATCTAGTTGAGTCACAGATGTACTTTGAGGAGAAGTAAAGTGAAACTTATTGATCTACATTATAACATTCAAAGATTTTTTTCAAAATGACTTTAGCTGTGTTGCAGTTGGAGTACACTGACTCACAAACAAATACGAACACTCAGCAATACCTACTTGTTTTGAACACATACATACCTATACTATCTATAAAAAATGGCTTCAAATTTTCAGACTTACCAATGAACTGATTTATTATTATTAAAAAGGTCCTTCCAGACTTCATACACATTTTTGGTCCTTCGAACCGTATAGTATTGTAATTGTAATATAGAAACCATGAACCTACGTATGTAACATAAGTTTTGGGACAAATTTCTTAGCTAATTCTCATAATTTCCAAAACATTCAGTCTAGTTACCATCGCCTGGCATTTGTTCGAGCAAGCCTTGTAATCATAAATATTGAAAGATATCATCGAAAAACTCTTGTGACATGGCGTATAAAATCGAAATCCGAAAAAGTATCTGCAATTTAGATGGCCAATTGCCGAACGCGGATATTGTAAACATATTTCAAGGACTAAATATTTCCCGTGCAACTATTTACCGAACAATTAAGGAATGTGAGGAAGGAATACCTTGTATAAACCTACCAAAAAGCGGAAGGCCCCGGCTTTTGTCTGATATCAGAGCACAGAGACTGAGAGAAAGTGCAAAAGAAAAAGTTGATGCATCTACACGAAGACTGGGAAGGCGCTATAGAGTGTCACACATGACTATACATCGGCAAATTCAGAGAAGTGGAATGTTATTCATAAAAAGAAGAAAATGCCCAAAATATACACCTGTGTAGTTGCAACGTAGTGCTGTCGAGCACTAACGCGTCAACACTTTGCAAACAACAGAATCATTATTTTGGACAATCAAAAATATTTTAGGTTATCAAATTCTGATAAAGGGGAATGATGGATTCTATACCGAGGATTTCCATGCTGCTCCGGATAATGTAAAATTTAAAAGAAACGCCAAATTTGAAGACAAAATTGTAGTTGGTGCGCCATTTCTTCGGCAAGTGCTTCGCAGCCATATGTAAGGACATGTGGACATGTTAGAGAAGAAGCCATCACTGCAGCTCTTTTTATACAAAGAAGATTTATACACGATCATCACAATAATGATGAAATCATGTTCTGGCCATATCTAGCATCTTGTTACTTGGGAGTATCATGAATTAATGATTTAAAGGTTTCCTAGAAGCAAATCAAATTCTTATAGTTCGACCTTAAAATTTGTAATATTTAAGGTAGACGCTTTTATCAATGACCTAAATTTTTCATTTAACAATACATGTGTTATCTTTTCAGGATGATTTCACTCAAACCCAGCAGCCGATCGAGTAGTTTTGACTAGTGTCACAGTGATGCATAATTTATCGATGTTTGGTATAAGTACTGCTATACCTAGTTAGTTGTTACTAATAACTTATAACTAATACCTAATTATTGTAGCGTCCTCGCTTTCTATCATGACAGGTTTTTAGAATAGCAGCTTTTTATATTGTTTTGGGTAGAATAAATCAGTTCCAAGTAAACCGTTTTTAAATACGTACTCCAATAAGGGTTCCATTGAACCTACCACTCGGAAACTTCACAATTATAACTTATGGAGTTTAATTTATTGTATCCTGTTATTTTACAGGGTGGCAAGTTTGCTATAAATGCTATAACATTTGATTTTTTCATAGAATCGAGTGAAAGCTCACATGATATACTTTTACAAACTATCCTTTTGTTCAACAATCCTAACTGAAAACTTTTAAATAACACCCCTTTCCTCAATTGCGACACATCCTTGAAACACTAAAAAAATGCTTTCCAATGAAGTCCATGCTGACGAGAAAACATACAAAATGAATTTGTTGACCATTTGTGTCTTGTTCTGTAATTAAAGTCTCTGTACACTGCAAAGCCGTGCGATTAAAGATACACAATAAAAATAGGAAAAATGCAATTGCCAAAAGATAAGATGTTTAGAGCAGATGCTATTTATTCAAAACCACTCCTTCGCAAAAAACTGCAAAACAATAACATGTTCTGTATTGGACAAAAACAAACCGGCAGCACTGGGAAAGCTGATATTTTGACGCCGACGCCCCAGGGCATCGTGCAAGAGGCGCGTAGGCTGGTCGTCTCTGAATTTTACACTACGTCATCGTCGTCAGCGCAATTCAATCGGAAAACGCCGGGTACCGAGAACTCGAGATCTTGTTAACTTATCTAATTTTCATACTCAGCTGGCAATTTATTACATTTCGGACGGCAACCGATCTGGTCCGCCTGGAGATGCCATCGGCAGATCGCCGGTGTCGAGTTTGTCTTTTGTCAACCGACTAACGGGACAACGCCTTCTGCAAACGGTCGGAGGTGTTGCAGTTAGATGGTCTAGGATAGAACAGCCTTAGCTAAAGAGGAGGCAAATTGGATGTTTTTTTTTAGTGGAAGTTGATTTTCGTGAAAGAATTTTGCGATAATGGAACCTTGTTGCTTTTCAGTGCCAGACTCTTATAGTAGATATATGTACAATAGTAAATGTTTCTTGGAGAGATGCGGATGATATTCAATAAAAAAATTGAGCCGTTTTGCTATCCACACATATTTCTTCAATTCATTGACTTCGTTCATGATACAGAAAGGTACCTATAATGGTGCTGTAGCATATATTTTGATGCTCAAGCATGACGATCTCTTCAACCATATCATGTTTCTCAAATAGTATACAAAGTTCATGTTAAGTTTACCTTTGTTTACTCCATCTACACTGTTGTTTTCCACCTAAATTTTGTGGTACACAGTATTTTAGAGAAGAGATGAGCACTTTTGCGTAATTGGTAATTGTTATGTGTATCAAAGAAAATACTTTTTTTATAAAATAGGAACCGGTTGTTCAACTTTTGCCTTCTTTCTGCTTTTGGTGTAATCCTTAGTTAAAATAACATATCCTGACTGACTGATTTATCATCGCCAAGCGTAAATTACTGAAGCTATAGACATGTGATATTTCGCCAGTAGGAATCTTTCACAACCTAAACACTAATTAAGGAAGGATTTTTGGTAATTCTACCCCTAATGGTGTGAAGCAGGGAATGGCACTTTGTGTTTTATTTTTAGGCTATTGATCAGAAATAAATTAACGCGTTCCATCGTTTTTAAAAATTCCACCATGATGAAGTAAGAGTTTGTATGGGACATTTCTTAAGTTTATTACAGTTAAAGGCATGAAACGTTATTACTCGGGCATTTGATTAGAAAACAATTAGTACGCATGATGGCGTTCTTAAAAATACCATCTCTGAGGGGGTGAAATAAAGGACAGTTTTTTAAGTTGAATGTTTAGGCTATTGTTTAGAGATTAATATATACCTATTTAACTGTTTTGGGAATTCCATCCCTAAAGGCTTGAAAAGGGGGACGAAAATTCATATGGATGTCCGTTACCTCCAAAGTCATAGCAATAAGTAAACGTGACGCTTTATATTCAGGCCTTTGGTGAGAAAGTATGTATTGTTTTTGAAATATCTCCCCTAAGTTGTGAAAAGGCGATGAGTATGGGCTTTTCATTGTTTTCGAAGTATTATTTAAAATTTTGGGTTTTTAGTTAAAAGTTGAAATATAAAAAATATTTGGTTTAATATGTAGCATTTGTTTTAAAATATTTTTATCTCGGTATTTTTTATTTGGTAAGTAAAAGATCTCCTTCTACGCGAGCCAAACTTTTAATAAATATTTGAATTGCCATTTACTTAAGATGTACGAGGAATAAAGGAGATTCTGGAACTGACACCTGCGGAGCCCTTTTGTTGGTTATTCACTGAATATATTAAATGAATCACATATTTAGTGAGATCAAAACAGAAAAGAGACAATGTTCTTTACTGGAAAAAGCGTATAAATATCTGATACCGCATGAWGAATTATTACAGTGCAGATGAAATTTTTTTCTTCAAACTGGTGTAAATTTCTGACAGTTCGAGCGCAGAAAAACTTTGTACAGGTGGATTTTTCCTGTTAATACCAGGTGTGCATTGTCGTCTGTTTCAAGAAATCCGACGAAGCACTCGTATATTTTGATTCTCAAGTGTCTTCTGACAAAATTTCAATGTAATAAATCTGTTAGTAGCTTTCCGAATTGTTATTGCTTTCCGGATTGTTATTGCAATCGTTCTTGTTATTCATTCAGTTGGTGAACAGCAAAGCAGGGCTAGAAAGAAGCTATTTCATGGAGTTAGCTTCCAAAGCAATTTACGAGTAGGTCAGAAGTAAATTTAAGGTTTACAGCGATGCCTGTAATAAAATAAGGGTCAGTTTATTACAGTAAAGTTACAATGCCATTCGTAGCCATAGCTTTTTAAACGAGGACCAACAAATTTAATTAAATTCTTCAATGAACATACAATCGCCCTGCCAGAGACTGAAGCAAATTATTGGAAAAGACGTCAGGCACGGCTGATTTAAAATGCAAACGTATGATTTCACTTTAATAACACAGTGTTGGCGCTATGAGTTAGCTCGTGTAAGTGTATTTTTATGTGTTGGGATGTGTGTACGTTGTTGCAACCTGTTGCGTTTACCATTTCTTAATCTCGGTCGCACCGTTGCCGGTACAGCTGGATTCACACTGTACCACTAAAGAAACGAGGAATATTTCGATTTGTTTAGCGATTTTTTTTTATTTTCTAAACGGTACTATATTCAAGTTTTAATCATTTGTCGATACTATCATACCTTTTGGTTTCGTGTCAAGTCAATTAATTAAACTGGAGTTGCATGCCTGAGTTTGGTACATTAAAAAACAACAAAGTCTTCAATAAATCAACCAACGAAAACACTGGAGCAAGCTTGAAACGAAGACGATTTCTTTTTCTAATTTTTGATTATGGGTCAGTGTTTCCTTTGAGCTGTTACTGTGTATGCTACAATCAAAATAAGCCTAGGAGAGTAGCATGTCGTTGAAAACGACAGGACTATAATGTTAATGTTTTTTCATCATACTTCACATAAATAACTCTTGAATTATAGGTAGGTAGTTCATTAATATTTTATTCGATTTACCTATGTGTGCTTAGGATGCCATGTGTATAATTTGCAATGACATAGTTGCTAAAAATAAACAAATGCTGTCGTAAGAAAGTCACTGACACCTTAATAAAAATAATTTATTCATCCGCATGCTAGATAATGATGTGTTTACAATAAATTTGATAATCAAGCCCAAAGTATTAGGAGTGAGAAACTTGGAATAAGAAAACAGCAGGCACTAAGCACCAAACGCGATTGTAAACAGCTTATTATCTACTGGAATGCAAATTGCAAACGTAATTATACATAAAAAAAGCAGTTGCGCCTATGTAATGCTCATCTGCGATAAGGTTGTTACAGTGTAAACCTGACGCGAGTCCTTAGTTCACCCTACAATTTATGTATCCAAGGAGCCATGCGATTACTTCGAGGAATTAAATAACAGCATGCCCAGTTCCTGGTTGGTCTACTGCAAACACTTGTAGATAGTTTAAGTTAACGGAAGGCAGTTTTGGCATCTTCAGGCCGTCCCAGCGGTCATGTTTTTAAGCCGGTCGCCATCTACACTGACCTCCTCCATTTGTGGCTTTGACATGGGGTAAATTTATCTTTCGAGGATCTGTTTTTTATGAGGGTGGGACCTTAGCCCTCAGGCATTCAGATGGGTTGCTGAGGGTACGGACCGGGCAGATTTCGGCTGCCCTCAATTTGTTGATTACGGGTGCCTTATTGCGGAGCACTCCACTCCAGGGATCCACTCCGATGTGCGATAGCAGCAGCTATGGATAAAAACAAAGTCTTTCTGTTTTATCGTGACCGTGAGCGAAGTTAATTTGATGCGGCAATTTAACAGCAATTTAGGAAATGTTATCCGAGGTCATGGGTTGTCTAATGAACTCAACATTTTGTCACCTTGTACCGACGCTATTGTGGCACGTATACCATCATTAAAATCTCTTTAGCCGCAATGGCTTTTTAGATATACTTGCTTTTTGATCTATTTAAATTCACTCTCAGCTACATTTAAAGTAGGTATGATTATAGAGGTAATAAGGTAATCTGTACTGTGAGTTTCAATTTTTTCACGTGTAGGAAGTGAAGCAACTAGCCGTTGAAAAACAAGTCCATAAACGTAGTGTTATATTTTATTATGTCGTTAATGTCAAATACGCGTGTTCAACAGTTTAAACATACTCAGAATAGAAGTGCACGTTGCTAGTATAGGTCGCTATGGCATAACTGTACCAGGGTTAAAAAATTATAGCAATTMTGTGTTGAAACAGTTAATGCTTCTTGATATGCAGTCAAAATGAATTTAAATTTCACGCCAAATATAATACAAAATGACGATTCTGTGATTTAATGAACGTAGACCGCGCGTCATTCAAGCATATACTTACATTTAGTAGAAAATGTCTCAGTGCACTGTTACTTTTTCATTATTTTGACTTGCTCTTGTTGTGGATTTAAATTAACTACAAGTTATTACAAGTTTCTAAACACTTTAGGTTGTATCTTATAATGTTTAAATAAATACTTACATACTCTATCCTGCCCTAACAAATTCTTACCTCCTCCATGCATTTTCAGTTTTGCTTATTTCATTTGTCTCAAAATTCCACTTTAGCCCTTTGACGCAGAAAAATTGATTTTTATTTCGCCACTAAAAATAACGCGTTCCTAAAACTTGTTTTATTTTAGTAGGTTACCGGGCAAATTTTTAACATTTTTAGATGTTTTTTTTAGATATTAAAATTTATTTCCGTAACTAGGTCAGTATGAACCGTCGGATGCCGTTAATTCAAAAATATTTGAGTTCTTATGCAAGTTTTAGAGGACATATTTTAAAATTTATTCTAATATTTTTCACAAAATTAGACTCTTTCCTAGAGTGATGCGGCGCCACAGCACTCGGCAAGAACTCGTGAATGTATACTGATTTATAAAATACCAAAAAACGACAGGCGATTTACTAATTATTTTACAAAGGTGTAATTATTAATGTTTTCTCTTTTCACTTTGCTTCTACTGCACGAATGTTGACTTAAAATCATATGACGCGTGTTTCAGTGTGGTAGTTTGTTTGGTGCACAACCGGAATATACAACATCGCACTTAAAAGAAAAAAGATAATTGCAGTTAAACTGAAATAAACTTTCCAAGCAAAGAAAAATATTGAAAAATGGTATACTTAGTGAAAAGAGACTTTTTGACTGACTGTATATTGATGTATCCCAGAAGACTCTATCTTAGACCTTAGAACAGTCTCAATTCTTAGTTTGCACCAGTTTATTTTTTACTGATTTAATTTCAAAATGTAATACTGTTTCTACCATTAGTGCATAAATATTAATTAATATTACCCAAAATTTACGTTTATGTTTTACTAATTTAAATTATATTTAAATTTGAAACAAAGGGTTTTATATATAAAATTAGTGACAAACAGTTGACTCTTATTTGCCTGAATCTTTAGTTACTATTCTTCTTTTTAGTTATATGCAATCTTTGATGAATTTTGAATAAGCTGAATAATTTCTTAGGTGCATTCATTGTGAAACATTCTGAGTTAATTAGGTTACTTGGAAACAAGCTGATTGCTTGAATGTGCTGTGTTTCTCGAATTTTATCATATCGTTTTGGACCATATAACGGTTATTTTCAAACAGCATCAAAACTATACTGAGCTCAGAGGTGCAGGAATTTTGTCCAGGTCAATATTAATCATAATCAAAACTAGATCTAAATAAAATATCTTTAATGAGATTTAAGAAAGTACGTTGTTTCTAGTATAACAGATTTCGGATTAGCGTGTTAACACTTCGTATCCCAGATATTAAAACGACTATAAAACTGGCCGAATTAATAATTTATAGCCAGTCGTAGTAGTCTTCATCTGTTAAACCTCATTTTGCATCGCTTCATTGACATACTCTTTCCAAGATATTTTTGGACTCCCTATCTTTCTCCGTGTTTGTGGTGTCCACTCCCACACTTTCTTCGGCCATCTAATGTCTCCTATTCGATTCAGATGTCCGTACCACTTTAACCGTTTAACTTCTTTTGTTTACATAATTTCATGCCATTTTTTCTCTTATATCATCATTTTTCACCTTATCCAGTCGGGATAGTCTGCACTTTCGTGGCCAGTAGTTCATGTCTATCGCGTTTATTCTTGWTTTCTTTCTTAGAAATCTTTCTGCTCCACAATAAACTGTTTKATTGTCTAATAGCTGTTTACTAAGACTTAATCCCGATAAATCCAAATTTATACTATTTGGACCTGCCCCCTTTAGTGATAGACTTAAAGATTACGTAAAACTTTGTATATTATATGACACACCTTTAACATTTTGTGAAACAACGAAGAACTTGGGGATAATTATTCATTCCGAATTAAGATTAAGGGTATATCTAACGTAATCAAAAGAGCTTATACTAAAGCTGTTATATTCACATAGACATATTTTAGACACCAGATGTTATGCAATTACGTTGTTCTAGCACCCCAAGTATTTAAAAGGTGCAAAATTCTTGTTTGCAATATATTTTTGCCATTGAAAAAGGAGCACAATAAACTCATTGGTTAAATATGTTCAATTCCACTCTGTTTTGCTCTTCCAAAAAATATTACAACTCGTTAGTTATACAATAAAATATCGTTTAGAAGTGATGTTCACCATTTGAATTTGTGATTTAGGGTCAATATCAGTGTACGTAAACATTGCACTACTCCGTTTAAGCGCTGCTTCTCATATCAGATCACCAAAATTTACAATAATTTGCCTGTTTCTTAAATATCAAAGTGGCCGCCTAGTATTGTTCAGAGCACGACTGTTTAAGATGTTGTTTCATCGCACACAGGCTTAATTCTCTATATAGTGTTATATGTTTTCCTTTGTTATTTACTACAGTTTGATGAAGACCGTCTCATATTATTATTATTTGTATGTTTCGCTATTTGCTATCAACTGCTAAATCTTGAAATAATCATGGATGTCTACACAAATTCATGAATAAATATTGTGTTAGAAAATATTTTCAGTATTGCGCTTTAAGCTTACTTTAGTTTTTCTTATTTGAACTTGTGTCAGGCAAATTTTGAGGTTCTTCGTCTTTGACAAAGATTACAGGAGTAATCGAAACGTCAGACTAATAACTTTTTGTCAGTGTTTTCAAGAGACAGCGATCTTTCCGATAAAATATTATATTATATTATATTATGGACGCTGAAAGAATTTATCCTCGTTTATATATTTTTACTAATATCACGAGGACTTAGTCTTAGAAAAAATGTGTAGAGAGACAAAATGCTCAAAATGTGATTACTAATTGAATAGTATAAGAAATAAAAACGTAAATGTCATTTTGACAATTTGATGTGGAAGTATTGATTCAATTTGCAGCGGTTTTACTGTAGGCTCATAAAACATAATTATAATTTGTTTCTCCTACCATGGCTTGCTTCATATTTCATAAAGCTGAGTAAGGTTAGATGGAAGATCAGAGACATATATTTTGTTGTATGCAATTTTATCTTGTGTATAAAAAATACCCTTAATTTTGTTATACTTTGTAATTTGCTTTTCTTTACACGTGGATAATAAAGATATTATTATTATTATTATTATTATTATTATTATTATTATTATTATTATTATTATTATTATTATTATTATTAAGTGCTATCCACCAAGGACATTACGACCACTGGAGTTTCTATAATGATAATAATAATAATAACAACTTAAAGAAAATATGGTAGTAATAATAATTTTAACAGAAGTATCGCTATGTAAATTAAGACCCGATTCACGCATCTGAACTTGAACAATCACAAACTAATCGAAACGGTATAGCGGTCACTGGAAGCGCCAGATTTTTAATTTACTCCTTGTTATTGTGCGATCACGATCCGCTGTTCTCGGAACGAGACCAGTGTGTTAGCGCAAATACCTCAGGCAAAGTCCAGGCCGTTGCGTCACGCCGCAAAGTTTTTCTGCGGTGCCGGTGGAAGAGAAAAATCGTACTGATGCAAAGGCTCTACGTTCGTGAATCACGATTTTTAATTGACGTCATGTGAAAGAGCGGCTTATTAAAATCATATTTTTTCCCGTCCATGTCAATTGCCGATAACCCCCGTTAATCGTTTATTTCGGGTGATTATGTGTCGTTAAACGCGAAGTTTATGTTAGTTTGACAGTGTTAATGTGGCTCGTTTCATTCAAGAAGTGTCGAGGTGAAATTATTTTTAGCCTTTGGGGCCTTGAAGTTTTTTAAATGCCATGTTTTGGAGAATAGGCTTCATTCTTAAAATCAAGTCGTTTTGTTTATTAAATTAAAAATGTCACTGTTTGGCATTTTATCCGTCGTGAAATGTCGGACATTCTAAAACTAGAAGTGAGGATACCAAACTCGTAACCTATTTTAATTTAATTAATTTAATTCATTAAAATATACCGCAAGTTAACATTTTTGTTCCTAAAATGGAGATTTCAAGTGATTAAAGGAAATGCACAAAACTTATTAAGTTACTTGAGCGTTGCAGATAAAAGATTGAAAGGCAAAAACTCCCACATACGTTCAAGAAATTATTCATTTGGTTGTAGCAAATGTTTCACAAAGGGTAATAAGCCTGCAATAAATGCAATTCAGTTTATGATCGACAAACGGGAAGGTTCTTATTTAGAATTAGAAATAATGTACATTTAAAACCCTTTGAAAACTATAATAATATTGTTAGAACAAATTCTTTATTAGCTAACTACTTATAAATTGTACATTCATTACCTTTTTGCAAGGTATCATCAAAATCGCGTTACTCAGAAATTTTTAAATTATTACTGAACAACTTTTTAAAATTTAATGACCTTTATAATTTCAATTGTCCAATAGTAAATCATTCATTTAATCATTAATATTAATAAGTAAGGACTTATGTATGAGAAACAAACGCGTATGAATCAAATTAACACGCCGAAATCAAATGACGAGTGCACCCAAATTAATATCACAGTAAAGTGACGTTTAATATTCTGTACTAGAATATCAATAAAACGGCAATCTTTAATTATAGTTCGGATATTTATGGAATATTCACATTTAAAAAAGAGTGATCGCTGCAACTGTCACTATCCGACTCAACAGATGCCAGTTAGTACCATAAATAATTGAATGAATGTCATAATCTCTGCCTAATTCTTCGAATAGGTAATCCTGATAACTGAAGATGTAATAGTAATGATTAGCCTATATAAACCAATTCATTATTTCCCCTTCTGATTTTGAGTCTTTGCATAACTTTGATGGTCTTTAATACAAGCGTAGCCTGGTAAGTACTTATGTCCTTTTAAGAAAAATATTTTATATATGTATAAACGTAGTTTTATTTATTTTTTTATATAACTACTTATTTATTAGCACTTCTTTAATATAACAATAAAAAAATTAATCACTACAATTTCTGAAAAATCTGACGCGTTTTCACTAAATATGACAGTTGTTGAATCTATTACTTTTGTTGGTACCCTGTGCCTTATTTCAGATTTCTTTTATCTTCATACATAGGTAGATAGGTACATAATCTCTTTCTACGTCTTGGCTATAGTACATCTGTAACGTTTTAATTTAGCTCAAATTAATTCAATTGCATTCATTTCGCAATGAAATGGAGGCAAGAATAAAATTTCCTAACCTCGTAAAGTTTGTCAGTTGCATATCTATTTATTTTCCATTTTATGCACTTTAGCTATATTTACTAGCTCCCAATTAACTGAAGTAGAATCAAAATTAATGCCATTATCAGTTAACCACTACTCTTGTCCATGAACTGACTAGCCGTTTTACCATAAGAACTCTGTGATATAGGGCGTTATCTATTATAATTGAGGTCGGTTCTTTTAAATTTGGTAGAAATTCTCCTTGTTTACGTTACGCTGCTCAACTGAGGTGCTAGGCTAACGTTTTAGACTTCAAGGCTTAGAGCAAATCTGCACAAACTCTTCTGAACTTCCTACATTTAAAACTATAACGTTTTCATTCAAATCCTTTTGGCGTTACATGCACTTTTTGTTGACATGACATGACGACTTTCTAGCTATGCCTTTTGAAAATATCCAGGTTTCATCCAAGAATATTACATCTCATTGAAAGGATGATCCTAAATTTTCAATGTGGGTACAGTTACAGTTCCTGTGTTACAATTTTTCTTAAATTTAAACTCTATTTCATATAATATGCGATTTAAGCTTCTGCTAGGAATATGAAAAATATCCTTTATCTTCACTTTTCAATTCAGATTTCCGGAAAAAATTATGGAAAAATTCAAGCACAAATGTAACTATGGGATTTCCAGATTTTGCTTTACCCATATCTATCTATAATCTATATCTATGTTTTGAAAAAGACAGACAGACAGATGACAAATGTGATTAGAAAGGATGCGGTGACATAAAAGAAAAATGCGGTACTGATTTAAATGCTCAACCTGCCGCGTATAGGTCTCTCCTTGTCAGACTCATACAGCGTATGCAGCTTTTAGACCGAGCATATTACTTAAAAGACCTACGTTCTATTTTCTGTTCCATTCTCCCAAAGAGTGATTGTTAAAGACAATAAATTGTGTTATATTACATTTTTCTTATCGAGAACGGATGACTTCATTGACAACTTAAAAGGCACAAAATTTCATTATAGACAAGTCTGCCTGCTTCTATTTATTTGACAACGCCGGAATTAATTGTGCAAGTTCAAATTGTATCTTTGATACTGATGATAACTACTAGATAGTCGAAAACCCTTTATATTTTTATATTTTTAATTAAAATGGATAAAACTTTGAGTTAAAGGCTTAAGCAACATGTTCTCGAGACACTAATTTGATGCATATGTCTGTCCACTTCTCAGCGGTACATAATTGCGTCGTTAAAAAATGTACTACGTTCTCTTGAGTTTTGGGCATAAATAATTACAAGGGTAGCTACGGTAAATGATATCTGTAAAGTGCCAATTCGCCAAAAACCAAGGCAACCAGAGTGTTAGCGTATATATTTAACAGTATTTTAAGGGATCTGTTAGGAGGGTTTTTAACATCTATATCTAGAATATTTTGAATATGGCCTGCTTTGGGAAATAACACATTCAGAGTTAAAAAGCTCATATTAAGCTAAATAATAATAATATAGAAGACAAATCACGGCTCTAATTGCTTCCAAATCCAACGGATGGAAAGTGTTGTATCGAGAAATTTTTATTTGCTCATTCGCTTTAAAATGGTCGAAAACGCAAAAAAAAAACAAAATTTGAGCAAAAAAATTTCTTGTCTGTGTGTCGGTGGTTTTGTTTGTATACACGATACCTTTCGAAAGACTTAATATATGAACTTGAAATTTGGCAAACGTATAAATCTCAACTACCCAAAGCGACCTATTGTTTGTGGGGGGTATTGGGAAGGGGGCGAAATTGGAGGGTAACTATCCTTTCTGCAAATTTTTATTTTTTTCTCGTTTTAGTATGTGATTAGTAGTAAAACTGCTAGTATTATTCGTTCTTATAAATTTTCGGTGCAGCAAACTGTTTAGAAGATATTAGCAAATAAGCGTCGCTTAAAGAAAACGGTTTTGCTAAATATCTCCGAATATATTTAATATATTCAAAGAATGGAAATACCATCAGATAGAAAATAAAATTTCTCACAAAATTTTGACATTTTCGAAAGATTTCCAAAAAACCTATTTTAGTCCCTGCTCGTACGATTTTTTTAAATTTTGGTAATATATAGAAAGTCAAATTTCTGATCAGAAAGCACTCTTGTAATTTTTTGTTAAGTTAATAATTTTCGAGTTATTTGGAAAAAACCATTTTAAAATTTATATATATTTGTTAATATCACGAAGACTGTTTGTCTTGAAAAAATGTGTAGAGAGAAAAAATGCTCAAAACCTGATTACTAATGGTATAGTATAAGAAATTAAAACGTGTCGTTTTGACAATTGGATGTGGAAGTATTGATTCAATTTGCAGCGGTTTTTACTCTAATAGATCGTCCTTGGTATGTACAGGTATTTAAAGATAATGAATTCTGCATTTGAATGCAAATACATAGGCAAACATAATACATACTTGTAGTAATCATACGTTTAATCAAATGTTATTCGGAAATCCCCTGATAAAGAGACAATAAAACTTTTTTATTGTAATAGTACATGGGCAGTAATTGATAAGATGGAAACTTTACAAACGTGTACCTCCTTGGAAAATCCCCTGATCATCACCATCAAGACCACGGGTCCAGCAGTAGAGTGATCCGCCAGCGAAGAAGCAAAAAACGATCTCTTTGGTCCCGTATAATTTATTACATGAAAACCTGTCTGGCGAGAGGAGCTAATTTATTCTAAACTACATGAGCCAAGGCTGAAATTCATCTCGTATGAGTCCAAACCGAGATAAAAAGTCCATTTTAATTATTCGACAAGGATAAACGGAGGTCTTCGCTCACCTTCATTAGAATACGGTCATTGGATGTTGTGGCCCTTGGCGAAGCAAATCAGAGACTTATTACACAGATTTGTGGAAGGTAAGCCTTCTCCAAATAGCTCGTTTCTGTTGTGCGTTGCCCTTTGCAAATCTTCAGCATTTTTGTTTGGTTGGTGGCCCTACAAAATCCTGACGTCTGCTTGCGTAGTGGATGCTTTCATTAAATTAAATTCAATATTACAAAAATCTATTAATAACATGTCTTCTAAATTCAACAAAAAATATTTTTTATTTTCTAATGCCAAAAATATAAGTGATAGTATAGTTTCCAAGTTGGTCAAAGATAACCTTATTTTTTCAAAAGCTGACAAAGGAAATTGTATTGTGAGTTTAGACAAAAATGATTACTTAATCAAAGTATTTAACTTTTTAGATAATGGAGATTTCGAAATGGTTGAGAATGATAACACAGTTAAATTTAATAACAAATTAAAAGAACTGTTGGACAGAGTTGAACCAACTTTAAATTACTTCGATTGTTTTAAATCTCAAATTCCTTCCGTGAATCCAACGACTCCAAGACTGTATGGATTACCTAAAATACATAAAGACCACTGTCCTATTAGACCTGTTGTTTCTTATATAAATTCTCCATGTTATAAATGAGCAAAATGGTTAAATGTAGTCCTACGTGAAGTTTTAAATTTTAACAACTCTTTTGCGATTAAGAATACTTTAGACTTGATCGATAAACTTAAAATTTTAAAAATACCAGCTGATTCTTTCTTTGTTTCCTTTGACGTGAACAATTTATTTTCATCGATTCCTCCACAAGATTGTTTAAATATTTTAAATAACCTACTACTTCAAAATTCTAATTTATTATTATTACATATAAATAATTTGATGTCTTTAACAAAATTTGTATTAGATCAAAATTTTTTCTGTTTCAATAATAAATATTTTGTACAAAAGAAATATTCAAAAACACTGTCCTCTCACCACACGTTATTTTTTGGCACCGMTATGTAGATGATGTTTTATGTATTTTCTCAGGAAATCAACAAAATCTAAATAGTTTTTTTACATTTATAAACTCATTACATAATTCTATAAATTTTAGTTATGAAACAGAAGTTTATAATAAAATTTCCTTTTTAGATTTGTTAATTTCGCACAACCAATGCTCTCCTTATCTTTCTTTTGAAATTTTCAGATAACCTACTTGTACAGACAACATTATCCCCTATTCTTCTGTGCACCCTCATACCCATAAAATAGCCGTTTTTCATTCTCTTTCACACAGACGTTTTAAAATTCCTCTTTCTTTAAATACCTTCGAAAAAGAACTTGGTGTAATTCTTCATTGCTTATAATAACGGTTTTGCAAATTATTTAATAGAAAAATTGTACTTTAAATACCTGACAAAATTTAAATTTTTTTAACACCATCACATGTGATAAAAAAGTAAAAATTTGGTACACCCTTAGGTTTATTGGTCAAGTCTCGATTTTCCTTTCTAAATTATTTGCAACTGAAGACATAAATATTGCCTTTTTTACTGTAGGCAGTGTCTGTTCCCGTWTTGTSCATAATAAATTATAATAAAATTAAATCATTCAGGCGTATATAGCTTTTCATGTAACGACTGCAACTCTGTTGATATTGAACAAACTGGAAGATCGTTTCTTATTAGGGGAAATGAGCATCTAAAACAACTTAATAAGTACAAAAATACAGACATTGTAACTACAAATTCTTTGTTCGCGAATCATTTATTATCATATAAACATACTTCTACTTTGGACAATTTAAAAAGTTTACATTTTTGTAATAAATCATCAAAATTAAAATATTTAGAAATATTAGAGATATACAAAATTTTAAATGATAAAAATTGGACATTACTAAATGATTTTTGCAATTTCATGTGTCCCATTCTAAATTTTTTATTTGAATGCTAATTTTTAAGTTGCTGGTTTGAATGTAGTTTTTCAATTTTTAGTCAATATTGCTTGCTTGGATTTTTAATTTTGACAATGTCATAATTTTTTTTGATAATTTATTATATGGTACTGACGATGGCATATTAGCCGAAAGCGCTTTACCTAAAAATATGTATTGTGGATTTAACTTGATGAAATTACTTTACAAGAATTTTTTCAAAACATTTTTATATGAAGTTTAAATGACGAGATAAAGATGAGCAATTTGTAAGCTTTGATATCTGTTACTATTAGACGTTATTTCGTAAAATATATCGTAGATAATATTATTCACATGCACGACTTAATTTTTCCTTAGGACTACTAGCATTTAATTACGAGTATATTATACAGAGTGTTCACGGCAATAGTCTACAATAGCTAACTTTTCTATTTGACGTCGTAAACTAGTGGTTTAAATGGGGAAGTTTCATGAATTTTAGAAGAGAATTTTGTGGTGTTTACAAAAAACATTTGAAGTCTTAGAATAATGGTTTAAACGAGAACCTATTCGATTTTTTGAGAATAATCTTATATTGATATTAAAAAAATTATTGAACATCAAATGACATTAGCTAGACTGTTTCGTGAACAGCAGTTGTTCAACATGCGTTATCTCGAAAACAAATGATTGTAGGGTAGTGGTACCTTATTAGTTTTTTGATTAATTCGACGCCCTTAATCAAAGGCGCTAAAAATTGGGTCGTTTTATTTAAAATAATAAACTTGTAGTCGATATCTCGGTTAGTTGACGTTCAATCGGCTTTTTGTAAAACCACAACATTCATGAAAGTTCATAAAATTTCCCTATTTAAACCACTAGTCCACGACGTCAGCTAAGAAAGTTAGCTATTGTAGACTGTTTCCGTGAACACCCAGTATAAAAATTTTGTAACAGTTCGAAAGAAGTAACTGTTCAATGAAAAAATTGATAGGAATTTTATCAACGAAAATAAACAAAAGGCTCATTTTCACTTTGGTTATCAGCAACATCACCGCATAATGGAACAAATTTTGAACCATTGTCGATCCATAACTATATGCATAAAACCAGAAAATAAATCAACTAAGGTTTATATGAGCAGGTGACATAATGTTGAATTTTGCGACGAATAGCTCAACCCGTTTTACTTTCCAACTGCAAAGTTTTTGGTTTAATGTAGTGCAGGTTATTGCATAATTTAGCCCAGACATTGACATAAAACGAAACTATTGTAATAAATAGCATGGGTCACAATTCAAACAGAAAAAGTCGAGCAAAGGCTTCTCACAAGCTGATATGCATTATGTGTTAATTATTACAATTAAAGAAACGTTACAAATCCAGTTATTCCTTAACATACCTACCTTTACAGTTTATTGTCGGACTGTATTTAAGTCACTTGATCTGCTCCAAAACGCCCCAACAACATATGTCACGCACATGTTTACCAGCTTTTCAAACAAAGCCAAACGTTTTTGTGCCGAAGTTTGCAGCATTGTTACTCAGAACAGAACGAAACTGTGAATTAGCTTTTGTGTGATTTTTGTAGGCAAAGAATAATAAAGTTAAGCTCATTCTGCACATGTAGCGCAAATATCAAGAATGTTACATCAAACTCAACTGTTATTATACAGTGCAAGTTTCAACTCTCTAGTTTAGAGTAATTTGCGTACATCAAAACGTTTTGTATTGTAAGTACACTCGGCAAAAAACTTTATGCAACGAGTAGTTGTTACCGACACGTTATCTTACTTCAGTTCTCCTTATCGCTAGAGGGTGCTGTACCAGAATTTTGTTTTAAACGCCTAGAGAGGTGGACGATAGCCACCCGCTTTTCACCCGATCCGTAAGTTATTAAAATGCGTTAGTGGTTAAAGAGGCCATAAATTACACCGCAATAAAATACACAACCCCTAGTAGCAGCGGGAGAGCTTGTCGAATGGTTTACAGCGATTTCTTACCTGCTTAACACATTCTGGTTTTCCTCAATGCAACTTATTTACAAATTTTAATTTAAATACTTTAATATTTATTTACCGTTTGATCCACCTAACATAGGCGCTCATTACCGCATAGCTCTAAAGCTGCTTCTTCTAAAAATTTGTCGACAGCTTTTATGAACAGAAATATTACACAAGATATAATTACATGTTAAGTATTATGCCTCTGCGAGCAAATGAGCAAATTGAAATGCTTTCATTATTACCATAGCCAATAATGTTTACAGTACGAAGAACATTGCCAAATATATCATATCAGTGACGAGACCAGAGCATTATTATTCGAATTTAAAATAGTTAAATTTTGAAAATATTTTTTTTTGTTGAAAGTTGATGCTTTAATCTTACTTTAATCGCATCGGATATATACGTTTTTGTTGCAGAACTTTTAAATTTTTAAATTAAAATGTGCTTAACTTTTTTATGTGGACTAAATAAAAAATGTTACTAGCATATTCGTCTCAAATCAACTGTTCAAGAGATATACCATTTTCTGCAGTAGAAAAATTAAACTACGTTATAATACAGTCGACTGACAATAACAAAAATTATTGTGTAGGTGAAGTGCTACCTTGCCCATTTCGAAAACAGGCGCTGTTGACAATTTGACTAATTCTGCTTATTTTTCCTGTCATTTCAACAGATGCTTCTTAATAGCAATTTCGTTAACGTATATTTTATTTTTCTCTTTCAGCAATTACTGTACTACCTGTATATTTTGTATTTTATCAGGCTTTTCAATTTCTCAATTAGAAGTTTGAAAAAAAGGATGTAATGGGGTGCATCGCAGAATTGTTTATACTTAGCAATAATCAGTAGATATCTTAGGGAGATTAGGAGATGAAAAACGGTGACTAGTTGTGATGTCTCCAGTGATGAATTCATCGGTCGTTCGTTCATAACAGGTGATTAGTTGGCCATTCACGTTAGTTGGCGCCCGCCCGATTTCAGGAGTGCTCTATCAAATAATTTAATAGTATTCCGGTTATCTATTATTTAACCGAAACACTTTTTATATGATCTTATTTTTGAATTTGTGGCTTATTGATTGTATTGTGTAACTTGTGAACACATAATGCGCCTCAAATGCGAACGGTTTTTGAAATATTCTGACTCTTTCCGATTCTGTTCTATTTGATGAGTAACATGTGGTACAATCTTTTACAGTAAAAAAAAACGCTATTTTGCATATTATACTTCCAAAACTAGGCAACCTGAGTAAAACTAATGAAAAATTGATAAGCAAATGTATGTCAGAGTACTGGCTAGCAATTATATGTCGAATGCTTTAAAATGTGCACTTGTTGGGAACCATTTTGAATCATTTAAATAGGTTGTAAACAAGTCGATTGTTTCATTGTGTTTAGTTTCACTCTTTTTATTAGGTAGCTCTGAAGATCGCTTCGACCTAACGGTAATTTTCAAACAGCGTCAAAACTATACTGAACTTAGATGTGTAGAATTTTACCCACGTCTCTTATTTTTACGGGGTATGTAAAGTATCAAATATTTGTGACAGAGCTATTGTGTTATATGTACAGAATCCAATTAATAAGTGGAATAATATGACTTTTAGTGAAATACAACAAATCCTTAATGCGTGTGACAATATGACTCATACACTGTGATTGCCAGATATATGTTTCTATTTCCCATGCAAGTATTTCCAAATAATCCTCCATCCAGAGACGAGCAACGTCTGGCCCTATACATGTCTTCTTAAGCACCTATGAAACAGCGCATAACGATTAATTTTCAACGATGTTACAATTATTCGTATATTCTGTTCCAATTTGCTGAATAAAACTGTAGAAATATTGCTTCGATCCTCTTAATAAGCTTCTTAAGCCATTGCTGGCAGTAGAAAAGAGAAAAATAAAAGCCTATGCGCATCCTATAATCCTAATGCATTCGCTATATACGTGTATACAAACAGTCCTGGTGATATTAGCAAAAATATATAAATTTTTAAAATCGGTTTTTTACAAATAACTCGGAAATTATTAACTTAACAAAAAATTTACAGAAGTGCTTTCTGATCAGAAATTTGATTATCTATATAATACCAAAATTTAAAAAAAATCGTACGAGCAGGGTCCAAAATAGGTTTTTTTGAAATATTTCGAAAAATGTCAAAATTTTGGATAAATTTTCTTAAACACTTTTTGTGAGAAATTTTATTTCCTATCTCATGGTATGGTCATTTTTTTAATATATTAAATATATTCGGAGATATAACCGTTTTCTAATATCTTCTAAACAGTTTGCTGTACCGAAAATTTATAGGAACTAATAATACTCGCAGTTATACTAATAATCACACACTAAAACGAAAAAAAAAATAAAAATTTGCAAAAAGGGTAGTTACCCCCCAATTTTGCCCCCTTCCCGATACCCTACTTATCCCACAAACAATAGGTCGCTTTGGGTAATTGAGATTTATACGTTTGCCAAATTTCAAGTTCATATATTAAGTCTTTCGAAAGTTATTATGTCCACAAACAAAACCACAGACACAAACAAGAAATTTTGCTCAAATTTTGTTTTTTTGCGTTTTCGACCATTTTAAAGCGAATGAGCAAATAAACATTTTTTGAAATTTTTTTTTCGCGATGCAATACTTCCCATCCGTTGGATGTGGAAGTAATTCACTTTGCCATGCAGTAACACTCAGGCTCTAGTGTAAGAAATAGTATCCAGAAATGTATCCGCTAAGGAGAAAAGCAATAAATTCTAATTGCAAGGGTTTATTTGCTTTGTACCCATAAAATTTGTGACAGATGGGCCACACAAGTACCGGACAGCTCTTCGCTCTTGAGGGTCTCGACGTAATAACACATCTGTGGTAGCGCCCTCTAACGACAGGGATTTTATTTTAAGAAAAAAGAGTCGGTAAGGCCCTAACTGTAATTTGCTCGTTCCATTTTAACTTGGGCCAAGTGTACATAGGTCTTTTTGGCTTAATAATGTACACAATAATAATGTCTTTATTATTGCAGGAGCATACACAGGGCGAAGTCTAGCTTTCGCTACTTAATGCTTAATACAATGTGTTACAAATTTGAGATATGAGCTAATCGATTATTTTTGTAAATGGCAACCTTGTTTTATGCACCTTGAACTTATTTTGACAATTTCAATTACTTCAGGATAAATTAGCCAAAGCTCTTATTAGTCCTTTCAATTCCTCAACACTTGCTTGTTTTGTGTGACAAACTTTACTTTTTAACCATATTAAAAATAGTTCAGTGGAGTGAGGTCTGGAGTGGGCATTTAGAGATATATCAATAGATCTGCGTGGAAATACTATTGAAACCAAATGTTTCTCTTCGGAAGGTCACAGGACGAAGAAACAGAATAGTCCAATTGAGAACAAGTTCCTCCTGCAAGAAGTCCAAATATTGCGATCTGTTGAGGTTTTATTCAAAGAATATTGTTTCTAATACTTGATCACCTATAATCCATTTCCAAACATTGACCTTTTCTGGACGGTTGCTCAATAACTACAACCTTGTAAGTATATCTCGTCATTTATCATAACCCTTTATTGTTTTACTGGTAGAAGGAAACAGAAAAATACTTTATATTATTTATTACTTTTTAATTACAATTTCTAAACAAAACGTGAAAGAGCTCGGTAAAAACTAGATCTATCAATTGCTACTGAAAAAAGTGGGGATTGTCTTAAAAAAAATCACGCGATAGCGTTATCTCTCAAAAACAACTGAATGCGTATCAAAAAATAACCTCCAGAGAGTTTCTCTTCAAAACTTACCACTATTTTTTATGGAATTATTTCACATATTTAATGCGCGTATGCTGTAGGAGCAGTGTAGATTGGGGACCAAAATGTTATTAAAAAACAATGTAAAAGAAAGCCTAAAAGAACTCTAATGGACAGCAAAAAAATGTTCACAGCAATAGGCCTGTCCACGAAATATTAATTTTGTGTCAAATGTACTCCTACTGATGGTAGAAACATACTGACGCAAGGGAAACGGAAAAAATTGAAATAGATTTCAAATTATTTTATTATAAAATTTGCATCCCAAAGAGAGGCTAGAAAGCAACCCCTCGCGACGAGGCTGGGCATGTGAGGTAGATGCCCATACGATGTAATAAGTAATCCGTGCTAGAAACATAAAATTATTTATTTTTAAAATATCAAAACTGTAACACTCGCTTTTTAGCTTATTAAGTGAAACGACATAGGTCATTTTATTCCATATCGTCCATTATTTTTTGACGTTTCTAAAAACCAATCAAAAAATTCAATTTGGGTCGATTTTGCCATTTTGAACGAATCAAAGCACAATTATAGTGGAAATTTTAGCAAGAGCAAATTCTCGCTGGAATAATATAAMTTAGGTTTTGCGTAGCAACAAAAATTGTTGGCTTGACGTCTGTCATCAAACTTTACTAAAAATGAGTGGTACAAGATTTAATACGTCTTCACTCGATAAAAACATCAATGAAAGATATATGTAAAACACTAAGGTGAGCAAAGTTATAATATTGAAACAGTGTTTCAATATTAATCCTTCGAATAACACTCGAGAGTTCGTTAAATTTGAAAATAATTCTCCAGCAATGGGGTATAAGACACTTTTCTGGAAAAATATGTTTTGTGAAGCTAAAGGTATGCTAATGCTAATTCCAAAATATTTCTTTCATCTGTGGAGTTTTAATGCCCTAAAAAAATTATTGTAAATTGGCGGGAGACAACGCCCCTTTTTAAACGCGGCCAGTACATACGTCATCATGACGTATGTACTGGTCGAACGTTTGACAACAGAGAAAGGCAATCAGCTGACGGACATGCTCGTAACCAATGACAAATGACAGCATGACAGTGAAAGACGAAAGAGCACGTGTTTGTGTTTGGTTATGTATAGTACTCGCAGATTTTGCTATTTGTTATTTGATGTTGTGATCAATACGCGGTAAGCTGCTTGAATCAGTCTTTATGCTTCCTGATGATATTTTGCCTACAAACTGAGAAATGGTTTTAATACACCCAGTTTTCGACAACTCTAAAGTACCCATTAGTTTAGGTTAAAAAAATATGATTAAAAAATATAATCATGTAAATAAACTTGGCAAGGACATACAATGATGCCAAGTGTGCAACAGACTGAATACGATTGGCTGAAAAGAAGCGCGAATTCGGCAAGTCATTGAAACCAGGACGAACGGACCCTTCAGATTTGTAATTGTTATAAACTATTCGTATGTAATTTTTTTAAATAACTGATGGTTGTATTAGGATAGTAGAGCAAAATAGAAACATTGAAAGTGATTGTCTTGTTCAGTTTCAATAGTTGTCTTATACCCCATTCTCCAATGCATATATTGCCCTTCGGCAACAGMCACTCGAGCCGAGGGCAACGCGTTGTCGAGTTTCTATCAAATTATTTTCAATTTATTCTCACTATCTTGTGATKTTATTGCCGAAAATTGCTAATCCCATTTTCGTTTTCTACGTCACGCACTAGCCTCGTTGCAGGGTATTGTATTTTAGTGATAGTGGAAAAACATGAAACCAGGGGAAAATGGCAAAAGCTTGCAGCAGATATTTTGTTTATAGTAAAACGTTATTCCACATGTTTTTTTCCATCAGTTTATAAAATAGTATATACGTGGAACAGCAAAACCGAATGATAATTTTCATGTAAAAAGGGTTGATCAGATGAGTTATATTGACACAGGTTATGCAGCAAACCCAGTGGACCAGTTATTTATAGAAGGTCACAAAGAAGTAGCGGACAAAGCATGCAATGCAGCATTTGTCGTTTCAAGATTTTAACTGGAATTAATTTAAATATCTGTCTCCTTTGGTACATATATAGTAAATGAAAGGCTCTTTATGAGAATAAGCTGTAGTTTTTTAACCGTTATTATTTTCTTCAGAATACCTATATAGTTAAGACCATCAAAGTTGACATTCAGTCCAAAGGAGTTTGTAAGTTTTGGGAAATAACGTATTTCGTTCCCTGTGTTAAGGCATATCTTTATCGCTGAGTGATGACTAGCTCGCTGGTTCATCATTGCTCGATGTCTTTGTTACAATTCCAAAGAAGCATACGTTGACGATAAAGCTTTGTGGTAATATTAATATCGTTCGGAACCAGTGAATCGTTATTCTATCAGTTGTGAAATATGATTTTCATCTAAAAACTCCTATTTTTATTACAGCTTCTGGATTCTGGACTCTACATACCTAAGTAGTGGTTGGTCTATTTGGAACCACTTATAAGCACATGATAAAATATTGGAATGCTCAGGATTGTCACAAATAATGATTAGTTTATTAATTAGGTAGCTTGGAAACAACAAAACCATATAGTTAGAATGTTCTTTGTATATGACCGTTATTTGGTCAAAACGATCGTCAGAGCTATCAGATAAAACTCGCAAAACAAAGCGTATTCAAACAATCAGGTTGCTTTCAAGCTAACTAATTAATTTAGAATGTTTCACAATGAATGCACCTTCAAAACCGATTAACTTAGATTAGTTTGTTGCTTTACTACGTTGTCTTTTGACTTTGTTGTCTTTTATGGCGGCTTATTGTCTATATAAATGTTTATATCTCAGTAACCTCTATTTCAACAATGATGGAGAAAAGCTAAAATCTTCACTTAATTAAATGAAATGAAAGCAGCAAAAGTAATGTTTAACCACATTAGCAGCTTCAATTTGTTGTAAGAGACGTAGCACGGTAATATTATTTATAATAGGTTTTCCAAAGGTAACAGAGGTCATTTAGTTCATTTTAACGAGTTTAACTTTGAAAAATTAAAAGTCAGTGAGATATGGTATAAATATTTACAGTGCAAATTGCTTATTATTTGTGTATCTATTTTTGTGCTAAAATCGACGAACTCCAGAAATATGTTTATCAGACCACTTGGTGCAAATTCTGCTTTGGCAGGAACAACAATGTATTGAATGTATCTAACATTGGGAAGGATACTTGGGTTATCACGATATGCAATAAACACTTTTTAGGGGACTTGAGACTTAGATAAAGCTACATTAACGTGCTGTTGTTTGATTGCCATTGTCGATGAGTTGTTTTGATCGTAATTGTAGAACAGCAAACGTCTGTTAGATAACCAACCATATATCTCTTTTTTATTTTCGGATGGTTTGCGAATGGGATTCGAGCTTTTGTTTATGTTTTTTGGTGGTATCTGAATAGGTCAATCGTTATCCTTTTGAGTGATTCGAATTTGAACTACATAATATAAATGTCGCAGATAAGCGTTTTACAAACATTCAGAGTTAAGATGTTGTGAAATCTGAAGTAAGAAGGGTATAGAAGCTCCGTTGTCTTTGTAGAAGTTACAACTTAAGAATTTAATAATGGAATTAGTAAGCTGTTTCTACACGACTCTAAGAATGTCGTATTAATTAAAAACGCAGGTAACCTATTGAGAAAACGTCACATTTTATACTTTTTCCGTTCTTTGCGTATCAGATACACTTGACTGCAATTATGGGGCAATAGAATTATAAATTACTCGTGCACTGCGGTATTAATTCGTAGAGCTGTTGCGATAACGGCCTTTGGTTGCAGCTCGGGTAACATATCCAGAGCGACTTCTTCTTCTCATCCCGAAAACGCCTTCCACGAGGGAAGCTGCTAATGATTAAGTCAATTTACGTGGGCCGTAAACTCGATTATAGTTGTACGAGCGGTCGCATTGTGTTTTTCTATGCGCTATTGAAACCGTTACAGATTAGTGTTGGGTTGATTTATTAGAGCAGAAAGAACATGGAAATTTCAGTGGGATATTTATTATTACCAGTGATTTTGTGCAATGCACGTCAGAATGCTTACTATCCAGCCTCGCAATTTGTATTGTAGCGAACGATTAAGTAATATGTCTCACTCATTACTGGGTTTAATTGCTAACAATGTGGGAAACAAGTAATGTTGAAAATCAGCTAGTCGAGGTAGCAGAGTCTCCGTTAAAAAACAACATACACTCAGGGAAATGAACAAACAAAGTATTTTATTGGCAGAACATTTGCTATTTCTAAGTAATATGTTTAAATAAAAGTTAAAAAATGTTTACGTCTAAAAGCTGTCGTTCAAAAGTGTTAGCTGTGAGAACACATAATAATCTTTAAGAGTTTGCTCATGTAATTAACAGTGACTAACATTTATTTTGATCGGGAATTTTTCTAATAAAAGGTTTTGTTATATAGATACTGTTAGTATATCAGTCATTTAGTATGAATGCTAAATTTCTTAATTTTTGCAAATAAACAGTAGGTTACTTCCCACGAGTAAAATTTTACTATTTACAACAATACAAGTTGTTTGGTGGTGAAGCTAAAGAATTATTGCGTTTCGTTTGGCTGTCTCCTGGCCCCTGACCTCCTATAACATATCATTAAAATAAAAATAGATGATAGTGTTGGTGCTCTGGTTTGTACAATGGAAGATATGTTGAAGTCGTAGGGAGTGCAGGATCTTATTTCCGTGTTCATAGGTATGCGTTGTAAAAAATTACATAAACATCTCACTATAAAATTTCACAGTGTGGTTATATAATTATATATGACTACTATAATTTTTTTGCTTTATTATTGTACCTAATATGTAAATTGTATTGGACTCTTTAGAAATGTGCCTCTCGTTTTAGCATTATACAAACTGTTTAAATATTAGAAATTTTGTTTAACAACACAACCAGTTCATATATGTAGATATACGAGTATGCATAACTATTTTTTATGTACCGGGTCTTTCAGCTAAAGTTCTTTGGCTTCATATAAAAATGTTGGATTTGAGCCAACCCTTTAAAAAGCTGATGAATAAAAAAATATTGATTAAAAAAAAGATTAGGCTCCAATGTGCACTTCATTAATAATGTCGGTATTTCCCAAAACTAAATTTAAATAAGACAAAAGAAAAGGCATTTCTCAATTTTTAAAATCTTAAATGAAACATTCTATATGACTGGCTTTTCATGTAATTTCACTTATATAAAGTACTTCATATACAGGGTGTATTTCCACGTTTAGTCGAAGAGGACACATGTCTGCAGTTACTTTAGGAGATTTTCTAATTGTTGTGTCAGTTATAACATGTATGTTGAGTAATAAATAATAATTGTCGGTATATTGTACTATGCCAAAAAATAAAGCTTGGCACATGTTTCTTGGACGGGAATAAACCTTTCAAGTAAATTTGAAATTTCTAAAGTTGATGCAAACAGTGATACTGGATGTTACAATTCAGATTTCTTAATAACTTCTAAATAAGTACCGAAATATTTGATCTAATTTGTTATTCAAAGGTTTTTTAAGGCATGAAATTGAAATATTTAAATAATTGTGCGCTATTTGCTGAAACGCCCTGTATCTTTAGCATTTACTTTTGAATTTGAACGAGCCACCTATAATAGAACACATCCATTCGCTATATATTCAATGTTGAAACGTATAAACAAGAGGTATTGGAGAATTCAGAAATTAGCAATTTAAAAACTGGATGAAACCTCTAAACGAAAGTCAAGTTAGGGTCTTAAATATTGATGAAGTTACACATATGAAGATGCCAAATAAGGTAGCAGGAAAGGCTAACGGAATGCAACAATTTGAAGACAAACTTTCCTGGATAGCGGATTTCAAGAATAGCTCTTGACCCCTCGAAGGAGAAGGCCTGCAAGAAATCTTTTCATGCAATACTTGTCACGAGGGATAGTACGTCTAAATACTGTTAAACTTCCTTTAAATAGCTTGACAGGTAATTTGGCAGTTTTCTAGAGCTAGGCCTAAACCGTACTTTGAATTCATGTACAGTTTAGAGGTCAGGTAAAAAGATATTACCTTTCAAAGATGAAACAAGCTTTCTGTAATAAGTATACTAAATACAGCGGTAAAAACGCTGAAAAATATGTTATACTTTTCCAAAATTAGAACTAATTACAGATATATTAAGTATTCGTAGGTGCCATGGAATGGTAAAAAGAGTTTTATTAAACGAGTGTATTGTACACTTATCTCCTTTGCTAGCATACGTATCCGTCGGTAGCACGGAACATGATATTCTGTACTCAAGAATTGGTGACAATAAAAGACAAAAGGCTTAAAAGGATAATCATAATGTATCCTTAACAAAAGAAGTTATTAGAATGCTTCGTCAATAAATTGTTTTCGCTTTCATAATTAGTCCATTGGCAACGTAAAGTAGATCAAATTCCAAATATTATCACAGAAATATGACAGGAAGGCGAGGTCTAACAAATAAACTATATATTACTTAACACCTTTTGTTCATAATAAAAGGAAAAGAGATTATTTACATTTCAAGCCCAAAACCCACTCCCACCTGTTTTCTTCCACAAAAGGTTTTTCGGTTACCAAACTTTTTTCTCCTTGTAACAAATTAACGATTTTCGACAAATATACCAACACTCATTCTTGAATTCCTATTACGATATCTTATTCATTCACGTTGCAAGGTAACAGACCGTTCTGTAGAGGATCGTGACAAACAAATTCTGCGGATACTGCACAAGAATAATGGCACCGCTGAGATGGAGCAAACGCTCCAAAACCTTTCACGGAGTCTCAATGTTTTGGGTGCGGAACAGACTATCGCTTGCCTAAGAAAAAATAAATGTTGGTACGCAGAGACGGCTAACGTTGTTAAACAGTACACAGTACGAAATACGTTTGTAAGTATAACCCCAATTAGGAATTTTGCCGACAAATAACAATTTCTGTATCAAGTTATATATTAAAGAACAATTTTTAAATATTAATTTTAGCGTTATTTAGATTTTTCAATCCTAACTATTTCAAGGGTCTTTTGTGATGCAGAAGTAACTAAGAATAACGCGACTGTAATGACAAACAGTACAAAAAGTAAATTTTTAAAGCATTAAGTAGTACTTTAAAAGTTTATGTAAGAATGTTAGTCGAAATTTAGATGGTCATGCCCTCTGTCAGCAATGAACTGACACGATGACAAAGCCACCTAGCTGCCATTATGAGAACTACTTCCTAAATGAAGTCAACCTGGCAGGCCCCGTCGGCAGTTTTTGCTGACGGGTTGATGTATGCAGTTGCATGCCAACTTGTCAGATTACAGATAACTTGCTTAAATAAGTAGTACCAATTAAAGCAACTAAGTGGTTTTGTCATCGTGTCAGTTCATTGCTGACAGATGTCATTGCAATATATTTTTCTACTAACAGCCTTTGGTATATAGGCAAAAACAGTTCTACGCCATGCTGTCTACATTAGACCTAAACTACACCGAAGAGCTGTAATGACAGCGTAATAGATCTATCTGCAGTTGGCTGCGGTGCAGACAGCAGGATAGACATGCATTTTAACGATACAGTTGTTAAATATAAAAAATACGAATATATTTTATTGTAAAAACAAACGCAGACGCTTATTGGCTTTAGCTATGATAGAGTCAATATAATTTGTGAAATTAACGTGATTTAAACTTGTTAAGTATCGAGCATTCAAAACAATTAGTTTCACACCGTCGGCATGGAGAATCTAAGTAACTTACACTTATTTATATATTCAGCTCTAATTGATTCTCATTGCACCAAGGCGGTTGAGAGCCTCCTGAAAAGAGAAAAAAAGGCAAAAATGTAGTTTTTAAAAATAAGTWATATATCTATACAGTTATTATATTGAAAAGATTGAKACAGAGCGCCTGCTACTATGAAGAAGATATGACGTCATAAACTTTTTTTAATATAACCATTTCCATTATTTGTGTCGTTCGAGCCCTTGTTATCGATCAAATTGATTGGATATTAATCTTTTTAATGTATTGTCAATTTTGTAGGACGAAGGTTTGAAATAGTTTATATATTTGTAATTACCTTTAGTTATAGTGCCTGTGTAAAATATTTTTGGTAAATTTTTGTTTTGTTCTCTTGTAAATGATTTTATCTATAGTCGATAGGTTATAACAACTGTTTTTACTTATTTAATTCTTTCTCAAAGTTAACTTTAAACAGAGAAAATGTTAGCAATCTGGGTATCAAATATGTCATTTAACTGGAAGTAATTTTGCTCAGTGCAAGTGAACAGTAAATTTTGTAATTGTTTTTCTTCTTTCGTTGAATTTGATTTCTTGATGGGTCCTAAAATAATAGGTTTAGTTTCTGCTATTCCTATTAACGGAAAATTTGAGGCAATATTACGTTCTTAGCTCTTTTTATAGCATATTTTGCTTTAATTTTTGTGAACGTTGCATGCAAATAGTACCTACATATAGACCAAATATTTTAAACGTCGTTTCTTACATTATCTGTAATAAATAATGTGATTTATCTCCTTAATATTGATTATAATGCACTAAAATATTAGGTAAGCTTACCCAATACTTTAATACCTTATTATCTGTAATCCTGATGATAGGCTAACCACCTGAAACGATTGTCGAGTTAACAAAGGACATTGTAAAACAATTCAAGTGTTTACTACTTTATTTTCTGACCATTCCATAATATTTTTGTTGTAAAAGTGATAAAGTTTCTCTTACAAATGCAGCAGCGGATGTGACATCCTGAAAATTGCTAATGCTTCCTTGACACAGTTCATCCATTTACTTTTGGTGCCATGACCGTACCCAGATACCTCATCTCTGTTTTTGTTCGGCGGAACCAACCCCAATCTTTTTTTGTACCTCCTGGTGGCGCCATTTGGGCTCCAACCACAGGCAACCGTACACCCATCGTGCACAACGGGCGTATAAATACCTGTGCGGTTTCTAAACAATGAACATCTGATTGACCGCTTGGAAAGGACTGGAGTCACTGTAAATCACTGCGGACGTATCAAGGATATTTCCTTATTTAATGGAATTACGCTGAACGATCGGCTTGCAAAGGCGTGCAGTGAGGAAAAATACTGCTAGAAAAAGGCTGTGGAAAGCACGGAAGATGCTGAATGTTTCGTAGCGTGTTTCTTGGCAAATAAAAAGTGTTCGATACCTGATCCAGTTGTCAAGATGCTAAAGCTTACATTTAACAAGGTTACAATAGAGTGGGCTGTATTTTAATGGGTATTGTGAAAATTAATTTATTTGTCTTTTTTTCTTTTGACATATTGACAATCAATCGTAATAACGTATCATACCAACATTATGTATACAGGGTGTTCACGCTAACAGTCTACAATAGCTAACCTTGTTATTTGAAATCGTAGCACAGTGGTTTAAATGGGAAAGTTTTTTGACTTTTCTAGAAGAATTTGATGGTGTTTACAAAAAAAAAAAACAATTGAACATCATTCTACGATTTCAAATAAAAAAAGTTGGCTATTGTAGACTGTTTCGTGAACACAAATCATATTACCTGAGATATCTCAAAAACAAATGACTATAGGGTTTGGGTACCTTAATACTTTTTTATTTAATTCGACGCCCTTAATCGAATGCGCTATAAAAAGTGGGGCCGTTCTATTTAAAATAACAAACTTGTAGTCAATATCTTTGACAGATGATGTTAATTTTTTTTGTAAAGACCATCAAATTCTCCTCGAAAAATCAAGAAACTTTTCCATTTAAACCACTATGCTACGATTTCAAATAAAAAAGTTAGCTATTGTAGACTGTTAACGTGAACACGCTGTATATGATTACTTCATATACTGCTGTAGTACGATCTATCCAACTATATCTCCATTATTGAGCAAATAAAGGCCCAGCAAATTGCAAAAAGAATATGTGTGAGTTGTTAGTTCATCAAAGGTTTTTAAAATTACCAATGATTTCATGCAAGGAGAGATCGTGTTTTGGTTTGAAGGCTTCCGTGATTGTTGTCGATGACATGTTGTTTTCCGGGCTGGTTCCCACGTTGGTTATTAGACCTTGACGTTTCGACACTCATGTCGGTGTCTTCTTCAGAAGTAGCTCTGAAACTGTTTCAGAGTACAAAAATTAACTTTATTTGCAAAATATGATAATCTCAAAAAAAATTTGTGGACATCCAATATTCTATTTTTAAAGAGTTTAAAAAGACCTACAATTTGACATATAACTTAAGGCTGTACCTAAAAAAATAAAGAAAATACGAGCCTGGGGAGTTTTAAGTGGCGGACCCTGTATACAATATCAGGTACAATATTATCATGCAGCAGGTTTAGGTAGAATATCTGCTATTACATTTTCATGTATGAAGTATGGACCTATGATGCATTGCCCAATAATACCAGCCCACATGTTTAGTTTCTGAGAACAGAGCGTATGCTGCCTCAACATCAAGTGAAGATTTTGACTAGACCGGTAGCGAGCCCTGTATGTTCTACTCTTGAGATACGACATGATCTCGTGAAAAAGTCTATATCCGTAGATTGCAGTTTTTGTTTTTTCAATTCCCATTCGTGTGCAATTTGAAATGAAATTGCGATTATTAAATTAACCTTTTAACTTACTTACATCAAACCAAGATAAACACAAAATCATTTCAAGGATAAAAAGGCAATGCAGATCACTAAAACATCTTGTTTACTATTACAAACATAATATTGTAAGGCAGAATATGATCTAGCAATAAAATAGTTAAGACAAATGTTTTGAAGTAACTTATAAACCCGGAATGGTAGAATCAAGCTACAAATTAATTAATTAAATGCACTAAAACCAGGAAAGTGGTTAGATTATTGTGAGTATATTGGTTAATTTATAACAAAATCGTTTGCTGAAATCTGTATGTATATCAAAACAAAGCATATAAATCCATATTTGCGTTATGTAACAGATTTTTAGAAACTAACGAGATTTTTTTTAAATATACTTCCATTACTTGTAGCGTACATAGTAATGCAGATAAAACTTTTTTCCTTAAAAAGATAAAGTTGGTACTCTTGAAAGTGAAAGAAAAGTACATAAACTATTTATTGTTATGAAAAACCGAAATATTTCTCATCTTATCAGTAAAACTTTAATAAAAGATTCTTTTGAAAATGTAGAAACTTCATAATTTCAATAGGAGTACTGTAAATTACGAAATATATTATATTTAATAAATACTTTGTCTACTTATATATCTAGTCACCCGGTTCCTTGACGGATGGATGTATTTTTGACAGGCTGGCGGTTGTGTCCAAGCCATTCTCGTTTCCTTGCTGATTTGATTATTTACCGTTTAAAAATATGTTTTAGTGCTACGTTACATCGTTTCATCGGTGTTATCGATAATGCTGTTTTTAAGCGAGCGTTTTTGTAACAGCATTTCCCACAAAGTTGTTATAATGTTCGTGATTTGGATAAGAATGTAGCTACTCGTATTGCATTTTACTTTATCAACAAGACAAGTTTTTTCAAGCTTTTTACTATATTTAGCATGACATAAAATGGCAATTACAGTGATGCTAGACAAATAGTCTCAATAAAAATCATGGCCTTTTATCTTCTGTTTTTCAGGTTGCGATAATCTCGCCCCATAAAAAATAAGGGTCTATTATCAATATAGCCGGTCGAGTGGTGTGTAATCGGCCGTTTACAAAAAGTTTTAAGAAAACAACCTTATCGTTGGCTGAAAAGTCACGACCCAGATAACCCGGCAATTATTTAAACAATGTAAGTACCCTTCCTGCTGCTAATAATCATGTGTGTTATTAAAGCGTGAGCGTTTTACGTCAACTTGAGCGAAAACCAGCAGCTATTTAAAGACACCGAGGAGCTGGTTCATCGGTTATCTGTAGAAACTTGGAATGGCTTCGAAAGTTCAGCGGATTTTTACAAGTTTTCTGTATTGTGTAGAGAACAGAGTTTGGCGAACTAATCAAGTTCGGAATTTGATCTTCGAGCAAGTAAAAGTCGTAGAGGTGTAAAATGTGTAGATTAGTTGAAGTTTTTCCTACAATGTGCGTTACGTGAAAAGCAATACTGTTTCCACGTTTGAAACTATTGTGGATCACTCTTGGAAAATTACTTATCTGTATACTTAATTTATAATCAATAAAAAGCATATCTAAGATCGTAATTTGTTTTAGTTCGCATGCATTTTATTTATGTTAGAGATTATACAATCACTAGGCTAACAAATATAATATTGATTATTTAAAAATAATTCGACTAATTTTAGACAGATCGACGTCATTGCCACAGAAGTGTGAATGCGAGTGATCAACAGGTAAAGGATGTCATTGCAAAATATRCTTAGTKAATATTTGTACKGGACATACATTTTTTAATGATTTGGGTACTTACTATGACATTACTAAGCAGTAATACGTACGTGCTAGGAAAAATAAAGAGAATAGCACTGTGAAGCGTAACATTACATTTTCTATCCAGCACTTCTACAATACCAACTTTATAAGGCAATAATATTTGAAAAATATTAACAAAGTTTTGACTAAAGTTTGCTCTATATTTGTACAAAATCGTATTAATAATTTATATATGTATAACCGATCAATAATCAAGGATCAATAATCCTATTCTTATAAAGATTGATACAGAGAACATAAGACTCCAATTTTTTGATACACAGAGAACTTATTAAACGAAACTAATGACTGTTTTATGTATATTAGCGTTTAGTGATCTAGAAACTTAGTTAATTCTGTTTCAATAATCTTCAAAAAGTTACAGGTTTTCAGATATGCACATTTTATTCCCCGCAAATGTTGTATAACTGTACGTTTGATTATGTTAAACACGTTGATTAAGTGGCCATATAAAAGTCCTGATAGAAGCTTATTTAGGTTTCATTTTTCAGTGAAATCAGTGCCTTCAAATTTGCCTCCATATCTGTTTCTTTTACTGTTAAAGAGTCCACAATCTAATGAGTTGCTTGTAGGCATTTCTGCAGTTCTCGGATATACCGTCGGGCCTGCTTTATCTATGCTGGGTTGGTGGGGTGGTATGCTTGGTCAGCGTTCGCCTAACTAGTGGATGCTTTCCCTAGATGTTTCTACGTTTGATGATCGCTAGTTCAGCCGCATAACTCCTTTTTCTTGCATGAGCTGGTGTCTGGAATCATGAACAGGTTCAAAATTTCCTTATATATTGTTTTTTTTTGTCTTTGCAATTCAATTTTGATCTATCTACTTGTTGCCGTTCATTTCACAGGCTTTTTGTAGTATACATATATCTCCCTTTCTCATTTGGATATGTCTCCAATATTTTATTACACCTGCTTCTTTTTTGTGATGGTCCCTCCCTTCAGAAGTTCTGTTGCCTGTCTTTTCTTGTCTTCTATAATAGCTTTGGGCAAAATCCATCCCATTTGCCTTTCTGCCTTTCTAAGGCCTGCTCTGTTAGCTTTGATAGACATGATAGACAGGATTACTGATGTGTTAGTATTCTTTAAAATGCTCCAATACGGCTTATGTAGCTTAGCAAACCTAAAGAAAAACAAAAGCTCAGGGGAAAATCAGATAACTGCTGAAATGATTTAAGTATGCAGGTATAGGACTGCATAGAACATTATATGATCTTATACTAATTGCAATTAGTGTTTGAAAAGTTGTAAAATGGAGCAATAAGGACGGGTATGAGTGTGAACAATAGGGGAGAAATACAAGCAAGGGCAGCAACTATCAATTACTATACATGGAAAGAGATAGAGTTTGATATTTTTGGGAGTCAGGATAGCAGAAAATTGTGATTTAGAGTATGAAATAGAAGCAGATTAGCGAAAGAGGGCAAATGCATTGCAGATCTGAGAAAGATCCTAAGATCAAATAATCTAGCAATAAAAACAAAATTAGGTCAATATAAGACAGTAATTAGGCCGGCAGTTACCTACGCAAGGGAGAAATGGGTTTTTAAAACAAATGAAGAACATCAGCTGCTGGTATGGGAACGGAAGTTTCTTAGGGGAATATTTGGAGGAAAAAAAGACAGATAAGGAAGTTATGAATTTGTATAGTGAAGCTAAAATAACTAGTGTTGTGAGGGCTGGAAGACTGAGATGGATGGGGCATGTGGAGAGAGCGGAAAATTCAAGAATAATAAAGAGGATGCCAACTGCAAGAACGAAAGAAATAGGCCGAGGAGGAGATGGTTCGAGAATGTCAGCGAGGATATAGAAAAACTGCAGATCAGAAACTGGCAGATACTTGCAAAAGACAGGAAGGGATGACGAAAGATAGTCGAACAGTCTCAGGGCCAAAATGGCGTGTAAATAGCTAATATATAGTAGTATACCTAGTGTAGCTCTACGCGAGATTTTTGTCCTCTTTTTGATTCTTTCTTTGCAGTGGAATTTGTTGGTTACCTATGTAGGTTCCTAGATATTTAATTTTGTTTGTGATTGCTGTAACTAGACATCCTATTTTGTATACGCTAGCTGTCATTAAGATTTCTTTGCTAAAGGGGTCTCTAATAATGACGGTGGTTTTGTTGTAATTTATGGTTAGCCCGTTATCTAGTAAATTATCTTATACGTTTTACGTTGTCTAGTAAATCGATCAAATCTTCCTCGCTTTCTGTTATTACCACCAGGTCATCTGCATTTGTCAGTATAACTGAATTTTTTATTTCTTTACTTTTTTGTTACTTTTTTTTGATCGTGTGATGGTTATTTGAATGATGTCCTCTAAGACAGTTGTGAATATTCTTGGCAACATGGGGTAGCCTTGTTTTACTTTTTTTTGTTTATTGGCGTTCATTGTCTATATCATGCCAATCGCAGTTTCTCGCCTTTTGTTGATAGAGGGGACAGTTTTTTGTTTTACCCTTGTTTTGCTGCTTCTTTTATACTTGTTATCATTTATTTCCAGTTTTTGGGGGTTTTCTTTATTACGAAGTTTCTAGAATTTTTAAGTTGTTAACAATCTTCTCGGATTCTTTTTATGTTGTAAGCAGACGACACAAGTAAATTTCTGATTGCTTAGGGGTATTTTGTACTACCACTGTTTAAAATCTTACAATAACGCTTTTAAGATTATTAAACAATGTATTAATGTTAAAAATTATGCTTTAATCTTACTTCCCGTCGAAGAAGAGAAAAACTTTATAATTCCTGAGATAGCAATAGTTAGTACAGAATCTTGTTTTTCAATACGGAATTTATTTTGATTCTAATCTCTAGTCTGATGTAGAGAAGTAGAAGTAGATAAATAAGGAAACACCATTAATTAATCTTCTCCAAGCTTCATTACTGTTGGAATTGTTTCTAGTCCTCTATTTTTTTAGACTGAATAATCTTAAACTTGATGAAATCGACGGGATGTACAAATTCGAATCAATAGCAAAACTAGTATCACTTCTGTGATACACGTGGATATTGTTTATTTCTGGTTTAAACAAGCTGCTGCATTAGTTGTGTGCTGTAGTACATTTTCAAAGATCACTCTCCACTCTAGGCAACTTTCTCTTGATGATTTCCGCCATACCTCAACCTTATTGTTATTAAGGAAACGGAAGTTTGATGGCCTAGAACGGAACAATGTCTCTATAGGTCGACGTCTTGCTATCCTCGATTGACATTCTACTTGCGAATCTAAGCGTCATACTCTGTTATTGATTTCAAGACCTTCAGTGGAGCTTAAAAAAGGTCATGCCGGTTTACGATACTTTATTAATAACGGCTTACTAAGCTGCACCGATTAACCGATTATTGGTCTGAAGCTGTTTTATTCGATCAGCTTTAATTTAAGCTGATGTTTCTCAGGGTTGACGTTAGATACGTCATAATGTTTAATTTAGGTGTTGTTATAAATTTTTTACTGCATGGAGAATAATATGATAGTGGGAAATACATTCTACCAACATAAAGATATCCACAAATACACAAGAGAAGTTGAAAGCAGGAAAGAAAAATCAATAATAGATTACATATTAATTGATAAAAATAGTAGARCAACTAGATGTAAGAGTATACAGAGGCTACGAAATATATAGTMACCATTACCTAGTGATAGGAAAAATAAAAAMAAGAACGCAGAAAGAAACCAGCGCACATATAAAGACAGAAGTAAGAACAAAGGAAGKAATTAGAGTGTTTAAACTAGCCGAAAATGAAACCGCAAACAAGTACAAAGAGCTCGTGGAGAAAAAATTTGAAATAATAAATAGCATAGGAAATGAAAATGATATAGAACTAGTCTGGATGAAATTTAAGGAAATATTAGTGAGCACAGCGAGGGAAGTGTGTGGAAAAATCTTAGTAAACAAAAGGAAAAAAGACTCATTGGTGGAATGAGGAGATAAAAAGCCATGTAGCAAAGAAAAAATAAATATGGAAACAATATATTGTAAAGCAAACAATAGGATACAAAGAGCAGAGAATAAAAGTCAAAGAATTGGTAAAGGAAGCCAAAAGGGAGGCTTAGGAAGAATTTGGGAGGAAAAGAGCAGAGCAAACCAGAAACTATTTTATAAAATAATAAGATAATATTTTGTCGGATAGATCGCTGTCTCTTGAAAACACTGACAAAAAATTAATAGTCAGACTATTAATTTTTTGTCAGTGTTTTCAAGAGACAGTGATCTATCCGACAAAATATTATTAATAGTCAGATTATTAATTTTTTGTCAGTGTTTTCAAGAGACAGCGATCTATCCGACAAAATATTATCTTATTATATTATGGACGCTGAAAGCATTCACCCTCGTATATTTTATAAAATACTAAAGAATGCCAAAAATGATAAAAAATACATTGCAGGTCAGATAAAAAACAAGCAAGGGAAAATACTGACAGAAGGCAGTGAAATAATGAATAGATGGAAAGAATATTTCGGAGAGTTACTCAACCCAGAAACCGAAACAAATTGCACAGAAGTCAGAGAAACGAATTGTAGAAGTGTTGAAGAGGAACAACAGAACGTTATAGAGGAGGAAGAAGTAAAAAAGATCAATCATTGATAATATAAAAAGAGGAAAGCGGCGGGGCATGATCAAATTGCACCAGAAATGTTGAAAAGTATGAGACCAAAAGGGGGGAAAGTGCTGACAAAAATATTTAACATGGCATGGAATAAAAGAGCAGTACTAGATGACTGGAAAATAGGGATAATTGTACCAATACATAAAAAGGGAGACACAAAAGAATGTGGGAACTATAGAGGAATCACATTGTTAAGTGTAGCGGCAAAGGTTTATGAAAGACTGATTGAAGCAAGATTAAGAGAAAAGTTGGAACCACAATTACACGAAGCACAAAGCGGAAGAGGGCGAAGCACCCAGGACCATATATTTACGATTAAACAAATGGCGGAAAAGATAGGCAAAGAAAAAAGAATCTGTTTAGCATTGCTGGACTTAGAGAAAGCATTTGAACATGCCTAGAAAAGTGGTCTGTTAAAGTATGAAGAAAAGAGGTATAAATAATAAGCTCAGAAAAAGCATAGAGAGTTTATACAGCGACACAAAAAATTATGTCAGAACAAGCAACATGGAATCACAGCAGTAGTGGATGGATTAAGGCAAGGGGGGTGTTAAGCCCAACACTGTTTATCATGGTAATGGACGATATATTGTGGGAACTACTCAACAAGGCTAACGAAGTCAAATTAGGGTATAGAAAATTAAAGGTGATAAAGCTAGCATAATTCGCATTTGCAGATGACCTGCTGATCTGTGCAGAAAATGAAGAAAAGTTACAACAAAATGTAGAGTTGTGAGAGAGTGAACTAACAAAACGTAAAATGTTAATAAATACGAGCAAGACTAAAACAATGGTCATAGTAAAGGAGGACAAAAAGATAGACATAACAATAAATGGGAAACAAATAGAACAGGTTAAGAGTTTTAAGTACCTAGGAGTTACAATACAAAGCAATGGAAGTATGGATGAAGAAATAAGTGAAAGAATCATTAGTGCAATAAAGGTGTATCACTCACTAAACAGGGCATTAATAAGTAAAAAGGAAATAAGTGAGAAGACACAAATGACGGTATACAAGACCATTTATAGACCAATAATATTGACATATGGTAGTGAAAGTTGGGTGTTAAGTGATAGACTTTTAAGTAGACTGCAGGCAACAGAGATGAAATACTTGAGACGTGTTAAAGGGGTGACTAGAATGGACAGAATAAGAAACGACAGAATCAGAGAAGAACTGGAAATAGAGTCGATTAAACAAATTATTGAAGAGAATAAATTAAAGTGGTTCGGGCACTTGGTGAGAATGAACGAGGAACGACCAGCAAAACTAGTGTGGGAGGCAAAAGTACAAGGAAAGAAAAGAAGATGAAGTCCGCAGAAGACATGGAACATGACAGTGGCCGAGGCCTTGAGGAAGAAAAACCTCACCTGGAACGAAGCTAGAAGAATAGCAAAGGACAGGACTAAGTGGAAGTCCAAAAGACAGTAAACGAGTGAGAGACACTGCATACGTTTACACACTACGGGTAAAAAAGGAAACTGATTTTATATATTATATATATAAATTTGGTAGCATTGGGCAATAGAAAAAACTAATATACTTGTTCCAGATTGAACCAAAGTTCATTAGGTAATAGTACTGTGCAGTAATTATAAATTTAATCATCTTCATCAACTATCGAAATATTTAAAAAGCAAATAAACGCTTGGACAGCTCATACGAAAAATTTTCTTTCCCGGCTAATCCACTTTTTGAAAAAAAATCTGTTACCAGTATTGATATCTATAACACTGGGCAACTGTACTGCACCAAAAGCCGCTAAAAAATCACATTGGACGCTGGACAAAACCCGCTTTATCCATTATTTGAGTGTTTTAAGGCGTACCTATATTATGCGCTCTTCTTCAGTCGTTGTTTTTGCTAAACAAACGTTTCAACCATCAGTTGTTTTCGAACTGTAAACGCTAAGCGAAAGAATGTTGTGCATTCTTAATTTCCGGCGTAAAAGCAACGCTCAAAAATTATAATAATAATGAATTATACATAATACTAATAACAGAAAGCGAAAACGTAGTATGGCTAACTGGAAGCACGAGCGTGACAAGAAGACACGATATTGTGCAAAAACCTTGACAAAAAAGACGTGTTTACAAGAAGCGCAGTGAAATTGGAATGCAAGTTATTGTCGTACTCATGGACTATTTTATGAACATACGACCAAACGGGAGGAAGATGAATTTACTTTGCTTAATAAAACCCCGAAATGTCAAAAACAATAAAAACTATCTAGAGCAAAAGAAAAGAAAAGTAATTGCATGTATATAAGGATCTAATAAATCTTTCTCTCTTGTGCTGATGAATAAGGGCAAACCACTACTTTGCCAGGTGCTCCGCCCGGTGGAATAAAGAGGAGGTTACAAACAACCAGAGAAATATGTAGAGAGAAAACAGTCTATTAAAATTTTTATTGGTAACTGTGCGAGATCAGTGTCACCTAGTTTTTAGTAATCTTTGTAACTACTAAAGTCTGAGTTTTAGATATCCTAGTACTAATGCATGTTCATAATTTATGTCTATAAAAGAAGAACTCAATTAAGAAACAAATAAAAAAATTAAACATAACGAAACTGGGGGTACATAAGCTGAAAACAAACAGTTATGAATACAGTAGTTTTCGTTTGTCTGCCAAAAAAATCTGATATTGCCAAAAATATCTGACCAGTCCGGTTAATATACAAGACTGTATCATTACAATTTTTCTATATCTATTGGGGGCTCAAATTCTCCACAGCCACATGATTCTGTGGCTTGAGATCATCACGCGTAATCAAAATCCATTTAATTGGCACTTTAAACTATCAAAAAGTAAAAAACCCATTGAAGATGATATTCTGGTCAGAGGGAAGGTGTCTTATAGACCTGACATATCAGTTTACAGAAGCCTGTTGAAATAGGTATGGCACTGCCTGTTCTACCGATTGCAATATCTGTCAAAGAAGAGAAAATGACTGCTGTATAATGACAAATTAATAAGCTTGTTTTCACATCAGTTAAACAAAATAATGTAATATATGTATATATAAAGTAATATTTTGTTTTCTGTTTATTATTCAGTGCAGTGAAGTGACAAAATTCCTCATATCTAGATGCAACTAGAACAATATCTGCAATTCTTTAGAGAGTAGCAAAACGCACCTCTTCTCAAACAAAGTATATTATTAATCCTGTCATTTTGGATAAGAAATGAACGTTTCAGTGTTGAAAAGCTCTAAAAAAGAATGTTCTTCTAATTGGAATTCTCGTATTTTGTATAGGTCATATTGCATACATTTAAACAATTTTCGCGTACGTTTTCGAAAATAACAGATTTGGATATGGCGTGTTTTGCAACTATCGACCTCCATTATTGTTTAAGTTTTGCATTAAGTACATCTATGTTTGCAAATAGGTTCTCAAATTTGGACGATTTCGAGCAACTATTCAAAGATCCGACTTTACCCGCGGGCGTTACATCATAAATCCGGTGTTTTGTCTAGTGTTGTTATAGCAATGACCGCGGGTTAATCTCGGATCAAATTTGATCCACGTTTGTGCATTGAGCCTTAGAGTTCAAAAACGCAAGTCGTATGCATGTATTTTTCCATCACGAATTCACGTATGTCAAACTTAAGTATGTTTTTCACACACGTATAAACTTAATTTGTAGTCCCATTCAGTTAGAACGTGATATTGCAAGAGTTTTGAACTTAAATCAGTATCCTGTTTTCCAACTGCCACAACTATGTAAGGGCTACAGTAAGTCTGTAAACTTCAAACTTCTACAAAAGAAAATTACAAGTGATGAGTAAATTAACCGCAAGTTACTTCCGATACAAATAGACATTCGAGTGTTGACTATGTCTCTTTACGATTAGAGATTTTGAAAGCAAGTGGACAACGCTTCTTCTGTACAACCTGCTAATTATAATTAACCTTTAAGATATACAGAGCCAACGTTTCCTGTAGAGAGTGAAAGGACGTGTCGCCTATCAGCATATTATCTGAAATTACTTCCACGGGAAACCTAAAACGAGCGGCTAATAATTAACATTTGTGTGAGGCTTTTTGTATGAAAGTGAAAGTGGCTATAAAAATATAGCTCGAACGGAGCGTTCCGACAAGTGCATTTTTTAAAGAGCTCCAGTTTTGCTACGAAATCCTCTTACTAGTGAAAAAAGCATCTTGGAAAATTTTCCTTGATTTACGTAAAGCCAAGTCCAAGACGAAGATGCTTCCTAACTGTCATACGTAATAGGTCAGCGATGTTTTAAGTGATTTTGAACGTGGAAGAACCACTTTATAAAGCGATTAGTCATTGCGTAATCGCGTCTGCTGTTAAAAAACAAGGAAATGAATCATCTTCCGACGAGTTCATCAACAAAATGCTATTTCAAGTGAGAGAAATAACGCAACTGTAATCTGCAGAGTGGATTAAAACGAGAATCGCCTACAAATTAAGTTCCTAGTAAAAAGTAAAACTTTGAGGGCACCGTAGCTTTTCTATTTTTGAATCCACCGAAAGCCTACATAGGTCATGGATCACTCAGCTTTTACGCTTTTTTAAATATCAATCACTTCAATATTTCGGTTAATTAGTTTTTAAGAAATTCAATCTAATTTGTATATGTTAACAGAACTTGGAGGAATGTTCGAACAAAACTATGCTGCATTAGAAGCTTCAAAATTAAAAAAAAATACTTAAAAACAAATAAGCATCTTGCACTTGCGACAACAAGACCTAGTAGCATGTCGTGGTGGTTTTAAAGCAGAACCGAATTGTGTTACACAGTAAAGCAAATTTCTAAGTAAGATTTCGAATTCAAACTAAAGAGGATAAGCCGAAAGGAACTGACCAACTCCTGGTGTGTACTGTGTAATATACACACGAAAATAATGCAAAAAAGTCATATGTCCTAGTTCAATTTCATTTGTTTTCAGTTTAGAATTCACAATTTTTACCCAGGGTTCTACTTATATTGATTTTTTCGAAATAACTTATATCCCATGTTCGATATTGAAGAACATTTGTGTAGTCGGTTCTGATAACACGTCAGTTGAGTGAACGTTTATTGTCAAGTTCGTATTAAAGCCAAGCCAAGCATTTATATTTTTGGAATATGCAAATATGGTGCTTGTGTATGGTTTTTATAAAAGAAGTGCTACAGCTGCTGTTGCTGAATATTGTCAACGGTGTCCATAACAGTGGCATCCTAATAAAAACGTATTTATCAGAGTTTGCAATAAGTTTGCGATACTGGTTATCTTTCCAATGCTAAAGTAACATCTGAACGAGCTACTGGACAAACATTAAAAAAACCTGGTAATATTCTGCAACTAGTAAATATACGACTGTTTTGCTATTTACAAATAGTAAAGCATATACAAAACCGGAAGAATATACTATGATCATCGTGTTGCATCGGGTATCTGTTTACGGATGAAGCAACATTTATTTATTTTATTTATTTTTTATTTATTTATTCACCACGGTATTAATAATACTTGTGATCAGAAGAGAATTCCCATGCAACAGTCGAAGTAACTTTCAGCATTAGTATTCGGTAAATGGTAACAAAGACTTCCAGAGGATGTTCCTGTAAATATCAGAAGGAAAATGCACTTTCTTCAAGATGGAGCTCCCGCTCACTTCCCGTATTGGATCAGGCAACATTTGGACGAAAGGTTTACAGGGCCTTGGATTGGTTGTGGGTGCCCTGCAAAATCTCCAGACATCACACCACTAGATTATTGTTTATGGAGCTGGTTTAAAAAATGAAGTGTATACAAGTTGAAAGTGGATACTCAGGATGAAGTCATTTAACGTGCTAAAGATACCTACTGTAGACAGCCGTGGAGCAATTAAGATCAAGTGCCATCCAAATTTTAATTATTCTTCAAAATATTATAAAAGGCGAAGAAACCAACTCACGAGTACAATAAAATAAAATACATACCTAGTAAATTAATTGTTAACATGTATGTAAATCAGAATTATTTCATATCTGTTTTTATACATGCATATTTCAGAAATCAGTCCCATACACTGTTTTAGCACTGTAAAATATTAATGTTAAACTGATGTTATAGACAACAAATATTTTTGATAAAAACCTAAAAATAATCTCGAAAGTTAATCAAAATAGTTATTATTCGAACCAGAACCTTCAAAGAACTAATATAGAAAACGTTAATGTTTGCAATTTGTATTTGTTATTGTATTGTTTGTTTTTATTATTACGCCGTAACTTGAAAACAAAATGAAAATCGTACTAGAACCTATGAGTTTTTTGGCATTATTTTCGTGTGTATTATACCCACCAGGAGTTTATCCATTCCTCCCGACTCACCCTGTATAACCAGATCACTGGGTGGGTGTTCCTTCAATGCATATCACTAATAATGCTTTTTTTGCGGTACAATGATACTTCACAACGAAAGTGTCAGACTTCAAATCTAGTTAAATTGCTAGTTCACCGGATCTCACATCATTAGGTTTCTTTCTGTGAAGCGATTACTACTTCTTCAGTCACAACATTTACGTTTCTGTTCTCCATCCACGACAAATTTTTGCAACTTCTTGATGTTCTTAATTTTAGATTTCTGCGGGAGTAGAGTAAACGTGGCTGCATTAGTTTCTACCGGAATGTCGTGGGGTATAAACACATCGTTTTCTTCCTCTATTATTTGTATACACACTTTTGCAATGAGTAAATAATGTTTGTTTGATAAGAACCATAACAATAAAGAAATTTATTTTATTGAATTTTGATATGCAGTATTGAACAAAACATTATACAGCACTCGAATAAGACTAAATCACTCATTTGTGTGTCGCTCTACTCTATATTTTACTCGTGTGAAAATTGACACACCCATGACTGGAACTTTAAATTTCTTCATTTGTACTGAAATATACTATTCCATAAATATAAAAATTTGGTTGAAAATTCTCGCTGAATTATATAATAATATATTAGTCGAGATATTATGTCTAGCAGCCAACAACCTGTCCAAGTTAATGAAAAATATGCAAAAGGCTATTCGAGAAGACTTGCTGTGTACTTAATAGGCAAAATTAAATTTTAATTTTACATGCTTTTTTTATTATTTTAAGGTTTGCAGTGATACAGTCTCCCTTCAGTTCGATCAAGGCCCTCCCAAGCAGAAATCCTGGATCTGCTACTGGTTATGAGCTTGATAGACCTTTATAATACCATATATCATAGCGTTTGTCGAGATGCAAGATTAAACTCCGCCATTTAGTAAACTATCGATTTGTGTCGCAAAATATATCCCAGCAATTTGTTAATAGCTGCATTTTGCAATTCCTAGCAGGCATAAAAGAGTGTACCATTCAAGCTAGTAGTTTAATTGGGTAATTACCATGCAAAAGCTGAAAACCCACCGGTTTCCTCCATTAATATGGAAATTGCAATTAATTTAGTAATCAGGGACTTTCGAAACTGTTACTTGAAGATAATCTCGATCGATGGCGAATTCTAATGCTCTCTTGCACACTCGTACATAGATTTTTAGCATGGTTAATGATAGAAAAGTGTCGCGGCAAGGTGACAGGTAGAAACTAATTACTCCATCAAGATTGCAAGGGAGTAATGAAATAAGGCCTTCGAGATCGGTTGCTCTTGATACGGACAGAGGCCCTGATGATTTTAATGCTAAACCAATAAAACCAAGTATAATCAATTATTACCTATTGCGATATGTAATGACTTTGTATGAAAAAATCTAGTCAAATATTTAAAGTTTTCTTAAGGTCAATGCGTTAAAAATGCGTTATTGCATGGAAAAACAATTTTATTAATAGAACAAAACACTAATTCAATAAAGTACAGTGACACACAATAATAATAAACTAGCAGCAAGAACAAAATAAATTATTACTTAAACATATATAAAAATAAAACTCGTAAGTACCTATTTATTCAACAAGGAAGATATTTCGCCTAACTTCTGTTTTATTAATGAACGACTTAGAAATTTTGCCTATTTATAAATCAATATCTAGATTTTTATGAATATGCAGTATAAAGCCAAATCATTTAGTCTTTTCTGTGGCATTGTTGATCTGAAATACGTTTTCAGCCATTGCAAAACAGAAAACAAACGCTTCGCCCTACACGAAGTTACAGGAATGGATAGAATTATTTTTAAAAATTTAACAAATTCTGGCAACAATCCCCATATTAGATTAGCATAATCTGAGCTCTTGAAAACTTATAGAATCTTCAATAGATATTAAGTTTTGAAAAAGGCACGTCTATAAAATAACAAAACATGGTTTTGCGATGGGTGGTACTCAAATTATACCATTTTAATAGTAAAAATGTGTTACAACGGTCAACAACGTAGATTATTTAACGTTAAGTGAAACGCGAGCTGCTCTTCAGCTTGCAGCAGGCATTTTATATTTTTGTATATGCAAAATAAATATAAATGAATCAATACAAAAGCAGCACATTACTAAGTGTCTACCCGATTTAATAGGCCACGTAGAATATTCAGACCTAGAAAGKGCATGTACCTTGCAAACCTTCAGGTTTTTAATAAAAATTTAGCCCTTGGTCTCGTAAAAAAAACGCTGTAGGTTCAGGTATCGTTTGTACATAAATTGTAAGTTTTGTAAGGACACAAAACAAACTTTTGTAAATGTATATACTACGTGCTTGTGATATTGTATAGTGATTTGTATTTTTCCTAAAATAAACAGTCAACTATTTGCATTTCGTAGTTTACGTCATTAAGATAAATATGGGATATTTCTACATTAACAATTTAATACTGCACAGAATTTTGTGCCATTTTTCTGTGAAGCACGCCTCACGCCACTAAATTATTTGTAGTGTATTGTCAAATAAATACATGTAAAGTTAAGAAAATAAACCAGAGAGGCCTGTGCCACTACCTGATTTATTTCTGGTGAGCTTGAGCCCCGGAGCCCCCCTGTACTCGGCGCCCATGGGTCCATTCATCTCATGCATTTTTCTTACCGTTTTCGTATTTTTATGCCGTGAAATATTAATGTCTTGAATAGCATTTTAATTATTCAAAGATTAATGAACTCTTAATAATTTACAATATAATGTTTTAATTAGCTCATTAGTTACATAATAGCTATTTACCTACAATATTTTAGCTTTATGGGGGAGCATTGGAAGTGCATTTTAAACAATGTTTGAGTGACACCTGATAGTGTGTAATTTAATCATGGAGTGCAAGCATGGGCTTACCCAGCTTTTGGTCTAAGGGAGGGCAAAGCAAGAATTTCCCTTACTGAATAATTCAACATGAATAAAAATGAGCCTTAATCCGATTATGTATCTAAGTAATTAACGAAGTATTTATTTCATGACAATTTTCGTTCATTTTCTGTAAGATGACGTAAAACATTTTCTGTGAAGACCCAAATTTTTTATGTTTTTTATATATACTGATCTTCAAAATTGAATTGATGGTCGTTTTATCTAACTATTTTTACTTATACATCTAATTTTACTTTATCTTCTGCATAATTTTAAAACCACAATTTTTAATTTTTCTCAAGCTACAAAAATCCTTTCATGTATTATATTCATCTTGCTGGCTGTCATTGATTTGCAAAATACGGCTCAATATCGCAAAAAACGTATTTTTACGGAATTTACTTGACTATACTGAAATCTGCAGGGATTAGCAATTAAACGCACAGTATAAATTATTACAAATGTAGGTTATTCCTTTATGATCAATTAATCTTATTATGGCAATGTAAGTTATACTTCGATTGTTACTTCTGCCGCAATTTTTATGTGACATAAAAGTAATTTATGTTTTTTACTTTAATCATATGTAATAATAATAATATCGTCATCTGAAATTGAATATGAGCACATCTATGATACTCCACTAACTTGGACATTAGCAAATTTTGGATTAAAAACCGTGATCGCATTGATCTGATATTTTAAATAGATCCAATTGGAGTACTTCTTTTTGCTCTTTGGCTCAAATAATGACCAGGGCATAAATCGAAAATATTGCTTTTGAGTCGATTATATAAATGCTAGATAATGACCAGACACCACAACACATCAGTAAAATGATAGCATATTACATTTCAATGTTCGACGACGATTTTGTACACATTATGAGTAGGTTGTGTGAATCGGAATTATATAGTAGCATAAAATTATGCAAGACATGCTTTGTTATAAACACAGTACAGAATATACCATCTTTAATTTAGACTGAGCTTTTGGGTTTATTTGATTATCACATTTTTCATTTAGCTATTATTTTTTTTAAGTTTAGCCAACCTCCGTAGTCCGCCAGTGCAATGCTTCCAAAAATTAATAATAATATATTTAATCCGTTTTTTCAAAAAGTGTTTTGCATACTGGCATTTTAAGACCACACCTGGTTTTTATTCCTAAAACTTACGTTAAATATACTTTCATAACTCTTAGTTAGGATAGATTTTTGCTCGAAATCACTGATGTTTTTGAAAGCTTTTGTTTCTCTGTATTAATTTTGAAATTTGGAACTAAGAAGGTTGGAGTTATCGCCAAATACAAATATGTGACCGATTCTGTGTGTTCCACATAACAGAATCAGACTCCTGAACAAAATAAGCTTGGAAACCGTTTGACAACGACTTATTGAATGTCATTTGCATAGGTCAAATATGAGTTCTGGATGAAAATTGTGAAATACGCTTGTCTATGAATTTTACTTCATTAACAATTTCGTAAATACATACTTAATTAATCAGCTAAATCTAGGAAATGTAGGAAGGATCCAGAGTTGGCAGTCCAAGTCCAGGGGGGGGCAGCTGCCTCCTTGCTCCCCCCCCCCCCGGTACGCCCATGAGTGCAGGTTGTGAGGTTCGGACAGGCTTTGTCAGAACTGTGTCGGGTAGGATGTGGAGTACCGCAAGAATCAATTTTAGGTACGCTACTTTCCACTTTGTGCATCTCTGTTTTGGTTGCGGCTATTATTATTATTAGATAACTTGTCCCACCTTAGACATTAACAGTTATTAATATAAGAAAATTTAATGCTAAATGCTTAACTGGAAATAAGTACATAGCGATCAAACTTAGTTCAAATCCATCCAGAGTTTGCTGAAGTCTTTATTCTTTAAAGTGTTTCGAGCACAACAATTCAATTACTTTTAGAAAATAAATGGAAATATTAAGCCCTTTAAAAATGGAAACAATTTGTTCTTGCCAAACAAAGCCCTTGTAGACAGGGACTTACTGCTTAGAGCACAGAGTTTCACGCTTTTTGCGCTTTGGTCAAGGTTAAGCGCCTTGCCTAGCTCTTGTCAAAAGTAAAAATAAACAAATCGTTTTACTAGGTCAGTTTAAGTGGTTTATATGGTTACTAATCGCAGAAACTATATAAAAAAACAAAAACTGTCTACGTTTGCATCTAGTCACAGTATATCGTGATTGTAACATCTGCGCGTAAAAGAACCCATCCTCCACTCCCACGACCAGATCCACTGACTCAGTTACCCAACAACCTGCTTGTTTGTTGCGCATCTAACGACCATCTCCTTCGAAAATCGTCCGCGTGGCGTTTTCGACTTTTTTTCCATCGACTCCGTGACGTCACGCGATCGCGACTGGCCTTGGCCTTTAAAGCGTCGGGTTTTTATTTTCGTGCGATTTCCTTCTCTAGCGCATTTCGCTTTCGTAAACAAGCGGTGACGTCCTGGGAATCTGCGGAACGGGCACGCTCCAGTGTAGCTGGTTTCTTTTTTCTGACGCCAGGAGCTGATCTGGGCGTTTCGAGAATGCCAACTTGGGCATAAAATGAGACACGCACATTGAAAACTTGCCTGCGAAGGATCCACTGGAGCAAATGGAATGCTACGGTGCTTCCTCGTCTTTTTCTTGAAATTCTTGCAGATATTCATCGCGATTGGTGTCCACTTTTTGCACTTGAAGTAGGGTTGCCAGATAATACATCTGATAATACAATGTAATTTAATCTATGAATATTTATGATTTGCAATAAAGGGTTTGGGTCGATCAAGCTGCTATAATAAAAATCATTTTTATCTTAGGGAAGATGAAAGTAATGAGCTGAGATATAAGCACATTTCCCAGTTAGCAATTGGTTTGCTTTGTTTGTCATTTTCCAACGCTCAGTGGAAAGGGTCGACAATCTTGTTATTTCAAGGGAATTAACTCAATTTTGGGGGTTTTTACAGTTTCATTTGAGGGAATTCTAAAAATCCATGTATCAACTCTACTATACGAAACGCTGATGATGCTAACTTGATTATAAATATCTATTATATTGGTTTCACATATAATCTCTTCGAAATATATGAGATTCCTTCTCATATACGTCTTCGTAATATTATATATGACATAAGGATTAAATATATGTCTCACAATATATAGCATCTGACAACCCTAACTTGAAGAAATATGATGTAAAGAGCTTCGATCCAATCATGTTTGCATGTTTTTTCTCTAAGTAAATTCATAGCAATACCATTTAAATTCAAGTTTTTTCATTCTTAGTGTACATACTACATCCTAAAACGATTTTATTTGCATCATGCATATTACTGCTGCAGTCATCATTTCTATAACAAAATTCGCCTATGTCTGTTAAAAAATACATAGTCTTGTTCTCTAAACGTTTTCTAAGACCTACGAAGGTAACGCCAACTATTTCGTAAAAGATCTGTTTGTATTAGTTGTGTTGTTGATAGTGAGTTATCTAGTTATTTTTTAGTAACTGACGTTTTCTGGGTAATATGTGGTCATTTACTTTTAAATCATTTGCACTTAGCAATATATCGTTAATTTGTTTAATTTGTGCTAAATGTCTTGTATCTTCTTTTGCAAGATCAAATAAACTAGGAATTAACGTGTAGTAACTATAATACCTTCATTGTCTTTTAACGTTTTATAGTCCCTCCTATCCATCAATAACGTAACATTTAGGTGAACTGGCGATTGAGTTGTTGGTCACTAGAAAATTGTCCATCTTCTACTCATTTCTTGTTCATCTAACTTTGGCACAATCCGTTCAGGCTTGCAAGAAAATGCCAATATTAATCCGGCATTTTCTTTGAGGAAACATGAATTGTTGTCTGCAGTAGATTAACAAAGTAAAATCACTGATGGAATTCGAGAAAGAAGGGAGAGCTGGCGATTTACGAGGTAAAAACAAAATTGACCTGGGCAAATAAAAATTTGCACTAGGATTGTAGAAGTAGAGTGCGATCACTTCGGAAAGAAACATCACTAGATCACAAAAAAAGATATGTTACTTATGTACAACAAAATGTTCCAGCGAAAAGAAGGAGCACATCGATACAGGGTTTATCAAACGGTAAAGACAAGTGAACCACGCTATTAAGCTATTTGTGTATCTAACAGTTCTTTAGCTTCTTGAAAAATTTCAAGTTGTCGCTATCTAGAAGTAGTATTAAAACTACCACCAAAATATTTCTTGTAATAATTCATCAAACCTTAAAGGTGCCAATAATAAGTTGTGGACTAAAAACTAGAAGCCTGACTCTTGTAAAAGAAGCTAACTTTCCTACTCTTCAATGACATACGGAAAGAATAGCAGTTCTTTATTCTCGAAATGGTGGATAATGGTCAATAGTTTCGATCAGTTATGTTTGCCTAATGCGGATCAGTGAAATGAAGCAAGGAAAACGAATTTAATGTAAGATAACCATTTCAAGGCCGACAGGATGTTAACGCTAGCTTACTGTTTAAATTATTTTTATTCTTTATATTTGAAATACAGTAACTAAAAAGCAATGAAAATGATTAGAACTGATTTATAAACCAAAATATAGAGCCATTATAATATAAAAGAAAAACAGTAAGTCCATAATGCTACAAAGCTGCATTTTATTGGGTTGATGGAAAATAAATGTAAGTGTGATAATCGAAACGTTATTTATTAAGTATTAAGTATATTATGTGTAATTAAGTAAGAACGATTACAATCAATACACTTTTGCTAACGAGAATCAAGTTTATACATGTCGGCAGCTTAGAAGTCTAGAGCTTTGGAGGTGATGGAGTCATTGAAGACGTTTTATGCGTCGTCGTTGTTTTTGAAGCAGGTTTTAAATGATATGCTTGAAAAACTGAGAGTCTGGTAGGTGATCGAGAGTTTTGTAGTCCAACAAATGCAGTTTTTATTCTCTAATCATTGAAACGTGCAGTTTGGAGTTATCGCGAAGAGAAATTGGGCCTTTTCTTTTGACTAACTCAGGGCAGATGCGATGCAATTTTTGATGCATTTCCTTGATTTGCTGGCAATACTTTTTCGCTGAGATGGTTTCGTTCTGATTCAGAAAGATGTGGTGCGTGAGACTAACCGCAGATCACAAAATCACTACCATAACTATTTTTGGTGCTGTTTCGGCTTTTGTTACTTAATCGTGAGGACGCTGAGCTTTTAGACTACCTCTTGTGTGCGTTTGCGCGGATTAGCTACGGTTAKAACCTATAAGTTTGTAATTTAAAGGTAATTAGTCGCAAACCCATATATAAATTAGGCTTGCAGATATTGAGAAGTAGGCTGAAGTAGTACTTTCAAGCTTTTCTAGCTGTATTCTGTTTTGTAGTAAATACCCKCAAGTCAACTTCTTGGCGAAATGAAAAATAGCCTATTTGAACTTCAGAAAGGACATTTTTATTAATTTTCCGTCTATTTAATTTCACCCTTTTATACCTGCTATCATATTTTTTCTCTGTGGCATAWTAAGTTGTTAAATTCAAAGTCCATATGASATCCCTTCATAAACTCATAAATAGGGATGCCGCGGGTACTCGGCCATTACCCGTTATCCGGCCTATCCGGCCAATTATAGCACATACCCGGTTTAGCCGGATTTTGTTTCCTATCCGGCCGGATTTTAGAGATAAGTAACGACTGCAATACAAAATTAACCCTTTATTCTTTATCCAACTATAATAACACATGAAATAAAAACATTTTCTTAAATAAATAGCTGAACACACATAAATAATGTACTACAAAAGTAAACTTTATAATTTATATTCAAATAATGGCAAGTTATGATGTAAAAAAATTAGTTGTTCTCCATTTTCTGGCAAAAGTCTGTTTCGCTTAGCTTCATAAACATTTCCAGCTTCTGAAAACAATCGTTCGCTGTATACGGTACTGGCTGGTGTATACAAATACTTGCGATGACAGCTCGGATAATGCGGACAAATCTAATTTGAATTTGGGCTCGGATAAGCCGGATCTCGGATAACTGAGACTCGGATAGTCGAGACTCCAGTGTATGCATATTTACCCACGCTTCAGTATTTGTCTACAAGATAAGTTATTTGCGACTTACCCATATCGGTAACAATAGAAATTGGTTGACTGTCTACTGCAGTCATCCTGCCAATTGCATTGTGTAGTTCTTTGGCCCTTTTGTCATTTATATCCCACTTTTTTATTTTCAAATAGTCATCCACTTTGGTTTGCTTTACACTTGATGTAGTTAGTGTTCCCAGTTCGTGTTCTTCGGACAACGGTTTAATTTTTACATAAAGTTCTGGATGCTTATGTTTCACATGCTTAAGTAAAGCAGACGTAGACGCTGCCTTTCCCACCCCTCCTCGAGAAATTCTTGTTTTGCATGTTGTACATACTGCTTTTG